>OZ010677.1:59466334-60066334 GCA_963932185.1 Troglohyphantes excavatus
ATCTTCCATCAAACCCGGTAGTAATGGTTTATATGTTGCAAATTGAGGTTCTGATGGTGTCAGATTACGAGCAGAAAACATATCTTGCCACGAACGTAGTGATGATGCTTTTATTTGTATAGAATATCTTGCACATGATCCAGTATAAAGGGAAATACCAGAGATAGGATCGAATAATTGCCTTTGGCACGAATTGTAAATGTTTTTTGTTTTCGTGTCTATATTCGCTGGGAAATCCTGTAGATAACATAAGGTGTTAAGATATCGATTTCAACAAAAGTGTACCCTAATCGTTTTCTCCCCGGGCCCAGCCGTTCGAAGGAAAACATATATGATGTTATTATTGTTAGAGTACCCTATCTATTTCAGTGACATAATAGATTAACCCTTTGCACTCCGATGTCGCCTCTCAGGCGCCAACATAACGACCATTTCTTATGTTTCCCTGTTCTTTAAAACAAACGAGAACAGCATGATCTTGTGTTTAGATCATCAATCTTTTTTTTAACTTGTTCTCTTAAAAATACAAAACAGATTATAATTTTTTTCCCTTTATGAGTATAAAAAAAATCTGTGGAAAAGAACGTAAAGATGAATAACTGTTCCATAGAAAGAACACAAATCAATCGCAAAGTGTTCTTGGAGTGCAAAAGGTTAAAGTTGTATAAGTGTTTGTAATCAGGACTGCTATTGGCAGCTGTGGGGCCCTGTGCAGACAGCGAGGTCCTTTTTAATTACGCGTAAAAACTTATTAAAAGGTTTACCAGAATTTTTAAACGACAATCGAGTTTCAATGTTGTCAACAAGAATTAGTAACCTTGTTCAATAACTTCTACAAATATTGTAAAGTTTTAATTTTTTCCTCCGAACGTTACAATGTTTCATTTCAATCGTAGTTCCTATATGTAATCAGTTTAAATATTTAATAACTAGTAGAAATACCAGTTCTTTTCACGGAGGTAAATAAGACGGTATTGTTGTTTTTCCAGCAAAGGCGGAGGAATACGAGGAGGATTGTAGAAAAAAAATTTACTTAAACTTTAGGTTTAAGCTTCGTATTATTAGAAAAAGAACATTTAGTGCGCTCCTATATAAACTGACCCACACAACATGTACAGCACTGAAAGAGTAACATACCATCAACTGTTGCCATAATAAATATAATCTATATATACATTTTCAGCCTTTAATACGAGAAGAAGTATGGGTTTTACGTGATACAGACTGTTTTATTATTATAGATATAATTAATGATGGTTAAGTATTTTAAATACAAATCACAGACCAAAAAAATCCTTAATTATATTTACCAGCGTCCATAAAAAAAAACGGACTCAAATTGACTTCTTTCAAAAACGAATTTCCTTCTATGAGACATAAACCCAACCCATTTTAATAGATTAGGCGTAATCTCCGAAAAATACCCGCCAAATTAAATTCGACTCGATTTTTAGATATCATTAGGCGCTGCCCAACCGACCGCGCCACTTGGCGACAATTACGGGAGGGGAAATTGGCCTTCCTTTTAAAATCCCTATCATTAAAGTGCATTTTGGCCAAACAATCTCAGAAATGAGGTTCGCCCTTCGCGGGATGTTTGAGAAAAGCGCGTTAAGAGAGCGAATTAAAATTCAATAAGGCAGCTTCCATCGAGCACACACCCTTCCTTTGGACGCTTCTGTTCAAGGAAACTGGAAGGGGGTGGTCTGACATATTGAACGTCTTGAACTCGTGAGATTCTTGACTAGTTTCTGACTGGGCATGTGTATGTATACAGGGGTTTGTGTTTTCAAGCTCAGACAGTAGTTGGAAAAGATTCTCATCGAAGAAAAGGGAAGTCCGTAGCCCCGAGGTACCATCGTCGGCTAGCAACCAGAGGGTAGCGAGTTCGAATACGGCTGGTGCAAGAGACTTGACAAAAATGTTAAAATGCAGTTAGCTTGTGATCGGAGGATTGGCTGCGAATTAGCAAGAATACAAGCCATTGTTCAAAATAAAATTGTCAAATTGCAAAATTGCATTGTCAGATATACGAGGCATTGTTCCCGGGGTCCTTCCTTCGAGATAGGCCCCGACCGTCGCCAATAGCCCACGAGCACGTTGAAGTTTCTACGACACTACTTCTTTCAAATCCAAGACAAACTTGGATTGAAAAGGGCAATCTGAAATACAGGGTATATGAGAATGACCCACTGATCTGTAATTGTAACTTCTGGATTGAGTAAGACATTTTGTGGACTTGAAGCCAATTGAAGTGGTAACAACTGTACCCAACTTTCATCACTTTCGCAAGATTTCGTATAATTTTCTTGTTAAATTAAGCCGATTTTTGCATGAGTTTTTTTCTATTTTCTGTTGAAACCATTTTAGTTGCAATCTGCTGTTAAAATAGGAAGTAATTTGCAAGTCGAAATGGTTAAAAAGCAAGAGCAAAAACTATTTGTTTGGCAATATAAAAATTAATTCTATAACAAGAAAATATAATATTTATATACATTTAATATTTTTACAATGCTATGGTATTACTAAATCACTTTAAATATGTTTTGAGGGGTTACGATATGGCTGCTTTCTACATTGGTTTCAATGCGCCCATAGAGGAAACAAGTTTTGAGCCTTCCAGAAGTTACAGTTAGAGTTCAGTAGAATGATCTTTACAACTCTTATTACCCGCAATAAAATCTTAAAAAATAAAATAAGTTATGTTGCTTGCTCATGTAAAACCAACAAATAAAGTTTCATTAGTATGCAGTTTTTTCTTCCAAAATCATTAACGTATCATTCACGCACCATTCCAAAACAATTAAAGCACTGAGCAATCCTGTAGATGGTGTATATGTATTTTTACATTTCTTACATGCAGTAAAACCAAAATGAAATAATATAAACATTATGTTGCTTGTACATGTATTATCAACACACAGTTTTATTTATAAGTTGTTTTTTTTAAAGCTTCCTATACAAATACAATTGAATTTGTCGCTGTAATATGCAACAAGCAACGTAACTTAGCTATCTTATTTCTTTTAGGTTTTATTGTGTGTCAAAATTGTAAAAATCATTCTCATACACCCTGTAAAATTTCACATTTCTTTCGGACGCCAAAAAATAACCATGCAAACACATTTTTCTAATTTTTGAAAACCTGACGGCTAAAAACCCATCCTCTTAATGTCTACCTTCCCTTATATATTACCAACCGACCCATACAGGTTTCGCAGACCTCTTTAATATTCATTGAAGTCAGAGGGAGAAGGGAGGGGAGCGTTTAATTATAAACGAATGAAGAGGGGGGACAAAGCAACGAGGAAGCAATAAGAAGAGTTCAGAGGTTAAATGCTGCTTTTGTAGTAGCAACTTTTGGCAGTAAGGAAAGAAAATATATTGAATTTAATTTTCCATCATCATTAGGGTCGGCTGTATGGGGCAATTGCGGCCGAATCCATTCTTTGATTACGGGGATATTATTATTTAAGGAAGAGGGGCAATAGAGTTATTACGCGCTTTCGGGATGCGAAATTGATATTCAAATGCGATTTTTTGAATTGTGTGTCCGGTTTACGCGGTCAGGGGAGTGGCCTGGAGTTGTTTTTGCGGAGTTTACACAGGCCGCTTTGATTAGGAGTCGGTATCATACCTTCTTTCACACTCTAGTGAGAAAAAATAAATTTAAAAGAATATTAACTTAAGTTGGTATATGTTGTTGTTATGTTTGTAGAAGGGGAGTTTATTAGCCCCTGCAAGGTTAAAAGGTTTTCCAAATGCGATTAAAAAAAAAGTTTCTTTCAGTAATGAACTTATTTTAAATTAAAAACGGTAATATAATATTTAACTTAAACTCTTGTCCGTTTTTTAAAATCCCTTTATAGCCCCACTTGTTGGAAAAGCACATGGACAAAACTCCCCCGCATGATACACGTCCAATCAGATGGCCGGAGAATACTACGCAGTAAAGTTCTGATGACGCTGAAGAGTCGCCATCTTTGTTAGAGAGGGACTAGAGAACTATACCAAGAGGTCCACGAATAGGAAGTGCCAATCCCATAGGCGCACTTTCCTTTAATTGTAAACAATATAAAATGTAACCTATCTTAAAGTTAACTAAACTTAGATTAGACACACCTGAAGAGTTGGTTTCTTTGCGTATGCTTGAATTTGATTAAGCGAACCTTATTAGAGTCCGTGTTGTGTAAGGATAGCAGCAAACAATACCCGAGTATAAACCCTGCTTGGAGTATCTTCACCTCTCTTTATCAACAAGTCATACATCCGCCACTGTTTAATAACCACTTTGAGAGAAGAATAAAAAGTTAATTTATATGTCACACAACAGAGTTTTCACCTCTTTCCATCTATTCAGTATTCCTTTTAACCCTTTGCACTCCAAGAACACTTTGCGTTCTTTTTACGGAACAGTTATTCCTCTTTATGTTCTTTTCCCCCCAATTTTTTTTTGCTCATATAGGAAAACAAAAGCATAATCTATTTTGGATCTGCAAGACAACAAGTTGAAAAAAGATCAAGTTTTTTTTAAACGCAAGATCATGTTTTCGTTTATTTTAAAGAACAGGATACCAAAGAACTGGTCGTTCTGTTGGCGCCTGATAGGCGACAGCGGAGTGCAAAGGGTTAACTCACATATAATTACGCACCGATTGGAAAAAACAACAACAATGAAAATCGATATTTTAATCAACAAATTCGCCAATCTCGCAATGGTATAGGCATTTGTAGAAAGGGAATATGTTCAATGTTAAGTCTATGGAATATATTACCTTTTTACAAATGCCGATTCAATAACCAAAAACACCGAGTTCTTTAGAATCTCACTAACGAAATGAAAACTGGCTTTTGAGAAACTCTACAAATATCCACAACTTAAAGATTTCGTTCAAATACACACAAAAAAAATCGATATTTCAATATATAAGACAAAATTGGCAATATCACAATTATCATTTACACATTCAGTTCTTTTGATTCTCACCAAAAAAAAATACGAACTGATTTATGAGACTGGAACTCACAGACATATCCGAGTAATAACCCTTAAAGATTGTACACATTCCTTTCAACGCACATATTATATACGCACAGATTAAAAAACACAACAATAAAAAAAAAATCGATAATTCAATCAATAAGACAAAATCGCCAATCTCGCAATTACCATTAACACCAAGTTCTTTTGATTCTCGCCAACAAAATGCAAACTGACTTTTGAGACTTGGAACTCATAGAAATATCCAAGTAATAACCCTTAAAGATTTCGATCCCTATCTTGGCAGTGTCCAGCGATAATGCCTGCCAAAGCAAATGATGGCTAATTATTTTCCTCTTTAGGAGGCTTTAGCAGGGATCATTAGAAATGTACGCTGCTTTCTTTTGTCCGGCCGGACTTTTGTGTTGGAGAGGTAAAAGGATTATGAAATCGGGATTGCAGCTTCTTTTGTGACTGGAGAGTATTCCATAATTGGCTGGATTGGGAGAATATGGCTGTTGCGAAATGTCGGTGAGGGAAGGGGTACAAAATACGGATTGGCTGGCTGATTAGCGTCGCACTTAGGTTCAAACAATTTGGTTTTGGTGACGTTTCTGATGTGCAAACGAAAGTGCAGAAAATATTGCTTGGTAACTTTGAGACATTGGTCAGATGACAAGGATATAAGCACCCTGATGACAAGGACCCTGAGAGCTGGCATCCTACTCTGCAATCCTTCCACACAATGGATTATACTGGCGTGTATACGGGACTGGTGCACGATAAATCTGATCGGGGTCCAAAGTCCCGACGTCTATTGAAGGCGTTGGGTGCCAGTTCAGGTGTTTCCTCGTCATCTGACCATGGTTCTAAAATAACGAGGTGCATGTATGAATGTGTGTATGAATGTGTGTGTGAATGTGTATGTGTTCCCGGGTCTTCGAGATTGACCCCGAACCGTCGCCAATAGCCCACTGTGCAGCTCTTGTGCGACGTTAATTAACAAAACCAAACCAAACCAAACCAATCCACACTATGGCGAGAGTGAAGATATTCGTGCCCCGACAGAATTAAGGTACACCAGTTATCGTTAAATGGAAGTTTTTGGTCGGCTTCATTGAGAATCCGAATTGCGACCCTATACAATGCCTAGTCCGTTCCTACAATGTTAAAAATAGGTACTTAAAAATAAATTAAATGTACTCATTTTCAAGTACATTCGATGCTTATCATAGTTCCGAATATGCAAGTTTCATTTTTGAAAAGGACATTCACTCAAAAATGAGTACAATGAGTGAAAAGAGCAGTTGCTTGCCTACGTAGGCTGCTTTCATAAATCACTCAGTAAATGTCAACAATTACAATTAAGACTGGCCGGGAATCGAACCTATTTCCTAAGGTACCACGGAGAAGGCATTGGGCTGCGGTGCCTGAGGATATGGGTTCGATTCTAAATAAGTCCTGGTCGTAATTGTTGATATTTATGGAAAGCAGTTTATAAAGGCAGCCTATGTAGGCAAGCATCTATTATTTCTATTTATTTTTACTCATTGTACTCATTTTTGAGTACATGTCTTTTTTAAAATTGAAATTTTTGTATTCGGAGCCATGATATGCATCGAATGTACTCAAAAATGAGTACATTTTACTCATTTTTGAGTACCTATTTTTAACAGTGTGATTTCGAGTGATTGAGGCAAGTGAAAACATCGCCAAGTCGAATCGTATAAACAAGTACGATAAATACACATACGTACTTTTGGTACTAAAGACTTCAATTATACAGATTACATTTTATAATCGGAAAAGTTGATAGCACTATTTTTTTTTTGTATAATAGGGTGATTAACAAAGGGAATAATTTACCAATCTGTATTGATGGATTGTTATGAGATGCTATAATAGAATCGATCGACATTGATGAACCTTGAGCCTGTAATTGCTTTCCAAAATGACGATGACGATGAATTTGGTTAAATTATTAGGAAAATAGATAATGCTACTTTTTTTTATAGCTACTTTAGAACATTAAGACCCTCTTTATCTTATATTAATAAATTATCAATTTTTATTTATAAAGTGAAAATTAGGATCATTTTAAATATGAACTCTAACACACTTTTATAAGGACGAGTTAATTAAGGAAATTATCACCACAATCATTCTACAATTAAATAAAATAGTTCGCAAATCGAATAAATTATTCTTCGGTCAAAACTTACTATATTTAACTTTTAACCTCGTCCCCAATTCCCATTATAATCGCCTAAAAACCGCACATAATTAATTTTCACTGTCGCACTCTGTCCCCTCCACCAACCGCTTTCAAACGCGTATTTATTTTAGACCGTTATTTTTAATCGTCATCCTCTCTGCAGAGGAAATCATCCCGCCATTGTGTTGGCCGGTCAGAAAAGGAATCATAATAATAATAATAATAAAAGAATCCTCTAATTGGCGCCGATTTAGAAGAGTTCGTCCGCCATTAGCGTGGAATGATGAAGACTAATAATTGCCAGGATTCCATTGAATTCTGGCAACACAAAGGGGGACCAATTAGCGAGTGCCACGACGATGCGCATGCGTAACAGCAGGAAGATAATGGCCGCGGTTTTAGGAACAAAACACAAAATGGCGTCCTGCTTCTTGTTCTTAATGGCGGACACTAAGCGTACTTTATAAATAGCTCTCGTTCCTAATTAATTTTTGGAAGCGGTTCGATTCACTTCGTATTATAATAATTTCCAGTTGATGTGCGACGTGAAATAAGTCTTTTAGGGGAAATGGTCCGTGCTGACAAGAGATGTTGATAGGGCTGCGATTAGAGCACCGGAGCCAATGACATTGGGCGGATCTCTGGAACTCCAACACATTTTGTGCAAGGATTGGCTTCAAAAGAATGACTGAAGAAGGTTCTAATTATATGCAGAACAAATGGAAAGGCATATTTAGCTAATGAGCAAACCGGAGACTGTTTTTATAGGTCTAGGGTTAGATTTCCATAACAATACAGAGACGCAAGTTCAAATGAATAGGATGAGGATGATGTCAGGATCAGCATTAGTCGAAATTTAAATTGCCTATAATTTGTTTTGCAATTATCAATGCAAACTTAATTATATTAGGACATTTGGTTTTATCCTTAAATTGTCACCAATAGTCGGGTGCTTAACGTTTTTTGGGTTACACGAGGATGAGTTACAAGCAAGGCGTAAAGGTAGACAAGTCAAAGTTAACCTGATGATTTATCCAATTTCAGACCTGTAGAAATGTTGGTATTGTACCCATCCAACATTACAACAGTAAAAAAGACCCATAAACAGTGCCGGTCGATATAAGAAGAGATCGCAATAAAGTTATAATGAGGAAGACTTGATGGTTATAAAGTTTTGTGTCAGGTCTTGATTACGTACCATCGGCCGTTAATTGCCTTTCAATATCTTCAAACCCGTCACCGCTGAATCTTCTGCAGTCTTTGCTGTATAATAGTCTTTGATGTAGAATTTATCAAGTTTTATTTATTGAAAATGAAGCACATATAGTTTTAACTATTTTAAATTAAGATTCGTACAATAAAATTCTCAGATGACAATGTTTCGGTATTTTAAAATAAGCGTATTCTCCACACTTTTTTTCAGAGCAACTGCTATAAATAACATTTTTGAATTCATACACTAAACATAATATTCCACAAATTTAGGGGGCCCCAAAATTGCGGGACCCAAAGCATGTGCTTTGTTGTTTTGGATCATAAGAAGTGTGAAAATCAGGCCCTGGCTACACCCGATTTTTAATCGATTATAATTTGAAACATTAACCGAACTTCTAGCAGATGAGACGAACTATCCATCAGCCTCATTTTAAATTGATACTCCCCTTTTACTCGTATCCTTTCTCAATTATTCCCCCTCGAAGAATGCAGAGGGTGTCGTTATGTTGCCACCAAGAGCTGAGAAATCCTCTCATTTAATGATGAGATTACAGGAAGGACACCGCGGGTGGCGGCAATTAAAACTCACGGCCCTTGTGCGCCCGATGCTGCGATCGCCTGCGGTTTTAGGAGGGAAGATGAGGAAAAAGATGCGAGAAATTGATGAAAGCTCTCACCCCCTCTTTCCGGTTCGCTAAAATCTTCTTCTCTTTCAGTTTTTCCATCGTTATTTTGGTTGTTTTTGATGTGATATTGGTTCGTTAATTTTGGATCATAAAACTCACATAGACTAGCTTAATTTTTAAACGGTGATGGTTTTTGTTTGTCTTGATTTTTATTTGTAAATGCGTCTTGATATTTCATCTTTTTAATAACAGCATCTTTTTAATTTAGTTAAAAAAAAAGTTTTTTGATTAATATTTCTTTATTTTTGTTCGTTATCTTTATTAATTCAAGAGATGTTTTTTAGTTGGTTTGGTTGATAAACGTTGCACTAGAGCTGTACAATTTGCGACGGTTCGTGTCTATTTCGAAAAAAGGACATGGGAACACTGCTTTGTAATATTAAAACCATTGTCAGATGACGAGGTCAACATCTGATCTGTTACCTGACGCGTTCCAATAGGCATCCCCAATTGCCATTGTTGCTTAGAGCTGTCTGGTTCTTGCACCAGTCGAAAGAGGAAATTAAGTGAAAAAGTGTAAATCAGAAAAAAGTGGAGTTGTCTGGTTCTTACACCCACTCCTTCAATTGCAATGACTAGTATCGATGGTAAAAATAATTTTAAAACATTTCAAAATTCGTTTTGAACAAAATCATCAGAGGCTTTAATGAAAAACGATTGATTTCAATACAGCACACACATATAAACACTTTTTTTTAATTTGTCTCGATATATATACTTTAAAATATTATCATTAATCATATGATAAAATAAAAGTTTGTCGTTTGTTGATTTGTCGCCAATAACCGCACAAACGGTATGACGGAATGCGGCGATTGGCTCATAGATCTAATGCAACGTGGTTTATTGGCCGATTTTTAAAATGCTGCCACCGCAAAAAGTGTTTAAAAAAAAATAATAAAGTTTATGGGGAAATTTGAGAAAGACGTCAGTTTATTCAGTTGACATTTTTATTTTTTCTACTTCGTCATGGGAACTACTTCGAATAATTTGAAATGCCGTGTGTAACAAATTAAAAAATATAGATTTAATACGCGAAACTGAAAATCTGGAAATGAGAACGGCTACGTAACTTAAAAACGTAACACCTAGCGTGCAACAAATATGTTGCTGTTCGACATTTGCATACCAATACCTAAATGCACAACGTCGTGTTGGTTCTTACTTCCAGTTTGAGATACAAAACCCCTAAAAATGTTAGGTCTGCTCATTTTCAACAATTCCAGCAGTCTCTGCGACCTCCCATGGCAAGAGGCGATAAAAATATAACCCCAGCAGAAGTTATGTTTAGGGCCGAAAATGAAGACTGGAGCATTATTCATTTCTCCCCTAACAAGACTATTGACATTGGTGACCCCGACGTGGAAAACACTGCGAGGAGCGGGGGGAAGGGGAAAAGTCGACAGCCGGAGTTCAGAGGTGAAACATTTCGAACGTGTGGCTAAATAGGCAGCGATAATTGCGACGGTGCACCCCCCTCTGCAGAAGATTATTTCTGCAGGGGCCCCCGTATCTCCGAGAAGCGTTAAATCTCTCCGCGCGAAGTGAAAAAAAGTCGTTTAACGTTCATCGATGTCGTTAGGGCGTATGTGCGTAAAAGTCGTCAGTAATTGTTCATATCTATTGAGGGGCACGGAGTAACTTGAGTTGGGGTATGTTTTGCGTGTTAACGGACACGGGGGTGTTTATTCGAGGGGACTTTTGTTTTATAGATATAACATATTTTGGATTTACAATCTTCCAAATTATACTTTAATCTATTTATAATTAAAGGGGATTTTGTTTGTTATAATTATAGTAGAACCTCAATTATCCGGATTATCCGGGTTCAGATACCATCCGGATAATTCATGAAAAAAAAGTTATTTCTTACCTAATCTCAATCTAAGTAAAATAATTATTCACGTTTCATTTATAGAAAATGAAGCACATATAAATTTAACTATTTCAGATTGATATGTGTACAATAAAAATCTCAGGTGACAGCGTTTCTGCATTTTAAAATATAAACATGGTATTTCACAAATTTAGGGGGCCCCCAAAATGGCGGGGCCCGAAGCATGTGATTTTTTATTTTAGATCATAAAAAGTGCTAAAATCAGTCCCTGGTCATACCCGATTTTTAATCAATTATAATTTGAAAAAATTAAAAAAAAATTTTTAATTAATAATTGTTTTATAATTTAAAATAATTATTAATAATTATAATTTAAAAAAAACGAATTTCGCTTTTGTATGTAATGTAATGAGTATTACTGTTCAATACTAGCATGGCCGTGCGATAATATCGCATGAACAACCCTTCCCCTCCCACATTCGTTGTAACTACTCATAGGTGGGAGCACTATCAACGGCTCGTTTAAAAACTGCTTGGAAACTAATTATTTTTAATCGCATTTAAAAAAAGACATTAATATTCAAGAGACAAAAGTACGATTCGTCACTGCTCCGGGAAATTCCCTTTTTTTATACTTGAAATGTTAAGATCCGTTGTGTGCGAGACCCGCAAAAGGGATCTTTACAACTGAAATCCTATATTCATCGATAAGAAACTTTTAAAATGGGGATTTTCTTTTTTCCCTCAAAGGGATCCGGATAATTCGCATTGTTTGATCCGGATAACTGGTGTTCAGATAATTGGAGGTCTGCTGTATTCTGTTTTATAATTAATATGAGCTTTCTAGTTTCAAAACCAGATAAATATTTAGTTTCGATTTTTCAGATTGTGACATTTATTTTTAGTTTTTCCTACAGATCTATCAGTAGGGGAAGTCTTCACATTAAACAGCAGCCAGACGTTATTCATTTTGTGATTTGAAAGTAGCGGTTGGTTTCAAAACCAGATAAGTAAATAAATCAGTTTCGAAAGCAGATAGATCAGGATGCGCCTAGGCTACAGCGCACCGATTGCAGCGAAGTAATCGAGCTACATCTCACAACTTGGTTGCAAAAACAGATAGATCCCATAGCTTCGTTGCAAAATCAGATAGATCACCAAAAAAATGTTCTCTGAAAGTAATACTTATACAGAGGTAAAAATTTGGTTAAACAACCAGTGTCTATCTATTACTAATTTGTAAAAATAGAAGATAAATATTTTCCATAAATAATGCAATTTTTTTTTTCTCACAAATTTGTCAAAAGTGATCTATCTGGTTTTGAAACTAGAGGGCTTAGATGACCTGTTTTAAAATTAAATGGACTGTAGTATAGCATGGTTGGAGGAGGGCCGAAGCGCTTTAAATAAGATATGATGATTGATAGAAAAAAAGAGAATTTTAAGAAAAAAGTTTAAATATGTTGTAAGCTTTTGTTGATAGAGTTTGAGATTCCTACAGATCATATCTGATCAACATACAAGAAATTCAGAATGATTTTAGTCACTAAAAAAAAAAATAATCTTGAACCTTCCCAATATTCAACAATGGCAGACATCATTTCTCATTTGAAATATTCAATACATAATTTACTAAACAATTGCAACAGCACTATGTTTCCCGAACAATCATAAACATACTCAATAACCATTCTGGTTTTTTTTTTACACCATTAGCTCGCCAGCTGCAAAACGGCCCTCACAAAACAGGGAATCGAACCAGAATACCCTAATTATTACTCTTTACCTCCACCGAAGCAGCAAAACGCGCACAAATGCACAAGACACCCTTTCCGGTCAAACTCACAGGCACCCAACAATAACGAAAAATCCCCCCACTAATTGGGACGACACACATCCCTGTAATTATCATCCAATTAAAAAAAGAGTCGCCGTTATTTCATATTCAAATTCGCCAATGGCTGCCCTACCATTATCTTGTCCACCAATCGCAGGTGTCGGTTCTTGTAGTCCTCGTTAGCCGCTTCCTGTCATTTGATGGTGTCCGCCGATTGCGGACGAGTGGGGGGGAAGAGGTCATTCGCAGGTGGGTTCTGTAAGGGCGGACAAGGCGACCCGTAAATAACTGTTTATCTGGACCGAAAGTCGCAGATGGTTGCATCTGACACGGAATATATTTAGTTAGGAGATTATTAGTCTAACCTTCAACGATTATAGTTTGCCATGCTTGAAATGTTTGCTAATTTCATTTTGATACAGGTTAACATTGTCCAGGCTTTAGTGTCAAAATCGCTTTGGTACATTTTTGGAAAATTTTAGTTAATTGCATTTTCGTGAACATGGGAGTAACACTCTAAACCTAGGCCTACAAGGCCGGCCCACGATCTGCTTTTATCCTCCTCCTCTTCCCCCTACTCCCCCTGGTGTTAATCTCAACATGTGATATTCCTCAAAGGGTCAATGCAAACAATCCTAAATGTTTAATTCACATCTAAAAGATATTTAGACCTGGAGAGTTTGCAATTATCTTGGCAGGCACCATCCAACGTGAGAAATTCACTTTAATCTGGTAGCCGGAGCTTTAGAGCAGAGTCAAAGGCACGAGTCTTACCCTCCAGGTTTAAAAATATTGATAAATGTGTTACTGTAAAGGTTAGCCTACAAGTGAAGAAAACTAAATGGTGATTAAAGATAATTCCGACAGATAAAGTTTATACCTGTTTTGAGTTATAGATTTTCATGGATATAGCTTGATTAACTTTGTCACAATACAAATAGACCTTGTATTGTAGCTATTGAACCTGAAAGAGGTAAATACAAACAAACAAAGAAGTTGATGCATATGGGAAACTCAATTATGCAGCCATTGGTTTATTTCTATTCTCATCCCTCCAAGGACCCACTTACAAATTTAGGGAACCAGGGTAAAAGAAAGTTTGGGAACCTACTGATGTTAAAATGAAACTGCTAATTTTATATTTAAGCACACAATGCAAAATAACATAATCAATAAGCTTTAATGCAAATGTAAATACAGCGAAAAAACTTATATTTTAAAAATTACTAATATCTTTGTTCTAAGAATTTGAATTAAAGTTAATGGTGCCGTACTTAGCCAGAGTTTCTTCGTATACGTTTCTCATTCTGTACTTTCTTCCCTTTTAGCTTTCTTTTATAGTTGAGTCAGATGGGAATGTTCTACTTTAGAGCAAATCCGTAATGATTACAATATAAAACAAAAATTGGAAAAGGAAAAATGCATCCGTAAATGACAAATCCACATGCTAAACACTATAAACAATTTGTTTATGGCCTTGGTCATGAATTGAATTTTGCAAGTGATCCAAAGGGCATTCATTCCTTTGACGAACGCGATGCGAAAGATGACATGCATTATGAATATGCAGGAAACATGAAACTGATTTAATTGGATAAAATAGTAGAAGTTTTGCAAAAAATTAACATAAAAATATTGATTAAAAAATCATTAGTTAGCAAATTTATTTGTAACTTTTTCACTTTTATTTTAGCATTATAACCATTTTGATGGGGGCTTCCTTAAAATGGGGGTCCTCGGCCAGTGCCCTGAATTCCCTGCCGTAAATCAATCTCTGCATCCCTTCCTACATATGTACAAAAACTATCCATAAATTCCGAAGTATATAAAAAACGCACAATTTGTGTGTAAATACCGCGTTTGATATACTTTATGATATGGGATATGTTATTGATTGTAAATGGCGTTGGCGTAGCAATAGCCCAATTGCGGCCGAAGCGGTGCGGGTTTACCATATTCTCAAAGAAGAAAACATTTGTTTATCGTCAGACAAAAGGTTGCCATGAGCATCAATTTAAACTTTCCGGTTGGGGTCACGTAATAAAATTTAAATTATTTATTTTGGAAGGAAAAATGATTGTCATGACCAACTCAAGATTATAAAAGTAGTGTGTTGCCTTTGTTTAAGAGTCGTAAAATGTAATAAAAAGTAATAACTAAGTAAATAATATGGAAGAAATATGGAAACAATTTCAATATTACAAAAATATAATCAAGTACTTAACTGTTGTGAAATAAAAAAAGTCGAACGTAAAAACTAGTTTGAATAATGCACGATCGAATTCACACTTATACCAGCAGATTGCTTGCATTAGCTTTTACACTTATATTAAATTATGTTTATTAAAAAATGTTTTTGAGAGAAAAAATAATAAAGGGAAAAAAATGTGTCATATTAGATTTTTGTACCATACTTAAAGCTTAAACCAAAAAAAAAAATCGATCCAGGAATCCATAACTTTTGACAAAAAGAAAACCCTTAGTTTATATAAATATAGATTCGATGCCATTTCGAATTTACAAATATATTCTTAAGAATAACATTCAGAATCTTCCCCCATCCATTCCCGGATTGATATACAGAAATTAATTTCCCCTACACTTCCTCATGTCAGATTCGCACCTTGTTGTTAATCCGTTACGTGAAGGAAAAAAAAAACCACCAACAGGTGAGTTCTGCAACGGAGACTGTCAACAGAAGTGTCCGAGGTCGCAGCTGCCTCCGAAACCAAAACCCGATTAAGACACACAGGTGATTGCTTGGTGTGGTCCCGAGCGGGGAATAACAACTCCTGGCGACATTGGCGCGACTTCTGTTTCTTCTTTTTTTTCATTCGGAATGTGTGCGTCCTTAATTGGTGATTAAGACTCGGCGGTGGTCATCGAAGCAGATGAGTCGGGGATGCCAAATTGGCGAGAAATTGATTTGCTGGGAAATGGTTATGTTCCTGATTGAAATGGTGATTATAGGTGGTTGTTGTTATTCGGGGAAAAAAGATATCAGCAGATGCATTTTGAGTGTCAATTTGGGTGACAAATTATTACAGTTCTTATAATTGGTATATTTTAAGGAAGCCAATTTAGGATTTTACTCGGACTTGAAATTATTGATTCCTCAACTTTCCCTTTTACACACGTACACACTGTGTAAACGAATATAATTGCTTAACTATTTCACTAGTAGGGCTGTTCCCACAAAGTATGATTGCCTTGTAAATATTAAAAAGAATAATTTCAGAAAAAGGAAAAAATCACAACTAATGTCCTTTATGTTTAACGGAAGAAAAATATTTTAATTTTTACAATCTGTTTATAATTGGTTGGTTTCAAGTCGTTGTACTAGACCTACACAATGGGTATCTGGCGACGGTTCGAGATCTATCCCTAAAGACTCAGAAACACTGCGTCATAATTTTAAACGTAATTTTATGCACACATTCAAAACGATGAATTTCATGAATGTCTATTTATAATTTATTACCGCCCATTTTAAATTTGCTACTGTCTATTTTCGACTGCCCAATTAAGCCACAATTACCCTTTATAATATTATCTGCTGTCTTTTGTTAAAAATGGTTTCGTTAAACATGCTCGATTAAATTTTTCGTCAAATATGAGAGTATATTTTGTTAGTTACCCTCTAAACGACGAAATATTTTGTTATTTATGAGGAATATACCTACTATTTTTTTAATAAAAATTGTTTTTCGTCTGTTTTGACAAAAATGACGAAATTTTTTTTTAAAAATTACGAAACATTTTTTCGAAAATGACGAATGTGTCTTCAAAAAATGAGCATGCATTTTTAACAGTACTGTGTATATAGTTCAAATGTTTTTGGCATTGTTGCAGTCGTTTAGACTCGAAACAAAATTTGACAGAACATTGACAAAAATATCATTTGACCAACTAATCATGCAGGCAATTATCATTCAAATGAGCCACAATCGATTCCACCTTCCGCAACAGCGCTCTCAATTAAAACCTCTACTCCTCTTCAATTACTCTCATCCAACTCCCAAAGTTGGTGGAATTACCAGACCCCAAACAAGACAAGATACGGATTACCATTCGAAAGAAAAGAAGCAGAAGAAAACGCATCAATGGCATCTGCAGCGCTCATGAGCGATCCTGGTCATTAGAGTCTCTGATAACCATCAGTTGCCCGACTAGTTAAGTCCGGCGATATAAAAGCAGAAGTTCAGGTTAAGTGCCTGATTTTAATGATGGAAAACCGGGCTCATTCACTGTTTACAGCCCCTGCTAACCCATCATGCAGGTGCATTGAAATTTAATCAATTGATATCGCCATTACTCCCCTCCTCCCCACAGAACGAGTGGCAATGCCCCCCTTCCCCTATTTATTATCTTTTTTTTATGGAAGTTATTATGGAACAAGGTTGCTAAAAGAACTGGTTTGCTTGAAAGCTTGATGATCCAGTGGTAGGTAGACTGCTTTGAATTCTTTTTGATGACGTATTTTAAATTGGCGTCCTTAGCAACGAGCCAACCCGTCTATTTTGCCACCTTGATTAGGAAGAATATTCTGTTATTATTGGGAGTTATTACAAAACAAGGCTCATAAAAGAGTAGGATGGCTCGAGCCGGTTGGTAAACGATCCAGAAGTGTAGTTTTGTATTCTGTTCGATGATGGTGTATTAAATCGGTGGTTCTTAGCAACGAGCGAACCTGTCTTTTTAGCAACCTTGATTAGGAAGAATAATCTATTATTATTTGAATTGTTTCGGGAATTAACGGCTTTTAATGTTCGGTGGTTGTTCTTGTTAAAAAAAAAAAGAAAGATGGCGGCGGGTGAAGCCTTATTAAAACGGATCATTTTGTAGAAGAATAGGCGAGGGTTCGCGCTGCTTGTGCCATGGCAATTAAGGTTGCTAACAACAGCTGCCATTATTAAATTTGAAGGTCTGTTATTATTTTTTTTTACATTCTTTCCGTTGTTTGAGTGGCCAGGTTCGATGTTTTTCAAACTTTTGCCACGCGCCACAGTTCGAAATGAGGCTTTTTTTTTGGTATACATAAGAAAACGATTGTTAATGGATTTTTTCTTCGAATCATCAATGAGAAATTACCGGAAGAATTAACGAACGTGCCATGAAACGAAATTGTTCGGGTGGAGGAAATTCCTTGGGTGAGATTTATAGAAGAGAGATAGAATCTTCTGTTACCAAAGTTTACTCTATTATTGACAAAAAGTATATAAAGCAGCGATTCTCAACCTGTGGGGCGCGCCCCCCTACGGGGGCGCGAGCACACTAGAAGGGGGGCGCGAGAATATCCAAGAGAAAATATTATTTAAAAAATTTATTAACTGACTGCTGCGCATGCTCGAGCCCCCCCCCCCCCCCCCCCCCCCCCCGCCCATCGGTATGAAGTTTAAAAAAATTAATACAAAAATAATGCTTTTTTTCTCCAATTAATAAACATTTCCAAAACAAAACAAAAAGTTTAGAAAAAATACAAACGTTTTTTTTTATTTAAAAGTGTGTGGGGGGGGGGGGGGGGGGGATGGCGTATCATCTTTTCCCAACAGGCAGACAGCTATCCGCCATTTAGGCGCCTTCCCATATCCGTCATTACAAAATATTCATCGTTTGACAGGAAATAAAAATAAAATGTAAAATAAACAAAAACAATCTATTTCGATTTTAGATGGCGGGAACAATTTTGGCGCCTATATATGTCCACGTTGAAAATTTAATAAGTCAACACGAATTTTTTTTTTTTTAAATGCTAAATAAAATATCACATTTTTTTTTTGGTTTAGAACATTTTGTTTCAAAAAATTTGTCGCCGGTCATTTAGAATATATCTTGTAAGTCTTGTAGTGTAGAAGTAAAGGATGACTAAAATAGTCAGGTCAAAAATAAAGGTCAAATGAAAAGATGTTTTGAACAGTTTCTACTTTTTGTACTCCTGAAAATTGGAGGTTTTTTGGTTTTTGAGGCCTTTTATTTGTTTGGTATTTCTGAAAGTTATGGTGCTTTGTTTTGCCTTTTAAAACCAAAATGAAACATGTATCAGATGATTGTGTTAAATTATTTTCTAGAAGAAAACTAAGGCAATAACAATCCAGTTTAGTTGCTTTTTTTTCTTTTAAAAAAAAGCGAAGGAAAAGACAACCCAACGATTAATCAGGAAAGGTGAGATTATTCCATATGTGTTTTTAAAAGACTTCATTCCTATTGTCAGTTTCCGTCAGGCACGTCGCGCCGGGGGAGGGGGGGGGGGCAATAATTTGGAATACCTATAAGTTGGGAATTTCAGGATTTGAAAATACCCGAGTTGGGAATTTCGGGGTTTGAAAATACCCGAGTTGAGAAAATGTATGTTTGAAGAAAATTAATATTTTTAACAAATGAACGCGAAAACACCAAGTTTATCAAGCAAATGCTTGCCGACCCTTCTTTCTGTTTTTACAGATATTGTTCAATTCCAACCACCTTGTTGCTTTTTCTCAGTGATTCATGCATCCTGTCGGGGATTGCAATGATTGGTCATTACGTCACATATGCTATTATTTGTTTTATGAATCCCTGGGAATTGAATATTTCTACTATGCTTTTTCTTCCAGATTTTTTTTTTGTTAAGTAACAACTGGCGTCTTTATGTCGAGACTTTCAGTCAAATACATCGAGAACGAAATTTATTGGAATACATGTGATGTTCTATGATTAATGAAGAGAACTGAATTATTTTTTTTATTACGAATTTGGTTTCGGTTTATTTGAGGAAAAGTTATCATCCTGAACGAACTTTTTATTGACTGTTCTATTATACTCTTCTTCGTACATCTACAAATGTATTCCAGTTAACAAAATATAAGCAGTCCTGAGTTCAAGTTGATCACGCTCTTGACAAAGAGATATTTAAGAGTTTTGCTCCTGTACAGCCGCGGAAAAAAAAAACGAACCACCGATGATTATTTCGTTAGTTTTTATAGTAGAGCTAAACTTAATATACCATTTTGTAGGAAATAAAGTCTACTATACATTGATATACAAAAAATTTGCATAGGGGACTATCTTCATACTCGAATCCGCACCAACTTTAAAATTTTCAATAGCAACACCTACTTTTGATAGCGCAGAAATGTTCCCCGCCCTCAAAATAATTTAAATACAAATTTTCGTTAATTTCCTACATTTATATGCAGAGATATTAGACAATATGTATCGATCTTATTTGGGGGGCTACTTCCACAGTGAACAAAGTATTAGTGAGACTTCGAAATAAAGTACGCTGGTAGAAAATGTTTTGGCGTTAGCCGTGGTTCTTATTTTTCCGTGGTCATTCATTCCCCCACTCCTGTATACCCTTCGCCTCTATATAAGAATTTAGAATTTTATACCAACGCGATCACAGCGCTTTTAATTCTCAAAATTAGTAGATTTCTGTTAAGTTCTGCAGATTTTAAATTTGTGTATGACCCCTTAAATGATCATTTGATGCACATTATAATATTGCCAAAAAACTACAAAGAGGAAAATCATGAAATTTTAGATATGCATATAAAACTTTTTCTGAGTCCATCACTATCAAAATATAGCATGGTTGCTATTCATAAATTTTATGAATATTAATATCCTAATTTAAATAAAATTAAAAAATTTACATATAAGTAATGAAAGTTAGTGCATTTTATTTGGGTCGTTTAGAAGTAACACGCATAAAAATTTCAGCTTAAAAAAATTATTATTTCGAAAGATATGATTAAAAGTTTAAGAAATTCATTTAACATTACAAGTTCTAAACTTTCGATATTCATAATTAAAAAACTACTTAACCAAATGACTTGCAAATTGATATTCAACGATAAATTTTGTCGTAGATTTTAAATATTGAATCAAAATCGGGTGTTGCTATTGGAAATTTTAAAGTTGGTGCGGATTTTAATATGAGGATAGTCCCCTATGCAAATTTTTTTGTATATCAATGTGTAGTAGACTTTATTCCCTACAAAATGGTATATTAAGTTTAGCTCTACTATAAAAACTAACGAAATAATCATCGGTGGTTCGTTTTTTTTTTCCCCGGCTGTACATCCGCTGCCTGGCCTTTGTTGCTCTCTTTCGTATCTTCAAAAACGTCCCTTTTCCAAAAGTGGTTGGTTTTAGTCTTTGTGTTTTTCTTGATGAACTTATCTGCAGGGACAGCAGACCAATTCGATGTATCGTGTATTCCCGTGTCGATTTCATCTACAGTGCAGAAGTTATGTCAATCTTCTACCTAATTGGTTTGTACCCTTTATTAGTCATCCTCTTTTAGACTGAATTTGAGTGATCAAGTTAATACTTTAAATTTGTATTAGTTTGCTTTTTTTTCAAAATAATATAGTAACTTTTTCTTTCACTAAGAAAGCCTTATTGGTCACCTGGGCACAACGCGTAGAATATGTAACCATTATTATATATCACTGACCGTACATAATGATATATTAAGACAAAGTTATTATAATATACCAACTGTATAAAAGTAGATATTATTTTATAAAAATATCCACCGTATAATATAATAAAATATATAAATAATTTATAAAAATATCCAACGTATTCCTGTTTACTTAAATGAAAATTAATTTTTCATATTTTTTTTAGAGTTTAGGTTCATTTAAATATAATTCATATAGGCTTTTGCATTAATTCTCAATTAATATAAAGTTTTATGTCAGGAAAATTACAAATTATCTTCGTACATATTGTTTTCAAATAAAGTATACTGCAATAAATGAAATGAATTAAAACAATATAAAAACATGTATCGTAGCTTTCTACTGCTTTGTACTGTTTAATGCCTTTAATCCTACCTCTAATCTATAAAAAAGATGAAAAATGTCGGCCAGTTGCAACTGGAAATATTTTGCAAATGTATAGTTGGGAATTTCGAATCTTTAAGTTGAGAAATTTCTTGTTTCAGTCCCCCGGCCCTGGTTCCCATGCATACTAATTTAGAAGAATTATAACATTTGTACTGCTTTTACTTTAAAATTCAATTGCTAAAATACAAATGACTTATATTTTGTGCAAACATATGCAATTTTTTTTAATGTTTGTGAAAAATAATGGCAGATTCGTAAGTATGAAAATTAATTGTGCCCGAATGACAAGTAAACTCAAGCATAATAATCAATAGTTAATGTGAATAAAATATAGTATAAAATAATCTTTTTTTCAAAATAAAAGCCGGCTTTAAAAAAAGCTCTGAAACGTTTTTTTAAAAATAATTATTAATTAAAGGAACAAAAGTGGAATTTTTTTAAAATATTTAAGTATTAATTTTATGGTCATTATCACTTTTTGAAATTGGCTCTAAAATTTAAGTGTGGTTTTTTTGTGAATTGGCAAAAAATTTTTAAACAGTGGTAAAAAGTACAAAATTAATTCTAAATGATTATTTTTTTTTCACTAGTCCCTAAAATAAAATTTTGTACTCTGTAGTATTTTATTTCTTAAATTATATATATATATATATATATATATATATATATATATATATATATATATATATATATATATATATATATATATATATATATATATATATATATATATATATATATATATATATATATATATATATATATATATATATATATATATATATATATATATATATATTTAAATCAATCAGCAAAAAAAACCTCTTCGAGCATGTTTGTTTACATAATGGTCTGAAGTGACTGTGATAGTCTGTTCATTTTCCTCGAAAAACCATGGGTGATCTGATGGGACGTGCGTCCCCACTTCTTTTTTTCTGCACACAACCAGTTTCCCTGAACGTTGTCACCCACCAAAAAATAGATTTCCGGTCCGGGATATGTCCCAAAGGCTCAATATTGAAGCGATTTCTTAAAGCGCGCTGGGTTGAAACCACTGAACTTCCGTTGGAAAAATAGGCCTCTACGGCAAATGCACGCTATTCGTTACTCCAACGTATGATGGCGTATGAACCACAAGGTCATAAAACTTTAAAATCTATTCGATACCACGCCTACCTGCCTGGGGCTGCTGTAAGCTTCAGAGCACTCACTTCAAAAAAGGAAGTTAACTTGCCGCACCCTGCGTATATATATATATATATATATATATATATATATATATATATATATATATATATATATATATATATATATATATATATATATATATTTATACACGTGTAAAGTAATCTGACGATCAACCCCCCCCCCCCCCTATAAATTTCCTGTGTACGCCACTGGCTCGAGATGATATCGGTCGTGTGGATTCCCTTCCACAAACATTACTTATTTTTTTCTCTTTTGTTCAGTCATGCTTCTGAATACTTTCTTTTATTATTCGAAAAAATGTATTCCCAGTTTCTAAATTTAGCTCACCCCGTCTAGGTTAACTTTCAATAACGAATTTTTCTACTTTCATATTCTTTTAACGTTATCTCCCTGTTTGGCTTTCATTTCAAATATAATATTTAAATTTTCCCCGCTTTCATTTGCTTCATCTGTTCACCGCCCGCCTGGCAAAATGCCAGATGTGGTTTCTCACCAACGTTGGCTTACTTTTACTCTTGTTTTGGCAGTTAGTTAAAAATAATTTGAAAACAGAATCTAAAATACTCAATATACATTATTGTTGTAAACATTTTATTGTAAGCGGGAGGAGGGGGGGGGGGGGGGGAAAGGAGGGGGGGGCGCGCGATGAAAATTATGATTGAAAACTGGGCCGCGAATACTGAAAGGTTGAGAATCGCTGATATAAAGGGTCCAGGTGAATAACATTGACGTTTGATTCGGAGTGATTTCGAATCAAACGTCAGATTAGAATATAGAATTTTCTATATCAGAATATAGAACACAAAGTTTCATGTGTCATAGTTGCCGACAGAATTTTGTTCTCTTTAGGTTTCGATTTTTGACTGACTATCTAGATTTTTCTCAATTAACATCTTGGTACAATAAAAGTACAACCCTGTTGCTATCAACAGGCGTTAAAAACTTAAATTTAAGAAAAAGTCAAATTTCATCGTAAAAAGTGGACACCACCTGTAATTCATAGAAATAAGAAAGAGAGCGGCCATCAACAGACAATTCAATTTTGCATTCACGTTCAATACGCTATAATGTCGCTTGTCTGGTTTCTGCACTAAACGCAACATTCACTATGAAAAAAATAACCCATAAAAAGGAATGAAATTAGGATGGATTGCGGACAACAATAATGTTTACTATACGAGATTCAGATTCCGTAAAAAAAAAAAAAAGTGTCCATGGGGGAGTTTCACGCCGAGAAGAAGAAGACCGCTGTTCTAACCGAACATGGAGAAAATCCGCGACGCCGAAGAAGTTCCGTAGAATTAGCATGGAACTTCAGTTCTTGTAATATAATTTTAAGTTTTTGTCATTAAATAATACTTCAATATAGAAATATTTACTTCATACACTGAAATAGATTGTACTCATCGTTTATGAAGCATTTTTTATGTTGAAATAAGAGTATTTTTCCGTATTTCGTTGTAATTCTATTTATAAACAACTTATATATATATAGCTAAAATATAAGTATTTCTGTATTTACATTTATTTATAGAATAAAAATATTATTCATTGGGCAAAAACCAATATTTTAAACAAACTTTCCCATAACTGCAAGCGTAGCGACTAAACAAACAAAAGCAGAATTGTCTGTTGTATGGAAGAAATCAAAACTATTAGTAAGTTTCCATCTTGATACGTCACGTGAAACTCCCGCATTAACTGGTTTCTGAATTAAACGATTCTTATACCACCTAATTTTCGATGAAAATCACACTTTTCGTGTTCTGAATTATTACATTAATTAGAAAACGTCCTTATTCATCAGAATCAGTCACTACGACTCACCTGTGTCTCTGTCAAACTGAGGCTCTGGGCTAGCTGCTTCCTTTCCGCCCCCACCACATAGTGGTTCTTCTCGAAGGCGTGCTCCAGTTTGAGCAACTGGGAGGGGGAGAAGGCGGTGCGAATCCGCTTTGGTTTCCGGAAAGGATGGAGGAGAAATCCATCTGGACCTGTGAAAGGAGGGAAAATGTCTGAAATTTAGGAAAAATTAGTGTGAGGCCATCTACATTTCGAAAACTAGATTAAAATGTAGGTATTAAGAAGAGTTTTTGCACTCTTAGAAATAACATTATAATGTTTAAAGCACTATTTGCTATACACTTCAGTGAAAGAAAAAGTATAGAAAAGTAGGTGATTTGGGAATGTGTAGTAATTTTGGCTCTGCAAAAATTAACGGCGTGTATACGTAACTGGTGCACGATAAATCTGATCGGGGTCCAAAGTCCCGACGTCTATTGAAGGCGTTTGGAGCCAGTTCAGGTGTTTCCTCGTCATCTGACCATGGTTCTAAAATAACGAGGTGTATGTATTATTGTATGTGTGTAAATGTGTATGTGTTCTCGGGTCTTTCCTTCGAGATAGAGCCCGAACCGTCGCCAATAGCCCATTATGCAGCTCTAGTGCAACGTTAATTAACCACCCAATGCCCAACCACCCCAACCAAACTAAATCAAACCTTTGAATAGGTCCCGAATCGTCTCCAATAGCTCAATGTGCAGCTCCAGTGCGACGTTGAGTAATCAAACCAAACTTTAACGAATTATAATGATAACTATAAATTTTCGTGTTTACGTTTTTCTCATTACAGCAGTTCAAAAGCAATGGTTACAAAACAGTCACAAGTTCCAGTCCTGTCCGATCCCTCATCAATCATCCAAGCACCGTACGTGGCATCAATCGCGCAGGCAAATTAGTCGCAAAGGGTCCAATCATCCCAGCCCCCCAGATAACGGCCGCATTCGATACGCAGAAAAACAAATTATCGAATAGTTTTTTTTTACCATTCGAGATAATCCTATACTCGACTGGACTTGCACAATCCAGGACTGCCATTTCGAGAATTTTCAAATCGCCAACAGATGGAAAATGATCGCCAAATTCCATTTATAGAAATCATTACCCTCAAAATATATTAATACTCCAGTCAGCAAAGCATAAAAAAAGGGTCAATTCGGAAAAAATCTGTGAAAGCTGGAAACAATTTTAATATATTCTAAAATGTGTCCTGTACGATATATTAATTTTGCACCCCTGCACCACCTCGGCGTTGGCCGCCATCTTGGACCTGGCGTTCAAAATCATTTTTTTTTGTAATTATCTCTCTAGGTATAAATTATAAAGAAAAAAGTTCAATTACAAAGTTATTTTTCAAGTAATTTCCAACAAAAATGTCATTTACACTTTTTTCTGTGGCGCACCTCTTATGTGCTAAACGAGAATTAAATAGTTATTAAACCCCCAATTAGCTTGGGGGGGGGGGGGGTTAATCTCAAACCGTCGCTGAGCTTGTAGGTTGTGAGCTCGAATATCATCCGTCTCTGACAGCGTAGTGAGCTAGTGATCGGAGGTTTGGCAGTTTCGTGCAGTATGCTTTGTATAAGGAATTCGTGCACGTTAAATTTGTCGAGGTCCAAAGTCCACAAGCCTATGTCAGTTGCGTGGAGTTCCAGTTCAGTTGATGTACACGTCATCTGATTACTATTCAATAATTACGAGACAGTGTTCTCTGGTTTTTCCTTCTGTTTATACCTTGAACCGTCACCAATAGTTCAGTGTGCAGCTCTAGTATGGCGTTATTTCAATCGACTAATTATACCAGCACGTCATAAAAAAAAATTGGACCACTGATTCTAAGCTCCCATAAGTCAATTTTACTGCACGTATATTATGTATAATTATAGAATTAAAACGACACAAAAAAATACTTTTTCCAAACATATATATTTCCCTAATAATATTTTATTTTTTATTATTAGTTTTGAAAAATAAAGTTGTTTTACAGTATATGATATTATTTATTAGGAGAAGTTGCCGTTTAGAAGAAGCTGTACCTTCGTAAAAGTATTTTATAAATCAGGTCACAGACCACAAACCGTGTCCATAGCCCATTGTATAGGTTTAGTGCGATGTTAATCAACCACCCAGCTCATGAAACTTGCGAATAATGGTTTTATGCTGGTTTACTACTGAAAAATTCAGCATTGAAATAATTGAAGGGAATAGGCAGATCTTTTTTCAAGGTTTCATAGTGAGGTCCTGTTTTAACTCGACCGTTCGGCATTTCGTCTGTTTGTCCGTAAATTTGTTTGTTTGTAATGCAGTTACGACCTAACGCGTTGTTAGATTTTCTTCAAATTTGCCGTGAATGTTCCTTGAAGTCATTAAAAACGACAACAAGTGTGTGTGTGTGTGTTTAAAAATTAAGATTTTTTTAAAAATCTTGTTTCGTGATGGTGGCAGTTTTATTTATTTGATTCAATTTCAAAATGATGGCCGTTTTAGTGGTACCGGTTCAGGTAAAGTTCATTTTCTTTTGTTGTTGTTCACGATGTCTACTGTTCTCAGAACTACTATAGTAAAGTATTTGGAACAACATTTAGGTTTCGGCATTTCGTCTGTTTGTTTGTAAATTTGTTTGTTACGCAGTCACGACCAAACGCGTAGTCTTCTTTTCTTCCAATTTGGCGTAAAAATGTTTCTTGAAGTTCTTAATAGTATTTTAAAAATCTTATATTAAGATCTTTTGTTTAATTCCGTTTCAAGATGGTGGTCGTTTTAGTGGTTCCGCTTCATGTAAAGTTCAGTTATTTTTTTGTAACGAGATCTACTGTTCCCAAAACTACTATACTCGGGGACAACATAAGTTGAACCTGAAGCGGAAGCTATTATATGTATAAATATTCAATTGCTTTAGGATCAACTTGGGTTGTCCCCGATTATAGTTATGAAGGTTTTATACTATTTTTTATTTTTTTCTTTGTTGGACAAATTCTGAAACATCGCCAAATCGGCAGACTCTCGCCAAAACTCATGTCACTCCCCACCCATCGCACAATTACCCAAATGAAGCGACTCGTCGAAGGTCAATCGAATTGCACCCTATTTGCCCAAATGGAAAACAGAGAAGAGATTTTTATCGGGGCATCTTTCAACCGCCTTAACTGGGACTCGACCACCAAAGATCTCATTAAAAACGATCCCAAGGAGTTCGGACACGAGGGCAGATTAACCATTATCAACCCCGTCTCTCAGCGGTCTGTCAGCAGGCCAGAGAGCTACTGAAAACATCCCTGCTGAAAGCCACTGATAGCCAGAGAGAATCCCACCTCTATAGACAGACTGCAGGAGAATCCCGTGTTGATCAAGAACGAGAGAATATCGCATTCCAATTTAGGCCGGGTGTTTATCCGCTGGTGGACGTATCTTGAAGGCTGTTGTAGCAATTTGTTAGCAAGTGGTGTAAGGAGACGATTTAGTGATGGAAACCGTTTGGGGTGATGTTGAAAGTGGGGGTAAACATCTCTGGATTTATGGATACTTGGGACAAGGGTGGCCGGTGGTTCCACGGATCGGGAATTGGACTCTATCCTCTGTGTTCGATATTTTAACCTTAAATGGGTAAAAAAACATTCAAAAAGTGTTTTGTCACATGAAGGTTGTTGGGTGGCCATGTTGCCCAACGCATGACTAAGTTTAAATTAAAAATGTATTCGTACTACCACTATAGGATACTAAAAGGAGGATGTTTTAGTGATGGAAATAATTTTTGGTGATGTTGAAAGTGGGGGTAAACATCTCTGGATTTATGGAGACTTGGGACAAGGGTGGCTTTTTTTTGTGTTTGGCCGGTGATTCCATTGATTGGGAATTGGACTCTATCCTCTGTTCGATATTTTAACCTTAAATGGGTAAAAAAACATTCAAAAAGTGTTTTGTCACATGAAGGTTGTTGGGTGGCCATGATGCCCAACGCATGACTAAATTTAAATTAAAAACGCATTCGTACTACCCCTTGAAACGTCGCCTTCACACACCTGTCGATAAAGACTGGAACTCCGGTGTTGAATGCAACTCACGCTACATGTGTACGAAAACAAAACTTATGTCCCAAAAATGAGAGACTCAAACTTGAATTTTAAAATATTTAATTAAAGTTAAAATTTTAGAACTTAGAAATAAACATTTAAATTACAGGATATTTACAATTAAAACAAAAGAAAAACAGAAAGGACTCCTAGTGACTGGTCCCTTCTAAACGACAATCACGTCATTCCAGCTCAGTGTCCTACGAGTCTCTGCCGGTTTTCTCTTGGGTAGGAAACCGCGAAGTTCTTAAAGCATGAAGCCTCAAGCCGGTGGCTCCACCTAGTGTCATTATATAGAAATAGTAGTTCTGATGATGGTAGAGATAGAGAGTTCTTGGGATGGTACACCCTATAGGCCATACTAAAAGGAGGATGTTTTAAAATGAGTGATTTTGGGCAATATATGTCTACTTGCATATATTGCCAACTTCCGGGAATTGATCCCAAGATGGTGGTGCTAGCGCCCAAATGTTGGCAGAGCGAGCCCACAAGGTGATTGGTGGGAAAACACAATTAATATTATTTATATGGGAGAGTGGGGAAGTGTGAAACAGACCACTGTTAAAAAACGTTTTCACAAATCCGAAGAAAGTTTGGTTAAATATGCGAATTTGTTCCGATTAAATTGACCGTCAAAAATGAGAAGTATATTCGTCAAAAATAACAAAATATTTCGCCGTGTGGAAAAAACTAACAAAATATTTTTACAATTAAAAAATAAATAATACTTGGCCCATCAACCCGTACAATGTTAATTTTGAGAAAAATGGCTTTAAAACAAACCACTGAAAAAATGAAAAAAAAAATCGGATCAAATTGCGACGCATAATAAGGGACGACCCCTAACAAGAATACGCTACACCAGTCCAAGTCGTCCAGAACATCCACAAAAATTAACGGCTTGATACGGGACTGCTGTACGATAAATCTGATCGGGGTCCAAAGTCCCGACGTCTATTGAAGGCGTTGGGTGCCAGTTCAGGTGTTTCCTCGTCATCTGACCATGGTTCAAAAATACGAGGCATCGTTCCTGGATCTTTCCTTCGAGCCCTGAACCGTCGCCAATAGCCCACTGTGCAGCTCTAGTGCGACTTTATTTAATCAAACCAAACCAAGCTACCCCAGTCCTTATTTTTAACGAGCCCCAGTTGCTCAGTTGGTAAGGCGTTCAGCTACTAATAAGAGGATTGGTGGTTCGAATCCGGGAAATGGACTTGACATAGAAAAGTAAAAAAGTAGTGATCTTGCGATCGGAGGGTTGCCAGCTTCACTTCAAAAAGACTAGAAAGTCGAACTATCCAACAAATTTTACTGGCGTGTATACGGGACTGGTACACGATAAATCTGATCGGGGTCCAAAGTCCCGACGTCTATTGAAGGCGTTGGGTGCCAGTTCAGGTGTTTCCTCGTCATCTGACCATGGTTCTAAAATATCGAGGTGTGTGTATGAATGTGTGTGTGAATGTGTATGTGTTCCCGGATCTTTCCTTCGAGATTGACCCCGAACCGTCGCCAATAGCCCACTGTGCAGCTCTAGTGCGACGTTAATTAACAAACCAACCAACCAACCAACCTTATTTTAAAAATTTCGTCCCACCTCCAGTTCGATTCGCCTTGGATTGTGCCTCTCAGGCACAGCTGCAGTATTAGACGCATTCACGTCAGAATTAATTTTTTAATTCCGAAATTTCTAGCCGTGAGCATCCTTTCGGTTTCCCTGCACTTGATATAGGCTAATAGGTTGTAAAAAGGGAGACGAGCGCCACTTGCTCTCACACTTGATGGAGTGTGCGATCGCGTGATCACCTGAAGGCGTCCAGGAAAGCAGGTGTAGTCACGCCTGTCTCAACCGAATGCCCCGTCGACAACAGGTGACACGAGTGCTCCTGCACAGGTTCGTAGCGGTTTCTCACTCCGTCAGGTGTTTCTAGTGGCACGCAAGAACCTTGTAGAGCAAAAAGGCAATTTTTCTTGGGGACATTTTTTTTTTAAATATCAATTTTATGTGCGTGTGTGTGGGGGTCTGTAAAAATCTGTGTAAATGGGAATGGGGTATGTATGAATGATGTTTGATTGTAAATTTAAATTGTGTTTTCTTATATGAGGGGTAATAGGATAAAACGATGAAGGTCCACTTATTTTTGTTTAAATCGAGATCATGACGTCTTATGTTAGCCACAGGGCTGTTTACTTTCAGAGTATCATTTTTTGAGTCACGATTAAATTAATTAATGCAATTAAATATATTAATTTAAATTTAATAAATGTTAAATTAAATATAATAATTTAAATTTAATAAATGTTAAATTAAATATGATAATTTAAATTTAATAAATGTTAAATTAAATATAATAATTTAAATTTAATAAATGTTAAATTAAATATAATAAACATATAATTAAATATTTTAAATTTAATAGTATATACCTATAATTAAACATGTTAAATTGAACATAATATGGATATAATTAAATATGTTAAATTAATTATATTATACATATAATTAAATATGTTAAATGAAGTATAATATGCATGTAATTAAATGTGTTAAATTAAGTATAATATACATATAACTAAACATGTTAAATTAATTATATTATACATATAATTAAATATGTTAAATTAAGTATAATATACATGTAATTAAATATGTTAAATTAAATGTAATATACGTATAATTAAATTTGTTAAATTAATGAAATAATAAATAATTAATGAACTTATTGATAAATTTATTTAATTTATTAATGCCTTTTTAACTACATTTGAAACAGGCAATGGGAGACGTTAATTGTTTAGGGGATTTATCCAAAATATGGAAGGGATAACAAATACGACATTCGCAAAACGGACTGCCACTTTTCGATTTCGATATTTTAAGTATTGTAAATGATCTAACAATTTTGTCTAATATTGGTAGGTGGAAGTAATTCCAAGATTTTATCAATATATATAAAAAAACACAGGGAAATCCTCTTGACATACATTTTCCAAGTATGTTAAAACCAAGAATAAGACAAATTTTTATGTAAATTCTAAATGTGTATTTTCCGAATTCATTGTAAATCCGTCGCCAAACAACCAATCATATCCCAATAGACATATACTTATGTCCTTTGCTTGAACCAAATAATGTCAGGTTTCAGAGAAAACTGAACAAAATAGGAGTGAAAAGATGTTGTTGCTCTGGAAATGAAATCCTGAAAAACTCTCCCTAGCAATAGGTCATTTGACACACTGTAAAAAAAGATACTTAGAATGAGTACTTGAACGCACTCGTTTTTTTATTATAATTGCATAAATGAGCGATGACGTACTCAAATTTAAGTAATCGTATTTTCTCAGAAATGAGCAGTGTGATTAAATATTGCTAATCTCAGCTTCTGTTCAAGCATCTTAGCAAAGCGACATGACACACTTAAAATAGTTGTTCAGAAGACGGTTTTCCATATTATTTGATGTCGATTTTTTTAAAATCGAAACTGAGTTATTACAATTCAATTATCTTACTTCCCCTTTTTGTGGCACACCTTTTTAACATATTGTATGCTCATACCTTCTTCACGTCGCCCTGGTAGTACAACGGATAAGATTCTGGACTGCGGTGCCTGAGGGTCTGAATTCGATTCCCGGTAAGCCTTGTAATTGTTGATAATTGTAGTGGTTCTAATTGTTGATATTTATTGAAAGTGATACACGAAAGTAGGCTATATGTAGGCAAGCAACTGCTCTTTTTATTCATTTTTACTCATTGAACTCGTATTTGAGTACAATGAGTAAAAATGGATGACTTATTTTTGAGTCTATTTCAAAAATGAAACTTACGTATTCAAAGCTATGATAAGCTTCGAATGTAATTAAAATGAATACATTTTACTTATTTTTAAGTACCTATTTTTAAAAGTGTAAGGATAAAAGAAACTGCTATGCATTGTTGACGTTTTTCCGCATTGTTATTAAAGCTAATTTTTATAAATAAAAAATATTTACTACGACTGTACAAGCGGAAGAGATAAACTAGTGGAGGTAGATTTTGCAAAAGACCTGCGCCCCTTCAATCCCCTTGCATACGCCACTGCTTTAGTCCTCACTGAATACGCCACTGGTAGCAAACCATTGGAATAACCGCAATCTTACTGAATAATATGAATTGGAATAGCAACCTTATCCCCTGATTGTGCCTACAATAACAAGAATCGACCCATTTTTATCTTATCCCCTATAGCAAAAAACAATCCTCCGTAGTGGAAGATGGACCCTTAGATACACACTTTCTCCCTAAAATATTGATATTAACCGAGATCCGTTAGCGAATAATATGCGAATAATCCGCAAAGAGCGATATCGTGTCTCGGCTCTCACTGCAAACACTCGCCCATAAAAATCCACACAAGCCTGCAGGGTTGCAGGTTTGGGTGAATTTGATATCGCCAAATGTAAGAAATATTTGCCAAATTAAAAGCCAATGGGTTTTTCGAAGTGTAATGAATTTATTCATTTTAATGAAAATAGGTAATATTTTCAGCTGTTACAGATTTTTCAATAAGTTTGGTCATTATTATGCTTATAGTTCTAGTTCTTCGCATTTGCTTGGCAGATTTAAAAGGGGAATCTTCATAAAGAAGTTTTATTAAAAGGGTTTTTCTCGTATTAAAATATTGACCTCAATATAATGTGTTGTAGGTTTTTGATTAATAGTTCTCAAAAAATTATCCACTGTGAAGTAAATAAATCATTTTAATATGACATCAATGCGTCACATCTTCAATAATAATAATTTAAGAAAAGTAATGTTTAAAGGTTTCTGGGGTCCACTTTTTATTGTAATCAAAATTTCAAAGCTCTATGTTAACTACATTTGTACTTTTATTGTACTCAGTTGTGAAACAATAAAAACGATAATAGTCTAACAAAAGAAAATGTAAAAGATCTGAACTCTTGGGGTTTCCGAAAATCACTCCAGTAGACAAGGACTGTTATCATTCTTACCCTAGATCCAAGACAATTCGCTATTGATTGTAAGTAGATTTCATTTATATTACAAAACATCAATACTAAAAAGCGCTTTTTATTTAAAACTGAAATTGCCATTTTAGTTTCCAGTATAATTTTTTTGAGCATATCTTCAAGCACATCTTTGTGGAGTAATTTTTGATCATTTTGAGCCTGTTCGGAAACCTCATTTAAAATTTCGCAGAAAATTCATTATTAATTAATACTTTTATTACTAAATATAATATTATAATAGATATTACGTATTTTTGCCACGTTTCAATTCGATATGACATTTGGAAGTGGATTTGAATCGAGTATCAAGATTTGGTATACAACACCAGATAGAATGAGTTAAATAAAAACTTGTAAAAAATAACTCAACATACATAATACAGACAACTCTCGTTATCTCGAACTCGAAGGGAAGTGTATAAAAATTCGAGATATCGAAAATTCAAGTTATCGAAAATCATATAAAAAAGCTGTTTTGGTAGAAAATAAATACTAGTATACTTACACGACTTTATTTAACATATCTATCCAAAATAGTTTAGTGAGTATTTATATTTTTTTCGAAATCAATTACATTTTCCAAATGCACGATTGCTTGAAATGTCTCTGATGTTTTCATTTCCGGCCTCGATTCAATGAATGCACGCATAGATTTTATCGAAGATAGAGCCTCATACAAAGTTATCTTTGGAGGAGGTTAGCATTCTTAATTATCATCCTTCTTCTGAGAGCGATCGCTCATCAAATGCTGCTATAGAGAGTGCATTGCCTAAACAAAAATGAGAAGGGGTCGATCGTCGTCTTCATATTTTAAGTGAGTTGCTTTCTGGACGGTCGGTAATGTTCCAAGAAAGTGACTCGCACTTTACCGAAAACGCCAGCTGGCTTGAGGGACGACAAATCATTAATCTTCCTTGTTGGACTGACTTTGCGTTAAAGAGGAGGGCATACAGCTCAGGGAATCCAGTTTGGCGACATTCAAACAAAAGGGTGAGGCACAGGTAGGAATCCATTGTAAGTATACCATTTCAATAACGCACAATAAGAAAGAGAACTGATAAAGAAGAACGTGGCAATTACATATATGCTAAATGTTCTTCAAAATCCGTAGTTTTGAGAGGAAAACCAAATTTTGAGATATGAGGAAACTTCGAGCTATCGAAAATAACGACGAAAAACTTCGAATTAAAGAGATAAAATTACATTAAATAAGTAATGAAGGTGCAGGGAAATAATTTTTTTTCGAGATATCGAAAAATTCGGGTTATCGAAGTTCGAGTTATCGAGAGTCTACTGTATATTTAAAAGAAATAATTTTTGTAGAATTGAGCTGAGTTTTAGACCCAATAAGTACTAGTACTTATTAAGTATATTTTATTTTATATGGGGTAACATACACAATAAATGCCTAACATTGTTTGGTAATAGAAATAAAATATGAAAATCTTCATAGTTTGCAATAGTTAGTTAAGCAATAGCATTGGAAAAATTACAATTTGATTTTAATTAAACAAAATTAAAAAAATCTCCAAAATTTCTCTACTTCAGAAGTTTTGCAAATCACCAATTTAGCCATATGTCGCCAAATTTAGCATCACTTATAACCGAGGCAACGAAGAAGTCCTGAGCAAACAAAGGGGGTTGATTTTTAATACGCCCTCCCCCCGATATTAACCCCCCGTTAATTGGAGGAGGTGTTTGCTTTTAATGAAGGGTTTAATTTGATTGGCTTCGGCCCCGATTAACGTTCGAAGAGAGGAATTTTGCGTTAATTGATAGTGTCATTAATGAATTTCGTCGCTGTTGGGTTGTCTTAAACTCTCTCGAAATATGTTGACTCTGGAGAGTGATGGAGTAATTGGATTTTTATGATGGCTTTTAATTTGGCATTTAGGACATTTTAAAATTCCTTTGGTGTTTATGTTGTTTTCTGGAATCTGGTGTAGAGGACGAATATCTTCTGGAAGGCACTATCTTGAATAGAAAAATTCATATAATTTTGGTTTTCATATTCTATAAAGAGGTCGACTAATATATGTGGTTATTGTGTAACTTCAGTTGGAATCGGCGAGGACTTGTTTGAATTAAAGAGATCGACAAGTTATACAATTCCATGTTTTATTATTCTATTAGGGGGCCTCCGTGGCCGAGTGGATTAAGGCGTCAGCTGGGAATCCAAAGGGTCCCCGGTTTGAACTTTTGCGCGGACTAGACTAAAGAATAGTAAAAAGTAGTGATATTGCGATCGGAGGGTTGTCAACTTCGCTACCAAAATACTAGAATGTCGTTCACAACATCCACAAAAAATTAACGGCGTGTATACGGGACTGGTGCACGATACATCTGATCGGGGTCCAAAGTCCCGACGTCTATTGAAGGCGTTGGGTGCCAGCTCCGATGTTGTCCTCGTCATCTGACCATGGTTCAAAAATACGAGGCATCGTTCCCGGGTCTTTGCTTCGAGATAGGTCCCGAACCGTCGCCAATAACCCACTGTGCAGCTCTAGTGCGACGTTAATTAACCAAACCAAACCAATTATATTAGCTAGTTGACAATTTAAAGAAATTGGGTGAACATTGGATAAAGTGGAAAGTGACGATTTATCTCGAAGATGTTAGTACAAAGCCAAAATATCACACTAAAGTTCAATTTTTAGACATCATAGAAACATAAACAAGTCTAAAGAGCAGTTCAAGACGAACAATACCAAGAAGGCTAAATTTATGACCAGTGGAGAGAGATATTGATCGAAGTCGCGAGAAAGAGCAGGTCGAGCAGGCTTGTGTACAAAGTCTTCAGGAACCAAAACTTACGATACATTGGTGACTGTACTAATCCCAATTTGCCATATAAAGTAATCAATGTATTTTTGGTTAAAATTTCAATGTCAGGTTTTTGTCGTTTTTAAATATTTCGATGTCTCCTGAATAAATATTTTTTTTTTTAACCTGGTTTTAGCGCTATTGGCGACGGTTCAGGATCTATCCCAAAAGAAAGACCTGGGAACATGATCAGATGATGCAAACAGCGCTTGAGTCGGCCCTTACGCAACCTTAATAGCAACATTGTACCATGACGGATTTAACAGTCCCCTGTACATTGTGCATTTTTTTTAGTGGCGAAGGAACGAATCGGACAACTCTCCGATTGTCGATTGCTACACACAACCCGGGAATCGAACCTGGCGCTTTCACATGTGCCGAGTCCGACGCTAGCTCCATTCGGCTATCCACCGGTTATTTGGCTCGCTTTGGCGAATTATTGAAAATCCCATTTCCAAACCATCATATATTTTGTTACAAAGCACACATTTAATCTTTTCCCCAAATCGAATTGTGAACTTCCCGCACAATCAAGAAGGGGGAGGAAGCTCCCGAACTATCTACTAGAACAAATTGTTCTTCCAACCCTCCCCCTTAGAACAAACAGGCGCACGTGCCTGTCCCCCCCTTTCCCAGCAGGTGATTTTAACACCAAGGCACCCTCCCTCCAAGGAAATGAAATACCAACACACTCAATTACCTGAATTACCCCGCGAAAATTAAAACGGGCGCAGGTTGCGCTAGCAGGTGTCATTTTGCATCTGACCCCGCTTCGATATAACGATGGATAATAATTTCCGCCATGTTTTTTTTTTGTGGAATTAGTGCAGACGATTTTTTTTATTAATCTTTTGTAGATTGGTAGAGGTGAGTAAGCGGGTATTAGGGATTTTTTAAGGGGTTTATTAGAGAACGTTATATTGAATTTTTTTATATATTTTTTATCGTTGGAGTCTGGCAACTGATGTGCGGTTTTGAATTTTTGTTGTTGTTTAAGTTGAAACAGTGACCAATCGCTATTATTTAGGATCTATTAAGTTTAAATTAGTTAACTGTTAAAAACGGTTACTGAACTTTAACGATAATCCCGTTAAATACGTTTCCATTAAATATTTAGTTAAAAATAATGAAATTAATTTATAAAAAATAACATATTTTATCGTTTTTGTATCGTTTGTGGAAAAAACAAAATAGTGATTTTTTTAACGAATATTTTAATTTTTAAACTTTTGTCAAATTCTGCATTAACATTTTAATAGTGAGTACAGATTTTAATTTAATATTTCCAAGAGATTTCCCCTAATTCTATCTTCGATTTATATTTAATATGTTACAAAATTACAAAATATTTTTTATCTTAACGCAATTTTGTTTAAAAAAAATTCAAACTAGAAATTAATTACAACAATGTAGAACAAACTTATTTACTTACAAACAGTGAACAGACTATTTATGTGAATTGCGGTATGTGAACTTCTGTATGTGAACTTCTTTACGTGAACTCTTCATTGTAAGACCCATTTCAGAAAAAATTATAAATCACTATATACGTTTCTCTCAGCAATTTACTAAATATTTATTAATATTAGCCTTAATAAAAAAAATGTAAAAATAAATAAAATACTTTAAATCTCTTCCGTTACAACACAGGTTTTGTGATAACAAATACATAAAATACTCATGCTAAAATTTCTACTAAAAGTTGCTAAGCCACATAATGTCGTACTAGGGCTACACAATTGACGACTGTTCACAATCTATCAGGAAGGAAAGGCCCGGGAACACCACCTCGTCATTTTGAACATTGATCAGACCTGAGCTGGCATACCCACTGAACTCTAACTGTGACTGCTGGAAGGCTCAAACTTTGATTCCTCTACGGGCGCGTTGAAACCAATTGAAAGCTGCCATACTGTGCCCCCAACATTTTTTTTAAAAATGTTTTAGTGGTGTTTTTTATTACCAAAGCATTGTAGAAGTATTAAATATATATAATTATTATATTTTCTTCTTATAGAATTAATTTTTATATTGCCAAACAGATAGTTTTTGCTCTTGCTTTTTAACTACTTCAACTTTGACTTGCAAATGACTTCCTATTTTAATAGCAAATTACATTTAAAATGGGTTTAAAAAGAAAATAAAAAAACTTACCCAAAAATAATATATGTCGGCGTATTTTAACATGAAAAATATACGAAATATTGCGGTATCAAGAAAAGTGTGCCCTATCATGGCGGTCTCCATATCGGCTTCAAGTCAACAAAATGTCTTGCCCTATCCAGAAGTTACAGTTAGAGATCAGTGGGCATACCCCACACACCTGATGCTGGTGCGGAGGGTATCCAGCTCATGTGTTGTCCTCGTCATCTGATCAATGTGAGGACGTTTGGACCAAGACAGATTTAACGTGCGCAAGTGTCCTCTACAGACTGGATTTTTTTTTTGCTGTCAACAAGGAATGAAACTAGCAACCCTCCTTTCAAGAGCTCATTCCACTCTCAATGTCGAAATTCGAACCCACAACCCTCCAATTTTTAGTCCAGACCACTTTAGGCCACTAGGCCACTGGCTAGCCTCCACATTACATAAGGACAAACATTTTCATAGACCGAAAATGCTTTTCATTTTATTCTGGCAAAATAGAACACTCAGAATATAAATGCCGAATATCTTTCTAGATTTAAACATACAAATATATAACGAAACATATCAAAAGATATATGGAAACAAGTTTGGATACAAAAAGCATCAAGATTCAGTGCGTTCTCCGTAATAAACAATTCAGCTCTAAAGGATTCAGTAACCGTATCATTTTTTCTAGGTTGTGAATCCGTTAAAATACTACATTTACAGAAAATGCTCGCGAAGAAATGTTTGAAAAGAAAATGGTATTTTATTTGCAACATATTTTCTCGGGTCTGTGTTGAATATATTACAGCAAATGTATTTTGCTGCTTAGGAAAGGGGATACATTTGTGTTTTTCGGTTGATATAGATATGGGGAGATCGTGTTTCTTTTCAAAGTTCCTAAAAATAGGAATATAGTAATAGGAAAAATAGAAAATTGTCACTGAATAGGGTCACCAGTGGGGCATAAGTGTTATTTAAAGTTAACCCGTGACATAATTTTGTTATTTGAATTAAGAAGCTAAGAGAAAATTTTCACGATTTAAAGTTTAAAAAAAAGATATGATGTGCGTGCGTGCGAACAAGAAAATAAATTTACCATATAGTTATTGAAAAAACTTAAAAATAACGTTGCAAATTATATGTATTAAGGTACCTATATAAATTTATATTAATTTTAACCCACTGACGGTCAAGGCTGTGATATTGCATTCTGGAATCCCCAATTGTAGCTGCAGCCCGAGACAAAATAAAGGTGTATGCCTCTAGTATGCCGCATATATGCCGCATACATGTGGCATACGTATGCCTCGTATGCCCTGTGAGAATATCCCATATTACTCTGGCATACGGTGGTGGTATGCGACATGTATGCGCCTGGCATATCGCCACCGTATGCGACATGTATGCGGTTGGCATATCACCTCCGTATGCGACATGTATGCGTCTGGCATATCACCTCTGTATGCTACATGTATGCGGCTGGCATATCACCTCTGTATGCCACATGTATGCAGATCGCATCAATTGTGAAGGTTACATGACGGCTTTTTTCCACGATGTTTAGATTAACTTTTGAAAAAAAATATCATTATTATTTTTATTTCACATATAAGTATTATTAAGAAGTTTTGTGGCATGAAATGTAATAAGAAAAAAATACTGCTTAAATAAAAGTTACTTACAAGATTTAAAAAGTAATCTCAATGTATGACTTTATAATTTCATATGAATATAATTAGGACATGTTAGTTTTTAGTTAGCAAAACTAATTTTTCTCTCTTTTAACTCAATATCGACATTTATTTAAAAAGTATTTCTTTGAAGCTCAAATTTCTACTTTAATAAATGTAAAACTATGCTATGTATATTCATATGAAATTAAAAAGTCATACATTGAGATTTTATTTAAATCTTGTAACTTTTATTTAGCCAATATTTTTTCTTATTACATTTCATGCTACAAAACTTTTTTAAAAATACTTATATATAAAGTAATTACTGTTTCCTAAAGAAGAAAATAGCATTTATACTGTCCACCAAATGTAAAATAAAAATAATAAATATGGATATATTTTTTTTTCTGCTTAAAATTTTAAACCTACACCTGGGCTTAACATGAATTATAAATTAATGTGTATTAGGAATACTCTACGTAGTATAAATTTAAATTTTGATTTCAAGGAACTCATTTCTATCAATTGCAAAATAATGGCTAATAACACTCAATAGAAAGTTTAGTGATTCTAACAAGAAACAACCTACTATATAAATATCCCATTTTGACTGAACAAAATTTTTGTGTTTTTGTGTTGACTCAACTCATCAAAAAGTAAGGCTTTAATATGACAACGAGGTATCAAGTTTTTTTTTATCCCTTGTAATAGGTTTTCAGGGATATAGTAAATAAGTTAGTTCTATGAACATATAAATTATAGTTCTATTATATAAAGTGACACACTTTGTGTCTGTATAATTTTATTTAGTATATATTTGGGAGGAGAAACTTGTATTTGAGAAGAAAAGTTTACACCTTACTTGTTGATAATAAATTTAAAGTAAGAATATTTTTATTTACATTACAGTTTTTAATGTTTTATAGTTATTGCTCACAAAAGAAATTAACTTTAAAAAAAACTTTTATAGTAACATTGTTTAAGCACATAGACAATCTGTTTGGAATATAGACAGTTACTTATTTTGTTCAGGAAGAATCTTTTCATGGATGATGTCAATTTTTATTTTACATTTTAACTCTAGAAATCTTTGTAGTACCATAATAATATATAAAGAATATTTAGAAAATTTTATCAAATATAATTTGAGAGAGAAAGTTATTGTATTATTTATCAGTAAAACAAACTATCGAAAGTTAATGCAATGAAGTGTAATTTTTGCAATTTTTTTAAATATTAATTAAAGTACTTTAATTAAAGTACCATAATATATAAAGAATATTTAGAAAATTTTATAAAAGATAATTTTGAGAGAGAAAGTTGTTGTATTATTTATCAGAAAAACAAACTATTGAAAGTTAATGCAATAAAGTGTAATTATTGCAAATTTTAAATATTAATTAAAGTACTTTAATTATAATTTGCATTAAATTATCTTTTAAATATTTAAAGTAGCTGATGTGGACTATTTTGAAATGGTGCTCATGCTTTTGGAGAAATTCGAATAATATTTAAAAATTTACTTCGTACGATACATTAAATTGGCCTACTTCTTAGATATCAAATTTTAACAATATGAAATGTCTGATAAAAATTAATTTATTTAAAATATAAAGACATTTTTATTGTTATGTTTAGATAAAACTCATGATACACATTTTTTTTTAAATTTTAGCTTCAAAACTAACTTTTTTGAAGAAAAAAATAATACTGATTTATAATAAATAAAAATTATTCTTAATTTTTTTTAAAATAAAAAACATAAAATTGGAATGAACAATGTTTATTTTTAAATAAAATACATATTTAAAATATTTATTTCATAAAATTATAAATCCTAGATAAAGTTAACATGTAGCAATTTTGGAGTTCAAAAATAAATTCAAAAATAACCTTTTCAATTTTGTAAATCCTTCGATGTAGAATTTGTTGGGTGTCCTGATGAAACGTAAAAAGCAAGATCGGTATAATCAAATTGACTTGAAAACACAATACTGCTGCATATTTTCTTAAGAGACCCTCTCTTCTAAGCCGTGACAGAAGATACATTCACAGGCTTATGTTCACCACTGACAAAGTGTGGGACCGTAGCCCACACTGCGTTACGGAGGCACACTGCGTTACGTTGGGTTTCTATAAAGTCGCGTACTTTTCTACTCCATCGCCGTCACTGTTTTAAATTAATCTGTAATGAGATTAGCAGGAACACCATCCTTTTGCTTGGTTTTCGACTATGGAAAAATCCGTTAGCCATTGCACCGCACGTCAACCAAGCCTAATCCAGTCGAAGTCCAAAATGGCTACATACTTCCGCGTTCCTTCTCTCATTGCGTAATTCACCCACACATGTCTACAACTCGAGATCTTCAAGTGGAAGTGAAACTATAGATATTTACGACTCAACTTATACATCCAATTATAAACATCGAGTTTAATGTTGCAATAAATTGGATCGAAATCATAAGCATTGTAAAACTATGCCTTTAGTTGAATATGCCACTGCCATTTCCCGGGCTAGGCCCGTCGCACGGGGGATGGGGGAGGGGGGGGGGGCAATTTTCTGGAAACCTTGAAGTTGGGAATTTCAACTTCTAAAAACCCCGAGTTGGGAAAATTTATGCCTGATGGAAATTAACAAACGAAAGCTAGAGAAGATTAGAAATTTGTAAGATTACATTTAAATTAGACCTCAAAACGTACACTGCATTGGAATATGGGTGTAACAAATCAATGCTTGTGAGAGAACTGTTTAATGTTACCAAAAAAAAAATTTATATATATATATATATATATATATATATATATATATATATATATATAAGATGAAAAATGTCGATAAGTTGGAACTGGGAATTTTCAGCACTGTTGAGTTGGGAATTTCGAATCGTTAAGTTGGGAAATTTCTTTTATTTCATTTCCCCCCCCCCCTCCCCCCATCAGGTCGAAAGCATACCTAGGCATATTTCTCGCATACTAACAATTGGTCTGGCAGACGAAAGGCATACACGCGGCATATTAATATTTTTGTCTCGGGAAAAATCAGTCTGGCATACGAAAGGCATACACGCGGCATATTAATATTTTTGTCTTGGGGAAAAATCAGTCTGGCATACGAAAGGCATACACGCGGCATATTAATATTTTTGTCTCGGGAAAAATCAATCTGGCATACGAAAGGCATACACGCGGCATATTAATATTTTTGTCTCTGAAAAAATCAGTCTGGCATACGAAAGGCATACACGCGGCATATTAATATTATTGCCTCTGGATCGTAAAAAGAAGCATATGCCGTTCGCATACACCGGGCATACCACCTCCGCGGTCATCAGTTCGAGGGCATATGTGGCATACATCTGGCATACGAAAAATCGGCTGGCATACGGAAGGCATACACGCGGCATACGAAACTTTTTGTCTCGGGAGGGTTCAAAATTAGGTTTGGTTCGGTTTGGTTAATTAACTTCGCTCTAGAGTTGCACAGTGGGCTATTGGCGACGGTTCGGGGCCTATCTCGAAGGAAAGAACCGCGAACGATGCCTCGTATTTTTGAACCGTGGTCAGATGACAACACCTGAGCTGGCACACAACGCCTTCAATATGCGTCGGGACTTTGGACCCCGATCAGATGTATCGTGCACCAGTTCCGTATACGCGCCATTAATTTTTTGTGGATGTTCTTGACGACAATCTAGTGTTTTAGTAGCGAAGTTGGCAACCCTCCGATTGCAATTTCACTACTTTTTTACTATTCTTAGTCTAGTCCGTCGCACATGTTCGAACCGGGAACCCTCGGATTCTCAGCTGACGCCTTAATCCACTCGGCCGTGGAGGCCTTGTTCAAAATTAGAAGATAAAAGTTAGACGTCATTGGCACCTAGGCATTTTTTTTTAGTTGGCAAAATATTCTGTTTAGGCGTAATTTTAAAATAATTCATATTGCTTAAGTAGAGCTGCCAATAGGTCCGATATGTTTGTACTCATTAAAGCTTCTTTTGCATAAAATTAGAGGCATCTTTCCATTTGTACTCTAAGGGGATCACCGTCTTAATGACAAAATTACTGAAGATTATTAGAGGAATTATTGAAAATTAACATTAGACGTAAAAAAAAGACGACTGGGTATAAAAATACGGTCTTTAAACTGGCATTTTAAGCTGCAAAATTACTTTGACTGGAAAAAAATTTGGTGACTTACGACTGTTAATTTCGAACCCTGTGTAGCAGCTATATTACCTCCGATTTTAAAATTTTCAAAACAAAAAAGGAAACCTATTTAAAAAGAAAAGACTCAGTATTAAACCTTCATAAAAGTAGGAAATTGAAGGTTCTATGCAGGTAAATTAAAAAAAAATTATAAGATTTTATGCCGAAAAATACACCATTGAAATTCTTGAAAGGAATATGCAGAATTTAGAAATGTAATTTGAACAACGATAATGGTTTTGACGAAAGTTTTATTCTGATTTCGTTTGCATGATTTTCCCAAATCTTTCATTTTTAAGTCCAAATTTAAAGCCTTTCAAAATGTGTGATATTTGAAACAGGTCGTACTGAAAAATGACAAAGTAAAAATGAAAAGCACTTGAATGCGTAAGCGCTTAAAGAATCGTGATTGTATTAGTTTACATAAGTTTATTTTTAAATAATTTCTGATAATATTAAATTTTGAATTATTCACAAATTTAAATTTTTAATTTATTCATCTTATATAAATGTCTAATTTTCTCGTATAATAATAATGTTTATATCATTCATATTAATTTTATGTTATTCATTTATTGTTAATTTTTAAATAATTCAGGTATTTTTTTTTAATAATTCATATAGTATTAATTTTTAAATTATATATATATATATATATATATATATATATATATATATATATATATATATATATATATATATATATTATATGAAAAGCGTGCATGCAAAACAAAACATGTCAAAAATAATAAAGAGTGAGATAAGCAGCGAATGTTATATTAAAAAAAAGATAATCGCTATACGTTTTCGCTAAAAAAAGAATAATATTTCAAAAAAATATCCCATTTACTTTAAAACTTGGAAATGCGGGAGTCCATAGAAATATATGCATCTACTAAATAATTTTGCGATTTTCCTCGATTTGTGAATTTATGACACATTTGTTTTTGCATGCAGTCTCTTCACAGAGTTTTATTTTGTAAATAATGCATACGATATAATTTGATAAGATTTTATATTTATAGATCTTGCAATATATAAATCATCGAATTCATTGTAACGATTGCGTCCCCATAATTCTAAACAACGATAATAAAAGAAATAGTGATTGACCAAAAATCTGTATCGTAACCTAGCGCGCATTTTTCTATTGTTTCCATCCGGGGCTCTCTCTCTCTCCCACTACCCCCCCCCCCCCCCCCGCCTTTGAGACTAATCTGAATCCGTTACATGACAATCCGTAATATCACCAACGGCACATTATGTAGATTTTGAGCGACGTAAATTCAACCAACTAACACATGATACCGTAATAAGTCATTTTCAACATAAAATCGGATTTTAAAATCATTATACACAAAACAGATTTAAAATTAATTTCTTTTTCGAGGTGATACTATAGGGAGGGGATTGTATGTTACTAGCCATCTGCTGTCCAGTGTGATGAATTCATCTCCCCGTTTGATACCTCAAAATATAGGTTAGACAGGTGTGACATTTAAATTGCGCCTCTTGCCAATATTCAGATGCTCTGCGGCAGGTGTCAAGTGGCGTCATTACACTTCATCTTTTCCGTAACCGATTTACACTCGGTTTAACCTCGTTTTCTTTCCATCGTTATTCGCTTCTTATCCTCTTATGGGTAATTATTCAATGTAATACAAATTAAAAGCTGGTGGGCGACGTTAATAGATTTGTATTGCAATGAGCAAAATTACATTGTAAAAAAAAGTACTTAAAAATGGGTATCTATTATTATCTATATATAAGACTACATATGGCATTTCATAATTTCTTTATAAAATGCTATAGGTTAATGTAAGAGTTGACACTTATTAGAAATGGATTAAAACACATCTGAAGAAGATGGCGGATTTATAAAACATTTTAATTAGTTTTTAAAAAGTGTAGTTGTTTCTAGATGTTTCACTTTTTTATACCTAAATAAAAAAAATAACGAGGCTCTACTTGTATCAAATCTCTCTTCCTAATTCTATTAATAATAATGTCATACTTTATACGCGCATATTTTGTAAAAACGTAAAAAAACGAACTTATTATAAGTGGCCAACTTTTAAAACTCGACCAAAGTAAAGCCATTTTGATCCCATTCTCTACCTTATGAATCGTAGGCTCTACAGAGAAGACTTGGGATTATTCAAGACGTTTTAATATCGAGTCTATTGTTTTTGAAATAATAGATACTTTGTTTATTTTTAACCTTGGCTAGTTTTTGTGTTAAGTATGGCTCCGTTTAGTACCCACAGTTACCCCGGTCTACGGTATATTTACCTGTTGTATCTGATGAATATATTTGTTTTCTTTGAGTACAATTGCATCATAAATGAGCGATGACGTACTCATATTTAAGTAATCGTACTTTTGCTAAAATGAGCAGTATGGTTAAATATTGCTAATAGTTTTCTGTTTAAGACATATTAACCCTCACTCCAAGAACACTTTGCGATTTGTGTTCTTTCTATGGAACAGTTATTCCTCTCTTTACGTTCTTTTCCACAGATTTTTTTTATACTCATAAAGGGAAAAAAAATCCGAATCTGTTTTGTATTTGCAAGAGAACAAGTTGAAAAAAAAGATTGATGTTCTAAACACAAGATCATGCTGTTCTCGTTTATTTTAAAGAACAGGGAACCAAAAGAACGGGTCGTTATGTTGGCGCCTGAGAGGCGACATCGGAGTGCAAAGGGTTAACAAAGTGACCTGACAAACTAAAAATATTTGTTCAAAAGATGGTTTTCCATATTATTTGATGTTGATCACTTAAATGGAAACTGCATTATTATAATTCAATTATCTTGCTTCCCATTCTTTTGGCACACCTTTTTAACATTTCTTCTGTTTATAACTTCTTCCCGTCGCCCTAGTAGTACAAAAGATAAGGCACTGAGCTGCGGTGCCTGATGATCTGGTTCGATTCCCGGTAAGTCTTGGTTGTAATTGTTGATATTTATTGAAAGTGATTTATGAAGGTAGTTTATGTAAGCAAGCAACTGCTCTTTTTATTCATTTTTACTTATTGTACTCATTTTTGAGTACATGTGTTTTTCAAAACTGAAACTTATGTGTTCGAAGCTATGATAAGCATCGAGTGTAATCAAAAATGAGTACATTTTAGTTATTTTTGAGCACCTATATTTAACAGTACAACTATAGTTAAGAAGTGTTTTACTTGATTTCGATTTCGTCGAGTCGCTTTTTAACTTGCTAGAATGGTTTTATGTAAAGCTATGCAATTATTTTTGTTGATAAAATAGAGAAATAATTTGTAAAAACTCACTTAATATTATATTTTTTCACAAAAAATGTAGGAAATTATTTATAGACTTATTTATAAAACCATTTTTAGCATTGTGTGAATAGCAGAGGCGGATACAAGATTTATTTTCGGGAGGGGCAACTATACTGTTAAAATGTTTTGTTATTATTGGGAGGTTATGTACTAAACTTTTATTTTAATGCATCTCGTTGTTCTAATAAAAAACACTAAAAATTTTATTATCTTTTTTTTATCATTAATTAATGTAAGTCCCTTAAATAACTCATATTTAAAGGACATACTTATAATTATGTCCTTAAAATGACAAATATGGTACAAAAGGAATTATTTTTAAGTTCCCTTTAATAGTACTTATGGGTCATTTTCAAATTCCGGTGTCATTTACCGTCCTAATAAAAAATATATTCTCTATAGGTTGTATTTATCTTTTCAATTTTTTTTTATACAGATGTTGTCAAACAGTTGTTATTGAAAAAATACAAAATTCGATTAAAATATTTAAATAAAAATTATGTATTTAAACAAATGTGGTGAAGGAATACAAAAAATGGCTGTCCCAAAAAGAAAGTAAAATTTGAATTCTGCAATAGAATTTTTCCAATGCCGGATTTTTTTGTGTGTAGCATTTACAATTGTTTTAAATATTCTGTATTTTGCATTAAAGAAGGTTTTCATAATATTTAAAGATAAATTAAGCTTTTAATATATTTAATTCTTTTGTCAAGAAATTTGTGTCATGTCTGTTACCATACACTTTAAGACATTTTTAAATCAAAATTTACATTTTCTGAATGGTAAAAGTTTTTTTTATCAATGCAGCAGAATTAGAGAGATAATTACAAGCAGTCATCTTGAATTTCTTGTTGTTAATAGATGAAGAAGGAGACCTTTTGTAGAAAGTATTTTTTATTAAATGTCTGTTACCATAATTTTTTTATATAAATCATTTATATTTTTTTAATTTCTCAACTGATTTATTTAGCTAACAAGGTCATTTATCCAAAATAAATGTGCTGTTTATGTTTTGGTTTAGATATTCCAAATAAATAATTCTTCTTCTATGAAATGTCATGTCTGTTACCGTCTTTGGTAACAGACATGACAATTTGTTCTATTTTTATAATAAATATTAATAACTGATATTTTAAAAGAACTGCATGAAAAACGTTAAAATATAGTTATTAATATTCAGTTTAATGTTTTTTTAAAAAAAATATTGTTAAAAAAAAAAATTACTTTTTTTATTCTTAATTTCCCGTTTGTCACTGGGTTTTTAAAATGACCCTTATACCCTTTTAATATGGTAAGAAAGTAGATGTTTTGCAATCCACAGACAAACACTTTCTTTTCAGTGGCGGCTCGTCCACTACAGCAAGTACAGCCGGGCTGTACCTAGATTCATTAGTGTATTTTAAAACTAAAATAGGATATTTTACTAATTTTCTTTAATGAAGATTAGAATTGAAAAGGAAAATTCTACGGTAGTAAACAAAATCTCCGATAAATAGTAAGCATGTTACCGTAACGCACAATTCACGAGGGGAAAAATCTCCAATCAATCAAACTGCAGCCAAAAAGCGAAATTCGAAATCGGCTGCATCGTTACCATGGCAACCTCTACGTAGTATGGAGATTCCCCCCATGCTAATGCACTGCATTTGTGAGAAGGTACAGCCGAAATGGATTTTCTTGTTTTAGCTGTACTTGAGGTTCGATATGCTGATTGGATCGTTGGTGAAACGAGAACTTACGAGAATATCTCCAAACGGAAAATAAGTTACGTGAAAATTAAAATTTAGATTATAAATTATTCAGTAATCAGATAACTTACACATCTTAGTGGGAAAATTGTTGTATTTTTTTTCATTTTTACAAAAAATAAGTTTTGACAGTTTTTCTCGATTTACTCAAAGCTTTTCGAGAATTTAGATAATATAAACTACTCATGTGATGACAGTAAACGCAAACTATTACTAATTTCAAAAAGGTTACAAAAAAAAATTCAATCCATTATTATCGTAAAACTGTCACGCATTTCTTTAAAAATATATTTAAAAATAATCCCAAACTAAATACTACATAATCACATAAAAAAAAGTTTTAAAAAAAAGTTACAAAAAATAGTAATATATTATTATTAACAATAGTTAAGTTTTGACAGTTGTTTGCGATTTACTCAAAGCTTTTCGAGAATTTAGATAATATAAACTACTCATGTGATGACAGTAAACGCAAACTATTACTAATTTCAAAAAGGTTACAAAAAAAAAATTCAATCCATTATTATCGTAAAACTGTTACGCATTTCTATAAAAATATATTTAAAAATAATCCCAAACTAAATACTACATAATCACATAAAAAAAAGTTAAAAAAAAAAGTTACAAAAAATAGTAATATATTATTATTAACAATAGTTAAGTTTTGACAGTTGTTTGCGATTTACTCAAAGCTTTTCGAGAATTTAGATAATATATACTACTCATGTGATGACAGTAAACGCAAACTATTACTAATTTCAAAAAGGTTACAAAAAAAAAAATTCAATCCATTATTATCGTAAAACTGTTAAGCATTTCTATAAAAATATATTTAAAAATAATCCCAAACTAAATACTACATAATCACAAAAAAATAAGTAAAAAAAACTGTTTATGCTCGTAAAAAATAGAGACAGTTTGAAAAGTCCAAACGGGTTGATTTTCTAGGAACCGAAGGTATGGAAGAAAATAAACTGAATTCCACGCCGAGCAGAAGTACGTAGAATTGAAAATAAATCAAAATGAGGCATGTCTCGGAAAATATTATGGGAGTGTAATTTATAAAATGGATCGGGAATTCAGCAGTAATTAAAAGAAAGGACTGTGCCAGTTGAAATTATCTCTGTGTAAAGACTGTTGTGCTTTCATCACCATAGAGTAATCATACAAATAGAGGAATAAAAATGCTGATTTCCGTGTGTCCATCATTGAAACCACGTGATATGTGGAAATGCCAATTCATTCATGCGCCAATATTACTTGGCAGGCCTTGGCGACTTTAAGAACTAAACGAGATCGAAGTATTGCAATAGGGTTTTGTGTTTAATTTTGTACTTAAATATAGTTTTTTTTTTGAACGAGTGGCCCAATTTAAGGGAGTTTAACAGATATATTAAGGAGATTTTTGTTACTTTGTAGTTTTGAAATAGTTGCATTACGTTTTTATGTAAAATATTTACCATAAACGAAGTTCTTTCAATTGTTATGTTGTATACTTCAATAAGAAAATATAAACAATAAAACCTGAGAAATATAAAGAGTTTCGCTTCTTCGAGTATTGAACACAAATAAAATATTTTCGTTTCGTTAATGAAGAGGAAATATTTAGCGCATATTGTTTGAAAATAAGTAAATACGTACATATATGTTAAAAAGTTTAATATGGACAGAACTCCGTTTCATGAAAAGAGAAGAAAGTGCGCCAAATTTGAAACTTGTGCAGATGTCTGAACGCCAAATGTGGCAGCGCTATAACCACGTGATGTGGGTTTTTCATTTCAATGTTGACAACGCGGCCTTACGAGAGTCTGGTATTGAAGGCGCTCTCTATTTAATATTACAACTCTCTGTTCATCACTCAACTCTTTTTATCTCTTTGCGATCGGAGGGTTGCCAGCTTCGCTACAAAAATACTAGAAAGTCGTCCAGGATATCCAACAAATTATACTGGCGTGTATACGGGACTGGTGCACGATAAATCTGATCGGGGTCCAAAGTCCCGGCGTCTATTGAAGGTGTTGGGTGCCAGTTCAGGTGTTTCCTCGTCATCTGACCATGGTTCTAAAAATAACGAGGGGCATGTATGAATGTGTGTATGAATGTGTGTGTGAATGTGTGTGTGAATGTGTATGTGTTCCCGGGTCTTTCCTTCGAGATTGACCCCGAACCGTCGCCAATAGCCCACTGTGCAGCTCTAGTGCGACGTTAATTAACAAAAACCAACCAAACCAACTTTTTTATCTCTTCCCCGCGAAATGAAATGAAACTGTTTGAAATCAAATAAAATTATTTAAAAAGTACTTAGAATGACTTTTGATTGTTAAAATTACCCAGATAATACTGGAAAAATAGCAGGCTATAAATAAAATTTTCATCAAATATTTGCGTCATTTTTTTTTTATATATAAAATGACGATATAAATTTCTGACTTTTTAAAAATTTTCTTTACACAAACACTTGATTTTCTTAAAAAAAATCGAAGAGATAAAACCATTATGGGATTCTTAATCTACATTTATAGGAAAACCTAAAAAGGTAAACTTCTTAGAAAATTAGGTAGGCTGTGTGGTGTCTATCGAGACAGAGTTTAAGAAAAGTGTAACGTCAAACTCAACAGTGCATTAAACTCGCAACAGTGGTATCTAACTTATATTCAAGCTTATTTATATTAGCTGACTTATATTTCAGTTAGGTCTCTAAAATTTATAGTACTTCGCATGTAAAAGCGAGTACTTAGACAGTTGTTATTTTTAACGGTACAAACTTTATATATTCTGTAATTCCTTTCTCTGCTTGTATATATTGCACTCTTAATAAACACACACAATCGATTATAAAAATGTGCTAAAAAGTATAAATAATTTAATTTTTTTAAAACAAGTTGGCAAAGTACTAAGTTTTAATATTGATTTTATAGTTATTATGAATTTTTTTTTAAATCTTCGTCAAATGCTGTAAATAAATAAATTAAAAAATCTTGTATGTCGGATCTATTGTTAAAACTATATCTCTGAACTTGAAAGCATTAAAATTGTATATGTGTTGCATTTGCAGAACAGTTAGCCCGCTCCCCCCCCCAAAAAAAAAGAAACCCCTAGTATATCCTGAAAACAAAATATAAGCAATGAAGGGTTATTTTAAAACTAATTTTTTATATTAGATTTAAGAATTACTTATCCATTATAAAGAATTTAAATATCTTATACACAGGATTTTAAATATTAGCGTCTAACATTTTTCTGTACGTATTAACATTTGTTTGGGTATATAGTTTTTTGTAGTCAGTAGTGTTTGGGAGGGGAGTCCGGAAAAAGTTGGGAATTTTAACTTCTAAAAACCCCGAATTGGGAAAATTTATTCCCGAAGAAAATTAATATTATTAACAAATGCAAGCTAGGGAAGATTAGAACTCGCCGAACTTGTAAGATTACATTTAAATTAGACCTCAGAACGGACACTGCATTGGAATGATTTGTTGCATCCCTTGATGCAACAAATCAATGCTTGTGAGAGAACTGTTCAATATTACCTAAACATGAAAAATGTCGATAAGTTGGAACTGGGAATTTTCAGCACTGTTGAGTTGTGAATTTCGAATAGTTGAGTTGTGAATTTCGAATTAAATCACGCTGATCATTTTTGAGAAAGTACTATTATTTAAATTTGAGTACGTCATCGCTCATTTACGATGCAATAGTACTCAAAAGAAAACCGAGTATATTCAGGTTATCATTTTTAAGTACCTTATTTTTCTTCTTTTTATGGTGTAATATCTGTTCGCGAATATGGAATATAAACTTCGAAGAAAAGAAAAAACTATTTTCCTTCAAATTATAACCGGACTGGTCAAGTATTTGCTGATTATTCCTTTATTACTTATTTCAAGCGCATTTGAATAGATATCTTGTAATTTCTCGTGTAATCAAATACGTAAAAGCTATATTTTAGCTATAATGCCTACATATATTCGGATTATTTGAATTTAATAAAGTATATTAATGTATGAACTTATGGATTGGAACTTATATAAATGTGATCAATTACTACATTTTATTGCAAGAATATATTTATGATTAATTTAATTAGCAGGAAGCAATAGAGAAACATGTTCTATTGGAGAAGGTTCGAAAACTACCCAGAAGGAAAGACCCGCGAACAGTGTCTCGTAATTTTGAACCACGATCAATTTGAACAACGCCTGAGTTGGCATTAATCTGCAAGATCCCACACCACAAGCAACTTGAGGTCATTTAAGTTGAGACAGATAAGATTTAACGTACACTACAGCCTCTCTAAACGTTTATCGTTGGTTGAATGGATGAACTCGAGATCCTCCAATCCCGAAGAATTTGTTGCTATCAGCAATTAAATTTTTTTAATGTGATTAACTTTTCAAAAAATCTTTGTTTTTACTCGGCGTATTCTATATGTAACATGAAAAATAAGCATTGCATTATTACGAGTTATGAACTAATTTATTAGTCTCCCTCCCTATTGATAAATTTGAGATTGTTAATCATTTAATTGATAAACAAATTGCAATTATAATAGTGAATGACTGGATTAACTTTTTGAAAAGTCTGGCGCTTTTTGCTTAAATGCATTAGGGAAATATAAAATAGTCAAATGTCTATGTTTTCCCCATCAATAGTGTTTTAATAAAATTAATTAATAGATGAAAGTTTCGCTATTTTTTTTCAGTTTATAAAATATATAATTTAACCCTCCAGTAGTCGCTCGTCATCCGTGAGATGCCAATATAATAGTTTTACAAATGGAGAAGTGTGCACTGACGCATGTTTAAAGTTTCATTAAACTTTTTTTTTTGTCGCAGTATATTTACCTATTCACTATTAAAAATAGGCATTCAAACATATGTAAAATGTACTAATTTATTAATACATTCGATGCTTATCATGGCTCTGATTACATAAGTTTCATTTTTTAAAAAGATATGTACTTGGGTACAATGGGTAAAAATGAATAAAAAAAGCAGAGGTAACACTACATCCCGAGACAAAAAGTTTCGTATGCCGCGTGTATGCCTTCCGTATGCCAGCCGATTTTTCGTATGCCAGATGTATGCCACATATGCCCTCGAACTGATGACCGCGGAGGTGGTATGCCCGGTGTATGCGAACGGCATATGCTTCTTTTTACGATCCAGAGGCAATAATATTAATATGCCGCGTGTATGCCTTTCGTATGCCAGACTGATTTTTCTCGAGACAAAAATATTAATATGCCGCGTGTATGCCTTTCGTATGCCAGATTGATTTTTCCCGAGACAAAAATATTAATATGCCGCGTGTATGCCTTTCGTATGCCAGACTAATTTTTCCCGAGACAAAAATATTAATATGCCGCGTGTATGCCTTTCGTATGCCAGACTTATTATTAGTATGCGAGAAATATGCCATCGAACTGATGACCGCGGAGGCGTATGCTGTGAGTATGCCAACGGCATATGCTTCCGATTTAGTCCAATTTATTGCGACATTAATGTTTACAACTATATAATTGTGTAAGTGATTTTTTAGTATCTGTAGTTGCATTATACTTCTTTGAAACCATTGCATTATAGTAATAGATTGAGGATGATAAAAATCATAAAAATATTGATATGCCGCGTGTATGCACTACGTATGCCAGACCAATTGCTAGTATGCGAGAAATATGCCGAGTATGCTTTCGACCTAGCGAGCGAGGGGGAAGGGGGGGCGGGGGAGTTGAAATAAAAGAAATTTCCCAACTTAACGTTTTGAAATTCCCAACTCAACAGTGCTGAAAATTCCCAGTTCCAACTTATCGACATTTTTCATCTTTTTTTTTTTAATATATTAGAGGTAATATTAAATAGTTCTCTCACAAGCATTCATTTGTTACACCCATATTCAAATGCAGTGTACGTTTTGAGGTCTAATTTAAATGTAATCTTACAAATTTCTAATCTTCTCTAGCTTTCATTTGTTAATAATGTTAATTTCCATCAGGCATAAATTTTCCCAACTCGGGGTTTTTAGAAGTTGAAATTCCCAACTTTCAGGGTTTCCAGAAAATTGCCCCCCCCCCCCCCCTCCTCCGTGCGACGGGCCGATACCGGGGAATGGCAGTGGCATATTCAACTAAAGGCATAGTTTTACAACGCTTACGATTTCGATCCAATTTATTGCAACATTAAACGCGATGTTTAAAATTGGATGTATAAGTTGAGTCGTAAATATCCATAGTTTCACTTCCACTTGAAGATCATGAGTTGTAGACATGTGTGGGTGAATTACGCAATGAGAGAAGGAACGCGGAAGTAGGTAGCCATTTTGGACTTCGACTGGATTAAGCTTGGTTGACGTGCAGTACAATGGCTAACGGATTTTTCCATAGTCGAAAACCAAGCAAAAGGATGTTGTTCCTGCTAATCTCATTACAGATGAATTAAAATTTTTCCAACTTAGAAAGTAGAAAAGTACGCGAAACCAAAAGTAACGCAGTGTGCCTCCGTAACGCAGTGTGGGCTACGGTCCTACACTTTGTCCGATCGAGCAGTGGTGAACATAAGCCTGTGAATGTATCTTCTGTCACGGCTTAGAAGAGAGGGTCTCTTAAGAAAATATGCAGCAGTATTGTGTTTTCATGTGAGTTTGGTTATACCGATCTTGCTTTCTACGTTTCATCAGGACACCCAACAAATTCTACATTGAAGGATTTACAAAATTGAAAAGGTTATTTTTGAATTTATTTTTGAACTCCAAAATTGCTACATGTTAACTTTATCTAGGATTTATAATTTTATGAAATAAATGTTTTAAATATGTATTTTATTTAAAAATAAACATTGTTCATTCCAATTTTATGTTTTTTATTTAAAAATTTTTTAAGAATAAATTTTAATTTATTATAAATCAGTATTATTTTTTTCTTCAAAAAAATTAGTTTTGAAGCTAAAATTAAAAACAAATGTGTATTATGAGTTTTATCTAAACATAACAATAAAAATGTCTTTATATTTTAAATAAATGAATTTTTATCAGACATTTCATATTGTTAAAATTTGATATCTGAGAAGTAGGCCAATTTAATGTATCGTATGAAGTAAATTTTTAAATATTATTCGAATTTCTCCAAAAGCATGAGCACCATTTCAAAATAGTCCACATCAGCTACTTTAAATGTTTAAAAGATCATTTAATGCAAATTATAATTAAAATACTTTAATTAATATTTAAAATTTGCAATAATTACACTTTATTGCATTAACTTTCAATAGTTTGTTTTTCTGATAAATAATACAATAACTTTCTCTCTCAAAATTATCTTTGATAAAATTTTCTAAATATTCTTTATATATTATTATGGTACTACAAAAGATTTCTAGAGTTAAAATGTAAAATAAAAATTGCCATCATCCATGAAATAATTCTTCATGAACAAAATAAGTAACTGTCTATATTCCAAACAGATTGTCTATGTGCTTAAACAATGTTACTATAAAAGTTTTTTTTTAAGTTAATTTCATTTGTGAGCAATAACTATAAAACATTAAAAACTGTAATGTAAATAAAAGTATTCTTACTTTAAATTTATTATCAACAAGTAAGGTGTAAACTTTTCTTCTCAAATACAAGTTTCTCCTCCCAAATATATACTAAATAAAATTATACAGACACAAAGTGTGTCACTTTATATAATAGAACTATAATTTATATGTTCATAGAACTAACTTCTTTACTATATCCCTGAAAACCTATTACAAGGGATAAAAAAAAACTTGATACCTCGTTGTCATATTAAAGCCTTACTTTTTGATGAGTTGAGTCAACACAAAAACACAAAAATTGTGTTCAGTCAAAATGGAATATTTATATAGTAGTGTGTTTCTTGTTAGAATCACTAAACTTTCTATTGAGTGTTATTAGCTATTATTTTGCAATTGATAGAAATGAGTTCCTTGATATCAAAATTTTATTTTATACTACGTAGAGTATTCCTAATACACATTAATTTATAACTCATGTTAAGCCCAGGTGCAGGTTTAAAATTTTAAGCAGAAAAAAAAAATATCCATATTTATTATTTTTATTTCACATTTAGTGGACAGTATAATGCTATTTTCTTCTTTTGGAAACAGTAATTACTTTATATATAAGTATTTTTAAAAAAGTTTTGTAGCATAAAATGTAATAAGAAAAAATATTGGCTAAATAAAAGTTACAAGATTTAAATAAAATCTCAATGTATGACTTTTTAATTTCATATGAATATACATAGCATAGTTTTACATTTATTAAAGTAGAAATTTGAGCTTCAAAGAAATACTTTTTAAGAAATGTCGATATTGAGTTAAAAGAGAGAAAAATTTGTTTTGCTAACTAAAAACTAACATGTCCTAATTATATTCATATGAAATTATAAAGTCATACATTGAGATTATTTTTTAAATCTCGTAAGTAACTTTTAAATCTTGTAAGTAACTTTTATTTAAGCAGTATTTTTTTCTTATTACATTTCATGCCACAAAACTTTTTAATAATACTTATATGTGAAATAAAAATAATAATGATATGTTTTTCAAAAGTTAATCTAAACATCGTGGAAAAAAGCCATCATGTAACTTTTACAATGGATAATATGCGATCCGCATACATATCGCATACAGAGGTGATATGCCAGCCGCATACATGTCGCATACGGAGGTGATATGCCATCGGCATACATGTCGCATACGGAGGTGATATGCCAGCGGCATACATGTCGCATACGGAGGTGATATGCCAGCGGCATACATGTCGCATACGGAGGTGATATGCCAGCGGCATACATGTCGCATACCACCTCCGTATGCCAGAGTAATATGGGATATTCTCACAGGGCATACGAGGCATACGTATGCCACATGTATGCGGCATATATGCGGCATACTAGAGGCATACACCTTTTTTTTGTCTCGGGATGGGCTGCCTTCATAAATCACTTTCAATAAATATCGACAATTACAACCAAGATTTACTGGGAATCGAACCCATATCTGCAGGCAGATCGCTGTCTAGAGCCTTTTCCGTTGTACTACCAGGGCGACGTGAACGTTATAAACAGAATTAATGTTAAAAAGGAGTGTCAAAAGAATGGGAATTAAGATAATTAAATTGTAATAACTCAGTTTCCATTTAAGCTTACATCGACATCAAATAATGTGGAAAACCATCTTCTGAATATTTAAAATTTGCCAGGTCGCTTTGTGAAGATGTATTGAACAGAAGCTGAGATTAGCAATATTTAACCACAGTGCACATTTTTGCGAAAGTACGATTACTTAAATATGAGTACGTCAACGCTCATGAGCGTAAATGCATTTACAATGCAATTGTACTAAAAAAACGAGTACGTTCATGTACTAATTTTTAAGCACTTTTTTTTTGCAGTGTTCCTTTTAAGCTTAGTGATAGATAATCAATATTATTGCATTATCATACGATGTCATCTGTGTGATGATCACACATGATGACACGCGACTGGGCTTGTATGCCATGAGGAGGGGCGGCTATACTGGATGTGTTAAACCGATTTTTTAAAACTACATATTATACTCTGATCTATTCAAATTTTGGTTTAAAAGTTGGTTTTTGTTATATGGATGTTAATAACGGTAACTAAATACATATAATTTTTCAATATTAATGAAATTCATAGATAGTTGTACGTTAAATAATAAACCGATTATGTACTTTTAAAAAACAAAATGAATACGCATTTTCCGTAACTAAAAACTGATTTTCTCTACACTGTTGTGTTAAAATATGCTAATAGCAGGATTTTTTTTTATGAAGTACAGCTATTATAAATATAGCTTGTAACTCTAATTGACGTTCCTAATTTGGAATGCATCAGGAAGTGATTTCCATAGTCGTGAACTATAATCTTTTCGACTTTAACATCACATATACACATTCAATTGATTATGTGTCAGTTTTACTATAGTTTGTCATGACATTTAAAAAAAAAATGATTGTTAATTTGCGGAACAGTATTTCAGTTATAAAACAATTGCTGATTTTTTTTTTGATTATACAATTAGCATTTAAAGACATGCATAAACCATGTGCCTAAGTCATGTTCAATCTGTAGAATGTTAATAATGGTTACTAGAATTTAAGGAAATTTTTGTAGAATATGCTTCAATAAACTATTTCCATAAAAATTTAAATAAAATCTTCAAAAATCTCAAAATGCTTCATATGATTAAAAAAAAACAACTGACGACAGTAATTTGTCACTTTTGCTACGGCATCAAATTATTACAAATATCAGAATTTTTTTTTTTGCAATATAAGTAAATATTTTCTAAAATTCTGCAAGCATCTTTAGAATCAAGATATACAAATATACCCAAATAAAATTTCTCATTTAAAAACAACGAAAAATTAGTTTTTGAAATATTCATGCGTTTTGTGGAGAAATAGATAAAAATATTCTTTCACTTTTGATCCAGCCTCAAATTTAAAGTACATTTTACCAAAGTTAAGAAAACATTTTCTAAAATGCTATAGAACATTCTTAAAAACAAAATATGTAGACACTAATGATATTTAGGATTTATGAGACGTGGATTTAAGATAGGATGAAAAATAAGATTTTTAAGAAGGTCCTGATGGAAAGTTCTTTACTATAGGCACAACGTCATTGATGCATGCTTTTTAAAATAGTTTATAAGAATTAAAAACATCATATTGTTTTTTTCAAAATTTGCCTATATAAGTTAATGAAAAATTCCAATAATAATAACAAATTTAAAGTATAGGTACATTTAGAATAAAAGTTGCGGCCCCCAAATCCGGGGGCCTAGGCCCTAATAGTAAATCAGGAAGCACTTATAGGAAACGAAAACGATTTACTCACCGGGCAATCTATGCAGAAACCTCGGATGCCTCGCCAGCAGCCACGGGTACAGGGGGTACGTCTCTCTACCGGCCAGGAAAAACGGGGCCGTGCCCGGCATCCCCGCGTACCCCCCGTCGTGCGCATGGTGGTGTTGGGGGTACAGTACCCCCCTTCCACCGGCACACAGGGAATCGAGGAACGCGGCCGGCACGCCGCCCGGCGCGCTGGCCGGGAAAGTGGCGACGGGAGCAACGGGCGCTTCAGTCCTGTACGGCCCGGAGTTCCGACCCGGTTCCGAACCGGGACTCGAGCCTGGTCTCTGGGGAGGCGGTGAATTGCTGTCCTTGTTGCCCCCGACCAGGGCTTCGATGCTGAAGCCCATCTTTGGTTTGGATGGGACCGGGATGATCGGGAGAGGAGCCAGCGGCATCATGGCTGGGAAAATGACTTTTTGGTTGATAGATGGCTTTTGGATCAACTTGCTGTGGTAGACATTGAGATAGTTCTTGGATCAACTTGATGTAATAGACAATAAAATGTCCTGGATCAACTTGATGTCGTAGATATTGAGATGTTCTGGTTCAACTTGATGTGGTAGATATTGAAATAGACGTATTCTTGGATTAACTTGATGCTGTAGATTTTGAAATATTCTGGATCAACTACACGTAAAAGACATTGAGGTAGATGTTCGTATCTAAATGAGCAGGTCTATATTTGTTGATTGTGATTATGGAGATTGAATCAATCTTTGATTTTCTAGTAGATGGAAAATTTGGTCGTCGAGGAATGAAAGGCTTGGTTGGTAATGGAATGATCTTTGGTAAATGGAATGCTGGATCAATCACGTCTTTATCTTCAAGAGAAAAATCTTGGATACACAATTATTGCAATGGCCCACATAGAGGATTGAAAGCTGTCTGTATAAAAGGACCTTATGACTTGAAATTCGTATATTTTGGGAATACGAATTATTTGACATTGAGGTCAAACTGTTTTTGCCTGGAAAAATTAGATCTAAAGTTATCTGTAAAATCAATCTGCTGCTGATTTCATACCAGATATCCACTCGAATTTAATGACGTTGTCATTCAAAACAGTTTAGTCACAAATACAAAATCCATCTACATTTTAATCTGGCTTTAGGAATTATCGAACAATTTGTGTTTGACCATGCCTCGAAACGTTTTAATAATTTTTAGTACTTTATAGCAAAAAAGTTAATTATTTTTTTCCAAGTTGAAAATTTTAAAACTTGTTAATTTACATCTATCTACTAACTCATTAATCCAAAGAAGATTCGTTGTAATTAATCATCAAAATGACAGACATTTCTTCGAGAACCGCAATACATTAAAGTCAAAATTTAGGAGGGGGGGGGGGGATATTATATGTTTTGTAGTCAGTCGAAAAGACAAGTCACAAAATATCCTACGTAAACAACGCCAAAATATCCCTCGCCGAACAATAAACGAAACCGACGTTCGAATGTTCCGAAGCGCGTTCGAAAACCCTACTGCCGCAGAACCGGCCCTACACCGCAATTACAGATGAGGCGAGAAACTTCCCTTTATCGAATCAGAAAATCAGGCGAACAAGCGATTTCTGTTTTTGTTATTTTTCCTTCCCCTCCCCTTTTTACGACCCCTATCTCACTCAATTACCGACAAGTCCCGCGATCGGGTGTAGTTCTGCCGCCAAATTTGGCGCAATGGTGGGCCGGCCATTTTGATAAGCTAATTACATTGCCTAAGAATGTTATTGGAATCGGTAATACGAGACGGCGATTGGCTGGTGGGAAGGGGGAGGCGCTCTTTCTTTGCATGGAGTGCTGTGGTTGTCTGATTGGCCGGATCGGAACTGAAGGGCGGGGTTTAGGGTTCATCTGAAGTGTGGCGCCACCTATTGGTTTGGGTGACTCTTTCGAGAGCAGAAATGGTGTTTTGAACTGATGATTCAAATGCTATTCGAGATATTGATGTAGAAAGATGGATGCATTATTTTTCCTTTAATAATAAGGGTAATTAAAAGGACTTGAGTAATAAAAAAATTACCAAATTTATATATTTTGTATTTCGAGATCAATTTAATGTTTATTTTTTTTTTCAAATAGACAGAAAATATTTTATCATTAATCTTTTTAATCGGTAGTAAGTCTGTAAAATAAACTATATAAGGTAACTTTTCCAAATTTACTATTTTCTCTAGCCAGGGGCGGATCCAGGATTTTTTTTCTCAGGAGGGCAATTATTGGTAAAAAAATTTGGTATTGCAAGGTTATATAGTTTACAATTGTAAGACTACACGCTAATGTTTTTGCAGGTTTATATACCTTTGCTACTAATGAAAAATTATTTGAATTTCTAATCAATGGAGATTTACCATTAATTAATATATATTAAATTACTCATTTTTTATAGTTATAATTATGGTATGAATGGTAACAAAAAATCGAGTAACTCATAATATTTTATTCTTTTTTTCGAGGATATTTACACAGTAGCGAGCTATTCTAAAGAACTAAACATAGGAAAGTAGAATTTTTTTTTAAACGAATTAAGGAAAAACTCTGTAGAGGAGTTTATTGCTCGTTTAATCTGTCTTAGTTATTTGATCTAACGTTGGTTTTGGTGCGGAATTTAGTAGAATGAATGGGCAATGGGGTGTCACCTCAAGTATTGTCCCCATCATATGCATGTAGTTTTACGTTAGGAGACAATGTTTCCATAAGTTCTTTTAAATGCCGATTTGTTATGTTATAAATTATGCGTTAAATCATCAAATTTGTTTAATTCTTCCAAAAAAAAATCCGGTTTAGGTAGTGTGTAAGTTAGAAAATCTCGAAGGGGGGGGGGGGGGGGGGTATCCTAATGCCCTATAGCCACTGTCTATCTCGTTACCCGCCACTGTGTCTACAGCTTTAGTGAACATTAAAAATAATTTAATACCGAATTTGGAACCGGGTTGTGCAAATCGTGTCCCATTAGCAACAAAAAGGTTGTTCTTCTTTGAGAATATGATAACCCAGAATCTCAACTTCGGATGCCATCTGCATATTCCCTTTGAAACAAATCGATCCGGTATTTCTAGAAATAAATAAAAAAAAGTACCTGATTAAAGTAAATTTAACTTTATATTTTCCTATGAAAGTGATCACGGTGGGCCAAACAATGAAAGGAACTTTTGGGCTTTTTATTCCAGGAGAAGGGAGGATTTACTGAATATAATCATTTACAGTATTGAGAAAGTTGTTTGTTTGGATAACATCGCACTAGAACTATACAGTGGGCTATTAACGACGCTTCGGTGTTTATCCAGACGGAAAAAGACCCGGGAAAATAACAATGCCTCGTGATTTTGAATTATGTCAGATGTCGGGGATAACAGCTGAATTGGCACCCCTCACCACAACCTTAGGTTGCACATTGGACTACGACAGATTTAAAGTTCACCAGCTCCTTTTGCACGGTGTATATATATATTTTTGTGCGCCGAGGAAGGAAGCATCGTTAAATATCTTTTTTATTCAGAAATTATTGATATCTTGTTTAAAAATAGCATAGTAAGCTAAAATTGAAAATATATATATATATATATATAATTTAAACCCCCAAAATAACATGGTTGGTTGAATTAACGTTGTACTACCGCTGGACGATAGATATTTGGCGACGGTTTGGGATATACCACCATAGAAAAGACCTGTTAATAATGCCTCGTAATTGTAAACCATGGTCAGATGACGAGGACAACACATGAATTGACACCCCTCTCCCAAAAAACCTTGAAAATCAGGTACGATTAACTTGAGGACATTTGGACCACATCAGATATTTAGCGTGTTGGTCCAACACGGCCATTGCAGGCCCAATAAAATGTATTAAGTGTTCTTCAGTTTTTAATTACTAAACTTTTATGTAATAGACAAAAAGTGGCAGTTTGTATGGTGAACAGGTGTATCACATGGCCCTGACTTTCAATTTTAATTACTTTTGCAATGATATTTTTTTTTTAAAGTGAAACACCTTGAAAATCAGGTACATGGGGCATTGGAATATAAACTCTATGTTACGGTAAACTATACTCCTATAATTTATGACAAATAGATAGATTGACATAAATGTGGTTTTGATAGGAAATAGGACTTTTGATAGGAAATTAAGCGCAGATGCTTGAAAAATCATGAAATGAAGCACAACATTTACGGGGCAGGGTATGTGTGTACAGCACACCTTGAATGTGTGTTTTTAGTACAGTTTTTCTTTAGCGGCCATTCTCTATTTCTATTGACTATTGTTTCAAGTAAAACATTTCAACACAGATTAAAGCCGATTTTTTACAATTTAATATTTGGATTAATCATTAGTTTAGATTAATCTCGCCATTATTGTTCTTCTCATCTCAAAATTATTTCCATGTAAATCTACTTAAAGAAAAAAGTTTTTTCGGTATGAAATGATAAATGGACGCGCATTTTGTATTAAAATTGCAATCGGGAGTGTATGGTAACCTTAATTTAACAACTCAAGCCCATAAAAAAAAAATATATATATATAAATCAAACAACGGCCATAAAGAAGTTTCTGCATTCCTGGCTTTTTACTCAATTATCAATTTAATTTACTAAGGATAGTAAGAGTGTAACTTCACAAGAATTTAATTATTTTCTACCCATTTGAGATTAAAAAAAAATAACCCTGCAAAATCAAATTAAAAAAAAAAAAAAAGGATTAAAGTATCAAGACAACTTAGTCCTTTCAAAATATGAATTAATTGAAAATGCAGAACTGTATTAATTCATTAACACACTTCACAAATTAAAACAAAAGTTACGAATTAACTCAATACTTAAACCTTATTCAAAGTTCTAAGAATCAGATTTCCACTTTGTAAACTAGTTTTTACTAGTTTTATTTAATCCCACTTTAAAAAAAAACACCCACCAAAAATTAATTAAAGTCACAAAGTTATGTTACTTCAACTTGCATTCAAACAACTTTTTATTTAATACGCACTAATACCCAAGCAATTGTTTCCTTTACTTAATTATTATTAACTTTCTGCGACCGTGGTGTTGATTTAGATAAAATAATAACGAAAAAAACATCGCCAAATCTTCTTTTGCAAAAAAAAATACACAGATAAAAAAAATATTAGGATAAAAAAAATCAGGGTTCACCGCCTAAAACCCTTTTTAATTTACCAAATGTGTAAAGAGTGCAAACAATTTATTTTAGACAAATTTTAATGAGATTCTGGGAGCAAGCGCTATAAAAAAAATCCTTTTTTCGAATATTTTTTTGTGATGTTAAGTCTCTTTCAGAAATAAAATACACAGAAAGATATCCTTTCTAATTATGTTTTTACGAAGCGGATTTGATATCATCTCCACGCCACAAAATGTTCTAAATTTCATCGCTTTTGTGCAGCAGCAAACAAATTGGAATTCTAACAAAATAAGATTCAGCGTAAACGCCTTATAATAAGGGTATAGATTTTTTTTTTATTTCAAGGATAAATAATCTATATATATCTTTGTTGCGCAAAGCCCCATTGAGTAAATGTTGGCTGGAATGATATATTTAAATTGGAATGGATATTGTTTCATATGAAATTGAAGGATTTAGGGGTTTATGTGTCTTCGAAATGAAAAATGCTTTGTGGACTAAAAGTATGCCATTGAAAAAACCGGTTTGTTTGATAAACCTAAAAACAATTCGAAGCCTGTTCTACTTTTAAACTAAATAAATATGTTTATTTGATAATAAAAGGGATTTAGTAGCAATTTTTGGTTTGGTTACATTAGCAAATACAAGGGTTAAATTGAATTTATGAGAAACGCTTTTAAGAGTCGTTGTTGGAGATGGCGAATATTTTATTCAAAAACTACTGCGAGGGGTTTTAGAAGCTTATGATAATATTACCCAGTAAAATTGGGAATGTGATATAATTGTTATGCCCATGCATATGAACACTTAAGGGAATGTGTCTCTTAAATTGTTTATATAAATATTTTGTTTATGTGCCCGTTTGTTAAAAGAAAATAATATTTTCTTTATGTATTACAAAATTACTAAACTTATTTATATTTACACAATATTGGTATATTAATGATGGGTGTATTGATGATTGGTATATTGATGATTGTATATTGATAATTGTAAAAATAAAAGATGTACTCTGTTCCTTATATCAATCATCAATATACAATCAATATGTTGAATCAATATATCAATCAATGTGTTGATAATTGATGTATCATCAATATATCAATATATCATGATTGATGTATTGATAATTGTAAAAATAAATGACGTACTCTGTTCCTTATATCAATCATCGATACACAATTCATCACTATATCATTTATCAATATATCAATTATCAATATATCATGATTAATGTATTGATAATTGTAAAAATAAATGACGTACTCTGTTCTTTATATCAATCATCAATACACAATTCATCACTATATCATTCATCAATATATTGATGATTGATGTATTGATAATAGTAGAAATTAACGACGTACTCTGTTCGTAATATCAATATATCAATCATCAATATTTTATCGATCATCCAATATATCAATTATCAATATTTTATCCATCATCCAATATATCACTCAGCAATATATTATTTATATATCAATCATCAATATATTATTTATATATCAATCATCAATATATTATTTATATATCAATCATCAATATATTATTTATATATCAATCATCAATATATTATTTATATATCAATCGTCAATATATTATTTATATATCAATCATCAATATATTATTTATATATCAATCATCAATATATTATTTATATATCAATCATCAATATATTATTTATATATCAATCGTCAATATATTACCAATCACCAATATATTGATTACTGATATTTTGACGATTGATGTATTGACGATTGATACATTGATGATTGATATATTGATGATTGATATATTGACGTTGGGAACAAAGTACGTTAAAAAAATTTAAAAACTACTCAACTGAAATTAAAGTTAGGAAATTTGACGTTACTGAAATTATTTCTATGTATGTTAGTGAAGAGAAAATCTCAAGTATTGCGTGCTACTTAAACACGAACTTCTAAAAAAATACGCAAAATTTACAAGAACATTAAAGAAAATGTACAAGAAAATTACAGAACATTTACAAGAAAATTACAGGATATTTACACAAAAAAAAAAAAAAATACAGGTAATTGAAAGAAATTTACCAATTTTCAAGTTTATTTTCAGATTGGTTGGGTTAAAGTCGCGCACTCTATAGAGTTATGCTTATGAACTATTAATTGGTGATGGTTAGAATATATCAAATAGAAAAGACCCGAGAACAATGCGATTAAAATGTTGAGTCACGATTATACGAGTCAATGATTGATATATAATTGATGATTGATATATAAATAATATACTGATGATTGATATATAAATAATATATTGATGATTGATATATAAATAATATATTGATGAGTGATATATTGGATGATTGATAAAATATTGATAATTGATATATTGGATGATCGATAAAATATTGATGATTGATATATTGATATTACGAACAGAGTACGTCGTTAATTTCTACTCACACTCTAACTTAATCTAGTTAATTTTTCACTCACACTCTAAACTTCACACCATAAACGATCTGACAATATATGAGCCAGAACAAACTTTATCTTTCACGCGCTGAGTATTCGTTTAGACTGATATGAGAATCGAACTCTATATCCTCCAATCACGAACTCTACTTTTCCATCATTTGTAATAGACAAGTCGACACATTTTCTACTATTTTTCAATAAATTCTCCCCTTTCTAAATTTATTTTCCCCGTCTTCTGTGAATCCAAAGCTATCTTACTAGAACTTATATTATTCTTTATTCAACTCTTCAAATAGCCCTAACATATATATTTCTAAAACCGGCTCATTTTATTGAGTTGGTTTATGCAATCAATAAAAATCATTTAAAATCCCTTAATTATGCATTACACAATTTCAAAAAGATACAGTCATTATTTAAATAAAACATCCCCCCCCCCGCTCCTTATCTTTACACAATAAAATCAAAAGCACACACACTACACTACAGAATGGTTCGCTCTCTTAGATTCCATTATGCGAAACGTTCTCTCTAAGAAATCCAATTAAGAAAAATCGTCGTTTCCCCCTCCCCTATGCAAACAAAAGATCTTACGGAAAACAGTAAAATTTAATAACCGCCCTAATGCAGAAAAGCGATGTAATTCTTTTTATATGCATTGCCTCTGTTTTTTTTTTAATTCTTTTGGCGTTGTTGCCAATTCGAGAAGGGTTACCGCGAAATTTTGTGTTCGCCAAGTCGCAACGTCGCCAAAAATCACAAAACTTATATATATAAAAAAAAAACTGGAAAGCAATGTCGCAAATATTTCTGTACTCTTCGGTACAAAAATTTAGCGTGTCCAAAAATATTTATTAAAATAATAATTTTAACATCACAACACATTAATGAAAATAATTCTTTGTAGAGTTAACGTATTTTTTATCTTTTCGGTAGGTAATTCTTATATTTTAGGTATTTTTATATATTTTTTTGGAAATTTTAGGTAATATTTATATTTTTGCAATTCCAATCAAAAGAGCATTTAAAAACTGATTGAAACTGAATCGATAGGTGCTTTGAGTCATTCCTAAAATTCAAAAACCGACCAATCGTATTTCGAGTTTGACTAATTATTTGAGAAACATTTTCACGCGTATTCTAACCTGAAAAAAAAATAGAGATGGTAACAAATTGTTGGGCGGTGGTCACTGTTTGTCTCTTTAACTACACTCAATAAATACTTTTATTTGATATTCTTTAACTGCGTTTTATGTATGCTACTATAGATAAGCTGTTACTACTTCTGCCCCCTACTTTTTTTTTAAGATTGCACTTTTTAAACATAAAAATAAACAAAAACCCCAACCCATTCCACCCCTCTGACGTTTTTGTACCACTTAAGGGCAAGGTGGTGTCGTCGGCAACTGCAGTATACGATTCCGCCCCCATAAATCTCCGTGGAATCATTTTATGGGGATAAATAGCATACCATCATGTAGAGAACGGTGGGCCGCGTCATCCAGACCTATTATAAAACCATTACGCCCTCTGACTTTCGTGAGTAGAAAGTCGGTTTTAACTGCAGAATACGGTTTCACCTTCATAACTCTACGGGTTTAATGGCAGATAAATATATGGAAATCTACAATCGCGTAGAGGATAGTGGGATGCATCGACTAGGCCGATTATTAACTCATTCCCCTATTAGAGCTTTGCACCGTATGTAGGGGTTGTTGCCTTTGACTGCAGTATGCGCTTCCTTCCCTCTCCCCAATAACGTACAGGAATTCAGCCTTTGTGGATAAAAAACCTACCATCGTGTAGAAGAAGGCGAGCCGCGTCAACCGGGTTGGCCATTAATCCACTCCCTCCTTTGACCTTTATACGGCGGCCCAAAAGTATTCACGAATAAAATTTTAAGACAATGATTATTATAATTTTTATTTCAACGTTAAAAAGGATGGTCAAAATATTTACTCCCCCCCCCCCCCTCCTTCTTGTTTCCTCTTGATCTCTTACCCCCGCACTTTTAGCACCCAATCGCCGCCACTGACTGTAAGCAGCCATACTGTAGCCCAACTAATTTTTAAAAGGGATTTTGTGGATATTTTCTTCTCAAATCGTTATAGAAATGTTAAATATGTTCAAACATTTTATATTTTCTACATATAGAATCAATTTGCGTATCGCCAAAAACATAGGTTTTTTTGCTACTTATCCACTTATTATCGGTTAAAATGGATTGCAAAGAATAGGCATTTAAAATGTGTTTTAAGGTCAAATTTAAAAAAAAATAGCCAAAACACTACAATTCGGCATATTTTAGAATGAACAGTATATGAAATATAGAGGTAGAAACGGCATCCCACAAATAGTTTAGAAAATTGTTTAGATACGGTACGAGAAATATAAAGGAAAAGTTTGTCTTCGTGTTGTCGTAACAACGGAAATTAAAACTTCAACCATAACCCCTCCCCCCGAAAAAAAATCCTGGCTACGGCCTTGGTGTCAGGTGTTTAAAAACCATATGGCTTAATTTATTTTCATAAAAAAAAACGGGCAAAAAGTTGAACAAGTCAAACCAGTCTGTGATAGAGGAGAGATTTTTAATGTTTTATCCTATTTTGATAAGTTTTAAAAACACGTTAAGTATTTTTAAAGTGTTTTTCGTCCTTCCTAGACAATTTTGAAAAGTGAAGCTATATATTAGAATATTCATTTAAAAAAAACAAAAACATCCAACTTCAATCAGATTAGAAAATGAATTAGTTACATTCCCCACTTGGGCGATACCCCGCCAACCCTGGGAATCCCACTCTCCAATTTGTCACCTCCATTGAAAAAAGCAATTTCTTCCCCACTTAATTAAACCTTAAGCAGGGGAGGCTTTACCCAGTTAATGATCACCCAGCGGCGCAGCAACCGACCGACTGCAATTAAAGCCGAGCTAATTAAACAAGCGCCGCTTGGCGAACTCCGTTCCTTCCCGAGTTAGCTGAAGCATCTGGGAGTTTCCTTTGTGCCGGTTAATGGGCGCAGGATTATCGCAAATTATAGTCATAATTACTGGCCACTTTCAGTTATTGATTAGGTGTTGTTGTTTTAAAATTCTTTAGTTTTCATCTGCTCGCTCCTCAAATATTACGTTTTATTCGCAGGGAATAATAGCGGAGCCATTAGTTGATTAGACGAGTGTTTAAGTTTTAATTTCTGCTGATGGGAATAGGGTTGAAAGAAGTTGTGGAATGAATTGCCACTGCTAATGAGTTTGTTTGCTTTGGAGCTCTTTATTAGCGTAATTTTGTTTGAGAAGGTATTGTCGCAAGTATTGATGGCAGTGGCTTATTTTGTTGTAATTAATATAAGCACTGATCGATTTAACGGCCTATTTCTGTTTCGTTTGATTAAATTGTATTTATTACTATATTACCCAAATGGGACTGCAATATTCGATGTTGCGAGAATATTAAATCTTAGTTACACACCAGATGGCGCCATAAGGGGTGATCGTTGATTACTACCTTTCAGTTTTTAATTTAACTGATTTTCGCTCTTTTTGTTTTATTTGAAGGAAATAACAGTAGATCCATTAGTTGATTAGAGAAGTGTTTAAGTTTTAATTTCTGCTGATGGGACTAGGGTTAAAGAAGTTATGGAATAAATTGCCACTGCAAATGAGTTTGTTCGCTTTGAGCCCTGTATTAGCGTCATTTCCTTTGAAAAGTATTGTCACTAGTATTGATGATAGTAGCTTATTTTGAAGTTATTAATTTAAACAGTGATCAATTTAACGGTTTGTTTCTGTTTCATTTGATTAAGTTGCTTTTAATGTTGAGTAAATGGGACTGTGATATTCACTGTTGCGTGGATATTAACACTTCTTTGCATACTAGATGACGTCATAATGGGTGAATTCTTTCAGTTTCTAATTTAAATTTTCGGGGTGAATTTTGATACACATTTTGACGATTTTAACTTTAGAATATATTTATTAAATTTTTTATTAGATATTTTAAAATATAAGGAGAACAAACAATTAACTGGACATATTAAGGATATATATAGACAACTTATTACGGTTCTTTTGATAAAAAGGTTCGAGCAATTCATGAAAACCGAAATCGAACAACGGCGACTTCCTTTTAAAACGTTCAATTCTACAATTACCTTGCTTTTTGTAACTTTATTTTAAAGAATTTCTGTTTAAAAACACACACAAAAAATATATTAAAAAAAAATACTAAAAATGTGACTTAAAATGTTTAGTTGCAGTGAAAACGCGACATCAAAATTTATTCTTGGAAACAAAATTTTCATTTAGATAATAAAAATGATATTATTACTCTTCGAAGTTGGTGTTTACTTTCCTTGATTATTAATATTTATCATTATTGATCGAAATATTTTCTTTCCATATATCGACTATCATTACCTTCAAATTGCCTTGCAAATCGAATGTAATTGCGAATTCAACATCACCACACAACACATTCGCTAATGAAAATGATTCCGTGTTTTTCATTTTATACGACAAACTCTACCAACACTCCTTATTACATTCAGAGTTTTAAATCAAACATTTTCTGCCCCTAAATTGCACAAAATGAACCTCTCATTGGGTTCGTCACGCACAGAAATTCAACAAAATACATCCAATCAGACGGTTAATCTAGCGATCATGTGAACTCGGCACACAGATTTTGTTGGCCCAACATGGAAGCAATCACGCGTTGTTTGCGTCTTTAATTGCCCGACAACACGACATTGCGATTCGTCATGTTGCGTTTCGTGTTTGTCTTCTCCAAATGAACGGTATAATACGAGTTAGTCGGGTGGTTGTTTAGGTACACGAATTTTCATTTAGACTGTGTGCTTATTTAAATGGGAGCTCAAATTGGGTGCCAGAGTACTGGAATATAGGAAGCCAAAAGTGGTATATGTCGCTATACGCATTTAATCCCCCCAAAAAGAGACCATTATAATGGAGTGTTCCTTTATTACATCTAGGCCTGTTTACACGTAAGAGTTTTTCTCGGACAGTTGTTGGAAGTTATTCTTATTGTAAAAACAACTATCCGATTGTGTTTGTCTTCCGAAGAGCTCGTGGATAAGGCGTTCAGCTACTAATCAGAGGATTGGAGGTTCGAATCCGTGCGATAGACTTGACAAAGAAAAGTAAAAAAGTAGTGATCTTGCGATCGGAGGGTTGCCAGCATCGCTACAAAAATACTAGAAAGTCGTCCAGAACATCCAACAAATTATACTGGCGTGTATACGGGACTGGTGCACGATAAATCTGATCGGGGTCCAATGCCCTGACGCCAGTGGCGGATTTAACAGGCGGCAAATGGACAGTTGCCGCCTGGGCCCCCCTTGCCTTGGATACATTTGGGGCCCCTTCGACAACACAAATTAAAAGAGAGAGGAAAAGAAATAATTGTTTCTTTTATTTTTTAACATATTTTAATTTTACTAAACATTTCACTGGAATTATCTGTTTGGATTCCTTTATCCTTATGCATATGAGTAGACAGGTGCCCCTTCTATAACGGGCCCGGGCCCTCTCCTTTTTACTGAGCTCCATTATCAAATAGGTTGGTGCAAACAGCACTACTTAAGTTTCTGATCAGCCCCCAAATCATCTACGACGCGGGGACCGGGCCCTACTTTTGTAAAGAGGTCAAACGTGGGGCCCCTTAGCAAACGCAGGGCCCTGTGCGAAGGTAGCTGCGAGAATCCATGAACTATAATATAGATTTAAGATTTATAATATTTTTAATATATTTTAAGATTATTATTATTTAGTAGAGGGGCTAAACAATGACACTCGAATATTAAACTCTGAGTTCAAGTGCATTGAGCATGAAAACGGCATTTTCTAATCATTATTTAAAATATTTATTTTAAATTAAAAAATGTAGCAAAACAGTCTACTAAATATTTACAAAAAAAGTGTTTAGAAATTAAAAGACAGATTAAGATTTTTCTTGTTGGCACAAGGCCCCCAACCCAAAGAGCCCCACTGAGAATGTTTATGTATAGAAAAATGTCGAAGCTCATTTTAATCTTGAATAATATATAAATTACATATAATAAATGAAATTTCAATGTAGCGAATTAGTTATTAGAAAACAGGCCCCCTTCAAATATCCTTTTGTCTTAAATCCGCCACTGCCTGACACTTATTGAGGTTGCGTCGGGTGCCAGCTCAGGTGTTGTCCTTGTCATCTGACCATGGTTAAAAAATACGAGGCATCGTTCTCGGGTCTTTCCTTCGAGATAGGCCCCGAACCGTCGCCAATAGCCCACTGTGCAGCTCTAGTGTGACGTTATTTAAACAAACCAAACCTTCCGAAAAGCTCAGGCCTTGGTCCACCTTATGCTTATTGTTAAGGCCAAGGCTTCACTAGATCCGCGCGCGGAGGGTTATCGAGTTTAGCCTTGCTAAGGCCTGAGCTCTTTCCACTCAGCGGTTGGGCAAAGTTGGTGCCGGTCAGGGGCCGATAACAAAATCGTCTCTGGTGTAAGCGTTCAGCTTGTGTCTTCGGATAATGTATCAGCTCTCAAATTGTTAATAACACTCGCGCGTCTAAACCGAGCTTCGTGCCACTCTTAATATTTTCGTATAGCCTCTCTGAGCCAGAAGGAAACGATACGCGAACACTCCATCGTACTTTTGAATCATGCTCAGATGATGAGGATAACATCTGAGCTGCCACTCCACTCTCTAAACTTCCACACGACGATTAGCGCGAGGATAAAGACGCCAAATCTTTGGTTGGCCGATCAAGTGTGAACTTACCACCTTCCGTGCATATAAAACCTTGCCTACAATCCGTAAGGCCAACGCGAGACTACTCTTCATTTATCACATAAATTGAGGAGCTTACGTTTAATAGGAAACATTTCCAATGCGAACCTGTTGGAAGTGCTCCCTTTTGAAAATAAGCTCTGACATTATTCTTATTTCCGAAAGGAAGGAACATGCCCACATATACCACTTTTTACCAAAAGAGCTCAATACAGAAAGATTTGATTACATTTTATTTGGAAAATTTGATTTATTTGTAAAATGAGTGATCAATTTCGAGGAATAACAATGATATCCGATAACTTAATAATTGAAAATAGTACTAAAAGCAAAGCACCACTTTAAAACTTTATTATGCACTAATAATAAAAGGCGAAAGCTGTTTTTCTTTTAACAAAATATTCAACAAATGGTGTTTGCAATTGAAATTGTAATATCAGTTGAATGTTTGTTAGGTACACATAATTTCATTTTTATATTGTGTTAATGAAAATTGCTAAATTTATAGCAATCGCAAAAATGAGTAGAATATGCAGTAGATGGAGGTAACTTTACTCCATTTTTTATTTACCAGCTTTAGTAAAGTGTTTGAGTACAATGTAAAATTATGTTCCGGATATCAATATATTCTGTGATATTTGAAGATATCTATAATATTTTGAATTTAGACTTGTTTACTATTATTATTTTGTTTACTTTATACTTTACTCCAATGTCAGAAATTTACTTTGTTCAATTCTAAAGTTTGGTTGGTGTAAATAAAACCATTTGATTCTTATTAAGCACCATTATAAATGTATCTTCTACTTTTGCTCTTAAAAAAACAATTTCCTCAACAAAAAAAATATTTTTAAAACTGAAAACCTTTAAATGATTCCTAAAGTTCCATTTTCTCATAATAATTGGAGAATCCGATTTTGCTCGTATACTTCAGGGGGTATAGTAAATAAAAATACATAAGATATAAATTAATAGAAACTCAAAATGATTTTTTTTTTTTTAAATCCCAATTAAATGCAAATTCTTCATTTATTGCAAAACAGGGCCCAACTCAGTGGAAGATCTTATAAAGGCAGGTAACATAATTTTTTTTTGCTTGCCATGTCATTTCCATGTCAATTATATAAAAAAAAACAGGCGAATATGATTTAATTTAGTTTTTCTTATAATAGGAAAATAATCGTTTTTCCTTAAAAACTAATTCGACATTTAATAGAAAAATTGCATTTATTTAAAAAAAAAATCATTCATGTGTTAAAAGAAAACTGACCGATATTTTAAAAAAGTTTGTCTTTTAATAAAAAATGACCAATACTCTATAAGAATTTTTAACAAGAATTGTCGATATTCTAAAAAAACAAAAACATAGAAGATGATAAATATTTTTTAAAGAATTTATTCATTTCAGAAAACGACAAATATTTTTAGTCAACGCGTTCGTCTGTTACAAATGGAAATTAAAAAAAATTATTCGTCTGTTGATAGAAAAATATCCAATACAATCAAGTCATTCAATCGTCAGAATGGGCCAATATTTTTCATATAATTCGTTTGTCTGTTCATAGGCAAACGACCAATATATTTATTATAATTATTTCGTTTCGGTAATAGGAAAATATATCCATCGTCTGCCAATAGGAAAATGGGCAACGTTTTCGGCGCTTTATTTGTCAATAGGAAAATGACTAACGTTTCTGAAAATTTATTTGTCTGTTAAAAGTAAACTATCAAATATTTCAGTGAATTCAATCATCTGTGTCAATAAAAATGTCAAAGTCATTCGTCTGTTAATTGGAAAATGGCCAATAATATTTCCAGAGAAATATTCGTCCGTCAGAGTAACTTCAACTTTTGTATCCATTTACTTCAAATTAATTACTACGGACTATTTAAGATACTAAAATATATCAAAATAACAGACATAAAATAACAAAAACAAAGCCCCCTCGTCACAGCTCGCATTTACATCATGTGGTAATCAATGAACTACATATCTCATATATCTCGTCAGCAAATCCAAGCAGATGCAGATACGCCCTGGAACACGAACAAGTGTAACGCGATCCCTCGTTCGTCTTTTCACGAGCCATATCCAAATAATCCCCTAAATATGTCAGCAAACTGTTCTTAATTAACAAACTGTGCCGAGTATAAATCTCCGGTCGGCGAACAGCGGTAGCGGATCGGCTTACAGCATCGTCTCTTCTGCGACAAGTGACAAGGGGATTTATCTTGAGCTGGATAGCGTGGGCGATGTATACGTTAGTGGTTCGGATTTCAGACAGAAAAAGTGGTGGTGTAGGGATATTTTGCGAAATTTGTGGACGTGGTGTTGCAAAATATTTCTAATTAACAAAATTATCCGTTTACTCGGCTGTTCCATAGTAGATAGAATACGGAGGTTCTGCGCCGTTATGCGGATATATGGATCAGCGGTTCAATGACTTCACGAGTTGAGTCGTTATTATCCTGCTGCGAGTTGAGTTGTTTTTAATCTGCTGCGGATTGAGTTGAAATGTTTTCGTCCTGCTTCGAGTTGAAATGCTTCCGTTTTCTTTCATGAGTTGAGTTGTTTGAGGAGGAAATTGAACTCGTGACGTCACTCATCCTCTGAACTCACGAGTTGAGTCGTTTTTATCCTGCTTCGAATTGAGTTGTTTTTAATCTGCTGTGAGTTGAGTTGAAATGTTTTCCTCCTGCTTCGAGTTGAAATGCTTCCATTTTCTTTCATGAGTTGGGTTGTTTGAGGAGGAAATTGAACTCGTGACGTCACTCAACCTCTGAACTGATCTGACTAAACTCATATTCTATCTGCTTTCGCTGTTACCAAACACTTGCTTTTATCAGAGCAACGCACCAATATAATTGATAAGCCTAGTCTCTAATAAATAAAAAAAAGGTGCACAAATAAAAAGTTTAATCTGTAGTTTTTCTAATGAAAAATCTATTGGATCGTCTTTCATCATAAAAAAATATATCAAAATAGGAGCGCATAGGAAAAAATTATGATTGGAGAGACAGAAAAAAAATGAGTGCCCATAATAAAAAATGAGAAATAAAAATAAGTAAGTTGTAAAAACACAGTCCCTTTTTAACACATCGATAAAAAGTAAAATTGAAAGTCTTGTGTACTACAATTTTAAGCTTGTCTGATTCAAGATTCGTTCAACAAATGCTGCTAATATTAGCATGTACAAATTTTGACTTTTACGTAAATGAGGAAAATAAGATACAAATTATATAGTAATAACTTATCTTCCAATTGAGATATAAAAAAAATAGACTATAAAACCTTCTATCGCTGTGAATGTATGATTTAATAATCTCATTAAAATCGGGTCATTAGTTTCCTAGCTAACAGTAAACAAATACTAACCGTCCAGTAATGTTGTTATTGTAGACTAGTTTTATTTTCTTCTTATTTTCACAGACTGTATACTATTTGGTTGTTAAAATTTAAAAAACAAAAAAATTTCTCTATGAAATATCCCAATTCCCCTTATAACTAAATTTTTTCCCCTCTTATTTTTTTTGCCTCATATGCAATATATAGATGAATAGGATATCGTTATCGATTTAAGATTTCGATGTCGTGTTTATAGTGTTTCTACAAATTTTGAGACACACTTGTCTAAAAAATTAGATTGACCGGTCTAACGAGACTATCAAAAAGGGGTGCCGGAACTTACTTTAAATAGGTATAGCAGACGGATAAATTACGCTTGTACAACGACGTTTGCGTTACGGTCTACTTCGAACTACATACACCAATTTTAAAGTTACACATCGAAAGGAGTTATAAATATTGGATTAGTGGTTGTCTTCAATCACAGGATATAAAAAGTTTCTTCAAAAATTTCCAATGAATACATGTTTTAAAATTTCCTTATTATTAAAGTGAGAAAAGACTGATGAAAGTGTTTAAAAGTAAGGACTCGTACACACGGGCAAGTGTTCAAACTCCCCGACTGTTGTTGTAAGTTATTCTCATCCTGAAAACCACTATCGGTTTGGCCGTAAGCTTGGGACTACAAAAGTTAAGAATGCTTCTCGATATATAAATCGCCTCTGGCGTAAACGTTCGACGTGTTTTTTCAAATAATAACTTAGCTCTCAAATAATATGCCCGTGCATACCACCCTTAACCTGAAGACGTAACATTCTCCGTTCATTTGACCTCCTTGTTGGCGACAAATTGCCCCTGACTCGCTGAGGTGTGTGTTTCAAAGACACAGGAAGAAGGAAGATCATTTGTTTATTCCCTCGCCAAGAGGCATCTATTCGTCAGTGATGAATGATTGAAGAAGACACTTCACCTGAGATGATTCTACCTGTTTAATCTTGCCAAGAGATCTCGACCTTCGGGGGATGGTGGGGGTGGGGGTGGGCCATGTTTGTGACGACTTCGGTAGCTCCTTATCTGGTCTATTGTGGTTGGAATGCGTCAAGAGATGTTTATAAGGTCTGCAGGAAGATAGTGTCGAATATCGGTGGAGGTGGTGTGTCATTGGTAGGAAAATTTCTCTCCAAATTGGCGACAAATTGATTTTTCATAGCAGCTCATTTACTGATGATACAGGGTGGTCACAAATTGTTGGACGATGGTCATTGTGTGACAATTTGACTACACATAATGATATCCAGCTTGTACGCCCGGCCCGCCCTAAGGCATACGGGGAGATGTTAAGACGTCGAAGACGTCGTCGCCGCGACCGCAAGTCAGCCCAGCCCGAGAGGACGCCAGCGGACACCCAGTCCAAGAATCCGCGCGACCCGCGGCGCGAACCACCACCCACGGGACAATGACAGATTTAATGGATTACTATTACCTATTCCTAAAAGTTGAGTGACTGGAAGGTCTGTTGTTCAACCAATTAATTTATTTTGAACTACATATAAATGACAAATACAAAATACATCACTCACATTTTGAGCGGTAACAAACTAGCGCCAACTCGGCGGACTAACTCAAACAATAAACAATGGATAAATTATAACTAATGGTGGTGCCGGGGGAGTCTTGCTTTCTTCAATTCAGCTCAGCGTTTGGCCATTCCGTCTTCTTTCTTCGTTATTCTTCGTACTGTATCCTTCTTCTCAACTTCATTATTTCTTTTTCGAACTGCTTGCATTTCTGATCGAAGCAGGAGTGATTTGTGGGATTTTTGGACTTGTTCCTATTATTTTCTCTTTCACATAGGAAACATTTTGGTTCTTTATTGCATTCCTCTTGTACCGCGTGTTCATTTCCGCCGCATTTACGGCATCTCCTGTTTTCATTTTGACAATAGCCGGCTATGTGCCCGTACATGCCGCATTTAAAGCAGTTCAGTGGTCTCAAATATTCTTTACAGTTGAAGGTTTCCCATCTGATTCTTAGCTTTTTCTTCTCCATTATTTCCCTGAACGGTTTTGGGTTCATTTTCAGGACGTAATTATATTTATTATTTCGGTTCTTCATTTTGCTGAGATATTCAATATCTCCGTCGTTTACTTCTTTATTGACATGTACTATTTTTTCTATTAATTTCTCTTGTTCGAAGTCTTCTTCGACATCATAAATGATGATTGTGGGCTTTCTCGGCAACGGCTTTCTGAAGGTGTAGTTGTCTTTCAATTTTGTTTTTTCTACTTTTTTCATTATTCTTTCAATGTCTTTAATTGTTTCCGTTTCTACTAGAATTCCTCCTTTATTGATGTTCCTGATGCTACTAATGGTATTTACCTCTTTTCCCAAGTTTATCTTTCGCTGTATTTCAATTTTAGTTTCACTTGAGGTGGTGCCTTCCTTGTTCGGTTGAATGATAAGTGCAAATTTGGGCTTACTACTAGTTTTTTCATTAGCTGTAATTTGTGCGTAGGTATTCTGATTGGGTTTTTTCAGTTCTTCGTTTTCTTTATTGCAGGCTATGTATCCTTTATATTTACTTATAATATTTTGTTGTTCATTTATTATCAGTAATAGTTCTGCTACATTTGATACAATCTTTCCTTTATAACCCTTGGGTGTCACTTGTAATGTTTCAATAATTTCAGTTTGGATTCTCATCGCCTGTTTAAAGTTGTTAGATTCCGTTATATCGTTTGCGTCGAGAGGTGCTACTTCCTCTTCGCTTTCAGTTTCGGAATAATGTTCATTTTGTTGCTCTATCTGTTTCCCTTCTTTATCCGTTACCTGATCGGCCCAATTGTTCTGCTTATTGGGTATTTCAATTATTTCGTCGTCTTCTTCTTCACTACTAGTTTCTTCTCTTATTATCGCTTTGGTTTTGGCTTTAGTTTCAGTTGGGTCAACCTCCTTCCTTTTGCTTGGGAGGGGGCTTTTTTCTTTGCTAGATTCTCTAACTTCCCTATCAAACGCCATTCTCTTCCTCCTTTGCTCTCTCATTTCTCTTTCCATTGTTTCTCTAGCTTCCTCCCTTATTTTTCTACTTCTTTCCTCGGCCTCCCTTGCCGCTTGATGCGATGTTTTTACTGGCGTACGATGCATGACCGAGCCAGCTTAGCTTTACCCACAAAATAACTGTCTGCTTACACATAATGATATAACCATATTTTTGCTATGCTTTTAATGCTTTGCTTATTGCAACTATAGCTAAGTGACTTGTTTAAAATATGAGCTAAGTAGTTCGGCAATAATAGTGTTTATTATGCCAATACAGCTTATTGTGATTCAGCTAATGACCATCGCTGAACAATTTGCGACCGTGCAATTAGAATGTATACAAGATATTACAATAAGCTAGTGGGGCTTATTATAGGATATGTTTGTACATGGTCGCAGTAACCATGATCTCCTAGACTTCACCGAGGGATAGAGATACATAAATTGTAGGACAATGTCTATTCAAATAGCTTTTCTGTTGCAATATGACCCTCGGCCATACGAAGATTTGACATAACATACGCATATTCAACAAATACCAATCAATGCACACCAGCCCCCTCACACTTCTGTGTAAAGAGGGCTAATGCGTGTTTAACCTCTTTCGTGGTTTAAATATCCTCACTTTGTTAGGGTTCTGGGGCTTTGGTGAGTGGAGTGCCTACTCAGGAGTTGTGCTCGTCATCTGATCATACACCTTCGTTCAAAATTACGACGAAGTGTTCCTCGTTCTTTTGGGATAAATTTCGAACCGTTGCCGAAAGCTCATTGTGTAATTTTGCGTAGCAGAACTCGGATGTTCATTCAACCAAGCAATGGATACATTTTGACACTAAGTAATACTGGGCAATAAACCTATATTCTATTTTCAATTGCGTAGCAAATTTTTGAACGGTTTCTCTGGATAAGGTATGTCAGCTGCTGAGTCTTGAATAAGAAATTCCAGCAACCACTTTATTCTCAAGAAACTCAATCTGCCAACAGATCATATTACTTTAATGCTAAGCATCTGCCACGAAACGCTTTTGTCAAAATCTTTAAGGATCCGTCTTAGTCATCAAACCCGAATCCAACATCTTCCATTCCACTCCATTCATTGACAACACTCTGTCCCTTTCTTCACCGACATCGAGAACTCGGGTCCGTGTTGGTTTTATTACAACCTCCCTACTCTATAATACTAAGAACAAGACTTCCGTCGCCAACCTGTGAATGGGAATTGCGAGCCTTGGCGTCTGGAAACAAGCGACCAACAGACCGAGGACACTGCAACCTGAGGTGTTCCCCCCTACACAACAAAAGAATCCATTGAAGGAATCGGGGGGTTAAGGAGCGATGGCCATCTCGGTACATCCATCTTGGCGCGTGTCCAGGGGGTGTGCCAGTACGTCTCCCGGTACAGAACCGCAGGGGTCCGGCACTTTTGTGGTCAGTGGTCATGGTACATGATGATGAAGTAGCCTGGACAGTCCGGGGAAGTATATTATTCCTTTTTTGGATGGTAAACGATCGTGGAAGCGGTCTCTCTTATTTTAGTCGAAAGTCGTTTATCACGAGTGTACCACTTCCCCGTTTGGTCCACCCTCCACTTCTTTCACTGGGTCGAGTTTATGGACAGGGGAGGTTTTCCCATTCTTGTTGTAAGTGGCGATAATGAACTCGGAAATGTCTTATTTTGGCGTCAGGTCTCGCGCTGTATAGGAATTTTTTAGTTTTGAGCACAATGGATAGTATCTCGTATCGGGTTAACAATGAATATATTGAATGATGTATCAGCGAGAAAAGGAAAAGTCGGATTCTGTTTTTGTTTGTTGGTAGTTGTAGAGAAAGTTTTTTTTTTATATCGGGTATTATAAATATGGCAGTAGCGTACGCAGAAAATATGTATGAGAGAGAAGAGGATCATTTCCCCCACCTTATTAGTATAAATTGAAGAAAAAAATATATCAACTATATAAAATAGCCACGGTACTTTCGATTCTTATTTTCTGATCCATTTCTAAATCAGTTTTCTTTTCCGATAACGATCTTATAATTTACCATTTAGTTTTCAACTTTGTATCAATCCCATGCATTTTTACATTACATTTTTTAAAGTTATGTCTTCAAAACCCTGGTTTCACATTCATATATGGTCACTAGAATCCATGAGATGAGAACCGAAACCTTCTCTTTCGGAGGAAAACTCTGCTTGGAGGTCCGGCGAATTCAAAGCATTTCTAAGCTAACCAGCATTGATGTTAGTTGCCACACGCGGCAACCAACCCGAGTTTTTTCGTAGCGACCAACCCCGAACCTTCTGAGAAATCACGATTTGGAAAAAACACCATAGTGCTTAACCTCACATGTTGATTCAGATTAACATCATGAAACTTTATAGAATAACAGAAAACAGTTGAAAGAATTATTGTATTGAATAGAGAGTGAATAATCAGAGTTCACTATATTGTTCATTGAATATTTTCAGCTGCAAAAGCATAAAAACTCCTATAAAATCCAGAGAGTCGTCGCAAGACACTTGAAATTACGTTTATGCACTCGAGATGATGTAAACATTGAGTAACGTAAACGACGGTGTCCAAATGCCAATGATATATTTTTGTACGTAATTTAATTTCGTTAATACAATTGTAAAAATTACATCAAACTTGATTCGTTCTTCAGCAGTTCTATCCAATTCCGTTTCATTTCCATTGTACATACAATTTCTATGTTTACAAATTACGAATTATACATTCACTACAACAATCGGAAGCAAATAACAGAGAGCGTTTACCACTACCCACTAAAAACGTCCTACACGACAATAAAAATAAATAAAGTACCAAAAATAAAATACCAAAAATAATAAAAAAAATGCATAATGACCCACCCCCTCTCTCCTGCCCAATTGGCATTCATCCCTTTATGACGTCACGGGGGGGAGGGAGGGGGGCGAAAGTGGCCATTAAATGGCCGCACAAAAAAGGGCGTCCCCCTTTTGCCCACACCGTCATTACTTGTAATTCATCATTACACGCAGTAAACTGTAACCGGCGGTTTATCAATGGCCGCATAGAGTGGCCAAATTGAGTTTCGCCATTAACTGGCCTTCTCCCTTTTAATGTGGAATGTGCACATCGGGAGAAGGGTTGCAAGGAGCGGATTTCAGGAAGAAGGTCGCCAAGGGAGTTCGCCAAATGGATCGACTCCGACGATCAGGCCAGAGCTAAATAATATATTGATGAATATATTTATTGAAAATAGAATTATTCAGTTTACTTCAACAAGGTTGGTTGGTTGAATCGACTTCGCACTAGAGCTACACATTTGAGTATTAACGACGGTTCGAGGCCAATTTTTCGAAGGAAAGACGTGAAAATACTGCCTTTTATTTTTGAACCATGATCAGGTGACAAGCTCAACAACTGAGCCCCAATGATCAGGAAACCCTGAAAGTTGGGAATTTCAACTTCTAAAAACCCCGAGTTGGAAAAATTTATCCACGTAGAAAATTAATATTATTTACAAATGACAGCTAGGGAAGATTAGAAATCGCTCAACTTGTAAGATTACATTTAAATTAGACCTCAGAACGGACACTGCATTGGAATATGGGTGCAGCAAATCAACGCTTGTGAGAGATCTGTTTAATATTACCGAAAATATATAAAAAAAATATGATAAATGTCGATAAGTTGGAACTACTGGTAATTTTTAGAACAGTTGAGTTGGGAATTTAGAATAGTTAAGTTAAGAATTTCGAATCGTTAAGTTTGGAATTTTTTTGTTTCAACCCCCCTGGAATTGATTGTGGAATGGGAGAAAAAAAAAATATGCCACAAATACAAATCCCAATTCGTTCACCTAAAATTTCCACCCAATCTTTAAAATAATAATAAAATCATCAAATTTTTGCTTTCCACTCTTTCGGGCGATAAGTCGCCAAACCCTTGCAACCCCCCTTCCTATTCTCCTCTCTCATCTCCATCCTCCCAGCGGACGCATCGGATCGGATCGAAAACTTCTCCATCCCTTCCCTCGACCAATCACAGCGCCGGATCCCGTTCCCATTCTCATCCCGACCCGACCAATCAGAACTTCCTGTGGTCGGAAACTGCCCCCTTCTTCCCGGGTAGAGGGGGTAGAAACAACAAATAAAAAACCTCATTTTGTGGAAAAGAGAGGGAAACAATGAATATAAGAAGGGATATTGTCCCTCTGAGGAAATGATATCATGAGGAGGGGGGGGGGGGGGATACCTAATGGGGACGCTCTGTTAAATGGGATGTCGTGTTCCCGTTTTATTTAAACTTTCCGGGTTTAAGGATTGATATGATCGGCAGATTGCAGGTTATGTGAGGGTTGATTTGATTGCTTTAAGGATTGAAGCGTTCAGTTTGTTATTGATGTGATTGATGATTATAGAACAAAAAATTAACACACTTTCAAATGTTAGTAAAATGTTGTTAATTTAGTATGTATTACCAATTCGTTTTTCAACGCTTTAAAATTTTATTACGGGATTATATCGGATAAGATACAATATAAATAAATAAGTCTAGGATTTAATTTAATAATATAATAAAAGAGGTTTTTCGAATTCGCTTCGGATAAATGCGTTATTGCACCTCAAAGTTCTGAAGATATTTCTCATGCATCCTGTATTTTAGAGGAAACCGAACGGCCGATAACTAACTCTTTCCACTCTAAGAACAATTTGATATTTGCGTTTTCTCCACGGAACAGTTATTACTCTTAATTGTTATTTTCCCCGGAATTATTTATACTGGTAGAGCAACCTGCAAGAGAACAAGTTGAAAATAAGATTGATGTTTTTTTAAACACAAGATAATACTGCTCTCGTTTATTTAAAGAACAGGGAATAAAAAGAACGGGTCGTTATGTTAACCGCTGAGAAGAGACAACGGATGCTAAGGGGTAATTTATTTTTTTAAATATACATTTTAACCCTTTGCACTCCGCGAACACTTTGGGATTTGTGTTCTTTCTATGGAACAGTTATTCCTCTTTACGTTCTTTTCCACAGATTTTGTTTATACTCAAAAAGGGAAAAAAAACCCTAATCTGTTTTGCATTTGCAAGAGAACAAGTTGAAAAAAAGATTGATGTTCTAAACACAAGATCATGCTGTTCACGTTTATTTTAAAGAACAGGGGAATAAACGAACTGGTCGTTATGTTGGCGCCTGAGAGGCGACATCGGAGTGCAAAGTTAAGTAAAATGACATTAACTCATTATTAGGTAGTCTATTGTACTAGGATCCTCACCACTACACCAAATGATAGACATTACTGCCTAGTATGGGAAAATGGTGTCAGTTCATTTTCGTATTTTCGTGACTTAAACAACTTTGTTGCTAACCCGCCCGTGTGACTCTTCTATGAAGACTGGCATTAACCCCAACTCATAAAAAAAGAGTCAGGTTCTCACGGTCACAGTGGGCGACCGTTCACTGACCGTCGAAAAGGTCCGTCAAACTCTTTTGACTGATTGACAAGGGCCAGTCAAGGAGAAGGGGGGAGAGGGGGGGGGGGGGGGAGAGTGAAGCGAATTCGACAATCGTTCGGACATTTTACGGATATGAAGGGGACAAATGGAATGGGTTCGAAAACACGATTCGGTTCGAGTGTTCTTTTTTGTGTGCTGGTGTCATAAAAGTCACTTTATGATGTCGACGGTTTTGAAAAGGTGTTGTGAATGAATGTTTTTATCTGTGAGTGGAACGGTTTCGTGGTTTAGTCGCAATGGTGGGAGTGTGTCTCGAACTGTTGGGTTTCTGTTGCTAAAAATATATTTTTAACAGTTCATACTTGAATGCAAGTGAACAGTTTGGGATGTTTTATTAGTGATCCTTGAGAGGGACTATTTTCTATGAAAGTTTGTAGCAGTAGGAACAGGAACGCCCTATAGCCACCGCGGGGCCCTTTTAGTCGCACCCCCCCCCCTCTCCCCCTCCCTTTCCAGAAAAACAAAATGCAAACGTTTTACGGAAATTTTCCAAATTTACATTTTGATGGATTATAAATTTGCAGAAGGAAATCATAATGAATTAATCAATTCCGTTATTTCTTTTAGGGTAAAATAAATCATTAATTCTCTAGATTCCAGGCAACTTACAATCAGTAATAGAATATATAACGCTCCGCCAACCCAAGTGAATAAAAATGCGGCGCAACAGAATTTTGTAAACAAAGTAACTGTTGCCATTCCGCATAGAGAAAAACAGCGTTTTTCAATCACCGCGTAAGATAATTATATATAAAGATTCTATATATGAATAAAAGCAAATAAAAAATAATACAATTACAGTTTTAAAAATTGGAAATCATTTCCTTCCATAATATTTATTTTTATTACTTTATAAACAAATTTTTTACTAGTCGCGTGGCTCTCTAAAAGCACGGGGCGATGTGCGCCGGCACGTGTCGCACACTTCTACGAGCGGCTCTGACTAGGAACCCCTTTTTAAATACAAGCGTACACTTGCAGGTTCTAAAACTGTGATTTTGTGTTGTTCCATGATTTTGTATGTACCTGGATGGAACCTTTCTTCTAAATTAGAGCCATGGTTATAGAGGAATATCATTCATATCAACACGCTCAACGTATAAAAAAAACTGGATTATCCAGAGCCGGATTAACGAATATGCATGTGAAGCCGAGGCTTACACTTTACATTTTTGAGAGGCCCCCAAATCACACCTTTTATATAAATGTTTAACACCACTAGCAAAGTTTGTCGTACTAAATTTATCTTAAAAATATTGCAATACAACCTTTAATAAAAGAAAAGTTGCCACTTATTTCAAACATGCTTAAATATTGAGAAAATATCAAAACATGCAAAATATTAGGGATGCTCATTAATTTATTTTGTAATATTATTTATAATGTGTTGCACTTAAATGTCATTCAAGGGCAAGGATTTTAATGCATGTAAAACTTCGATTTGATGTTCCACAAAGTTTTTTTTTTTTTTTTTTAACCCTGGGATTATTTCTGGGATGTGTAACCAACAGGGCCCCCATTGAATTTTTCAAGTTTGTAGCTGAAATTTGGTAAGTGCACCTTGTGAAATAACTCTCATTTTTAAGCATTCTGTAATCGTCAAGGCTATTTTTATTAATTTTGACAATCGTTTTGTCATTAAACCACGTGGCTTTTGAAGAAACAAGAATCATCAAATTTTTAACCAAAATGTTAAACCAATTTCTTATCGGTGGTATAATCTCATTTGGTTCCTCGTTCGGTACTTTACTTATGTATATTAACAAAATCCATAATCAGTTTCTCTCGCTCGATCGATAAAGCGTGCGACTTCGGACGAAGAGATCTCTGGTCCGAGTAATGCCCGTCGAATTTTATTTGAAATCATCCTCATTTTGAAACGAAATAAATTTCTTTAATAAAAAAAAACTAAATAAATTTCTTTAGTATGACGAAATATTTAATCGGGGCATTTCGCAGACAATAGTTTCGTCCAAAATGACGAAAATTTCTTAAAAAATGAACATATATTATAATCATGGTGATCTTCATGTACTTTCGTCTTTATTGTTATCCAAAATCAAATTACAACTATGCTGTTAACTAATTTTTCTGGCTATATGAACCTGTTAACAAGTTTTAGTCTGTTAGAATAATAGATACACATATTTTTTAGTATGTTTCATTGGCATAGAATAAAAATGCCCTAACGCAGGGGCGCTAAAATATGCTTCACAAATTGGGCCTTTCCTGCTTATCCTAAACGCAGAACAAACTCCACAACAAAGAACCACCCAAATGAAAAGAGTGAGAGAAACTCTCTGGGACATGCATCGCTGGTCGGAGTTACAAGTACCGCATTTTCTCGGTCCCGGAAACGCGGGACCGGGAAAGAGAGACTTCCCAAACCATTGTTGGGGGCATTCCATTCAGCGGAGTTTAGGAGACCATTATTCAAGATCGAATGTCTACAAGGAGTCTTTTTTTCCCCCTCCCAGAATGTCGTCGCCCCTACCCTTCTCAATCTGCTGTGCATTAATTTTCGGGTTGCTCCTTTGGATACTAGAAACACAAATGGCAGAAAAAAGTATGTCTTTTCGTTTTTTTTTATTGAATTTTTTTATATTCATTCGTAAAAAAAAGAATAGTTCTAAAAAAAAGAACATTTCTAGAAAAACACAATTCTAGAAAAGAAAAGTTATAGAAAAGAACAGTTCTAGAAAAGAACAGTACTAGAAAAAAGCAGCTCTAGAAAAGAACAGTACCAGAAAAGAACAGTTCTAGAAAAGCACAGTTCTAGAAAAGAACAGTTCTAGAAAAGGGCAGTTCTAGAAAAGAACAGTTCTAGAAAAAAACAGTTCTAGAAAAGAACAGTTCTAGAAAAGAACAGTTCTAGAAAAGAACAGTTATAGAAAAAAGCAGTTCTAGAAAAGAACAGTTCTAGAAAAGAACAGTTCTAGAAAAGAACAGTTCTAGAAAAGAACAGTTCTAGAAAAAACAGTTCTAAAATGTACATTTCTAAAAAAAAATAGTTCTAGAAAAAAACAGTTCTAGAAAAAAACAGTTCTGAAATGTGCATTTCTAAAAAAAAAATAGTTCTAGAAAAGACAGTTCTAAAAGTAAAAAAAAACAGTTCTAAAACAAAAGAAAAAAAAACAGTTCTAAAACAAAAGAAAAAAAAACAGTTCTAAAACAAAAGAAAAAAAACAATTCTAAAAAGAACATTTCTCAGAAAGAAAAGTTTTTAAATGTATTTTTTAAAAGAAATATCCGAAAAAGGAACCCTTTCCAGGAAGAACAATTAAGGAGAAAAAAAACAGACTTAAAAGAGATTGTTTCCGAGCAGAACAGTTTTTTAAAAAAAAAGTTTAGCTTCCCAAAAAGAACAGTTTTTAAAAGTAGTTCTAAAGAACAAACCTAAAACGGAACACTTTTCAAAAAAGAATAATTTTCTAAAAAAGAGGAATTTTAATAAAAAGCAGTTCTAGAAAAGAACAGTTCTAGAAAAGAACAGTTCTAGAAAAGAACAGTTCTAGAAAAGAACAGTTCTAGAAAAGAACAGTTCAAAAAAAAAATAGTTCTAAAAAAGAACAGTTCTAAAAAAACAATTAAAAAAAAAACAGTTCTAAAAAACAATTTAAAAAAAAGAACAGTTCTAAAAAAAGCACTTCCTAAAAGTTCAGTTCTTGAAAAAGGACAATTCCAAAAAAAGACGACCCCCTCTGAATTAGAACAAACCTCATAAATATCAGGCTAAAAAGCAGTTCTTTAAAAATAACAGGAATATGTAGTAACTGTTCTCTAAAAATAACGCAAACACGATCCCCCCCCCCCCCCCCCATTGAGGTACCTTTCTGTTAAGTTCACTTCGCCTCTCCCCCACTCCATTTCAAGTGCCCCACGCACAAATTACAACCGAATGGCAATAATAAAAAAATATATAAAGTGGTTGTGGAGAATTTGAAGTCAAAACGGAAACCTATCGCTCAACATGAAATTGTCACTTTTAACGCTCTTGTCCCTAGGGGGGAGGGGGGGGGGGAATCGAACCATTCCTCAATGTCAGGAGACTGAAGCAGGCCCCGCCCTCCATCCCAAAAGCGTTTTTATTCCTCAAGTGTAGATTCTGGAGATTAAATTTTATTGCCATTTGTTATTGCTTTCCGTAAGAAATGGAGACATTCTTTTGGATGGTTAGATGTGACAGCGATATTTGGTGGTGGGGTGGTTTTTATTGGCGTAATTGAATGAATGGGTTTTCTCTTCTCGGAAGAGATCTCATTTAAAAATGAGTCGAGTATTTAAAATTTGACTTGAAGTTTTTGGAAGGTTAATTTATTAATTTCTCATAACACATAAACGACAAATTATGTTTTATTGTTATGCAAGTAACTGGCTCTGGTTAATTGGCAGTTGGGCAACGCCCATCATTACCGGCTTTAGCGAATCAACAAACGAGTATCAGCGAGTTGACTAATCGGTTTATCCAAAATTTGTAAACAAAGTGACGACACAGAAGTCATTTAGCCAGAGCCGAACTATACAAAATCAAACACACGTAGATTTATCATACTGTTGCAGAAATTTTGAAAAATATTTTTATAAAGTGTTTGTTGAAAAAATATATAAAAATAATTCTTTGTTTGACACGTCTTGTATTGACACATCTTGCACACTGTTCAAAAAAATATTTTACGTATTATTCTTGTAGATAACACATGATAACTCGTATTACATTTGGCTTCATGATTTCGGCAGTTAAGTTACATTTGAACACAGTCTTTCAAAAACTGTTAAGAATAAAATATATATGTTTAATATATGATATTGAAAGAGTTACATCGTTGTCAAAACACAGATCACTCCGCTAGTAGAAAATTAAAGAATGTTGACGATGTGTTCAGAAATCTGGTGTATGATGAAAAATCTGCGAATATTCTGACTTTGTTCGTAGTGTCAATGTTTTTTTAGGGGGGGGGGGGGGGGGGGGGCGTGATGTGTTGTCGTTTGGCCATATTTAATTATGTAGGCTTTCCAAGGTCTTTTGAGAAAAAAGTTTAAACCTTACTCACCACATCCCAACAAAATTCAGCATAGAACCTTCATCAAAAACCTGCATAAAACGTTTATGAAAACGTCATTAAAAGACCTGCATATTTTCCATATACATATACTTTTTTTTTTCCAAGCCCAAGGCTGACCCAACTTTGTTCCCCTCACAGAAAACATGCCCCTCCGAAGGGAACTCATACCTTTATAAAACTTGCATGTTTTTTTAATTTTTAATTGGTCTACACGAAACCTTTCAAAATCTTACATTTTCCCTTAAAATTTTTGAATGCTGAATTTTTCAGGCATTAAATTTTTGGTAGCCGATGAGCTAAGCAACCCTTGAAACTGTAAACTGTCCACAATTCCCCTCACACACACCCTTTCAATTCCGAATCCAAAATATGAATCAAATTACCAATTACCTCACATCATTAACCGAATCATTTCAAACCACCCAACATCATTTTGTGGGGGCGTTATTCCGCAAACACCTCTCAAACTGAGGGGCGTACGCCGCAGAGCCATACTGCGCCCTGTTACAGTTAGCGGGGCTACTGCCAATAATGGGGCCCCACGGACGCTTGGCCCCTTCCCCCTTGGGGCGCATAATTAATCAGGGCGATTGGTCGGCCAATTACTGTGAATTAACTCTGGTATGGCTTGTGCGGCCCCAGGAGACACGGCGCATACTCAGGGATGTTGTTACCATAGCAACGGTGCAGGACATTTGGTGATGATGAGGAGAGTTTTGGGTCTATATGTGGCGATTTATCGCTCTCTTGGTGGATTATGGATGGCAAATTGGGGATCTGGAAATTAAATGTTTTCTTTGGGGACTTGTGATACACTAATTGAGTAATATATTGCTTCTTTCATGCACTTACGTAAACAATCCTTGGAAGAATAAATTTGTCTAAAAATAAAATTAATAAATGTTTGACTAAAAGTACGTTTTTAAAAATCGAGATTTTATTAAATGAACTAAAAATAAAATATTTTGTGAGATTAATGTGAATAGTTTATATACATTCGAAATATTTTATTTATAAAATATTTTGTGTGATATATAAGCTTTTTTTTGTTAAAAAACGGAAAAAAGGTATGTTCTTGAGTATGCTCAGCATGTTCATTAACTAAAATATATTAAAAAATATCTTTAAATAAACCACGATATTATTAATGTGATTTATTATTAGCGTGATGTGCTCACATTAGGAATTAAAACTTCTAAAAGCGAGGGGCACTCAAGTGAAATGGCATTAGAAGCTCATAATAAAAGCGTCCCTGCAAAAAAAGTTAGCATAAAACCTTCATCAAAATTTTAAAATTGAAGGTTTTATGCAGGAAAACTGCAGTTTTTTTGAAGATCTATAAAATTAAAGGTTTTTGTTTCAATGTCCTTCATAAAAACTGCAAAACCCCTTCATAAAAATCTGCAAAAAACCTTCAATTTTTAATCATGAAGAGAAAATGCATATATTTTAAAGGTTTTATGCAGGAAAATTAAAAACTTAAAGAAAAACTGCAGTTTTTTTTATTTTAATATCCTTTATAAAACCTTCAAAAAACCTTCAATTTGACAATTTTGATGAAGGTTTCATGCTGACTTTTTTGCTGGGGTACCACACATTTAATTTTTAGTTATGTTAGAAGAATTGTTTATTTGTTACTTTTTAGTCTATTTAATAATAACAAATTAATTTTTTAAAGTTTCTTTTCATTAACTGACAAACTATGACCTGTACTGAATGGTCGACTCATTTGCTGAAACGCATTGTAATAAGTCCAATCCACTCGAACACGACATAAAACAACTCGCTGCACCATCCAAGACAGGTCGAACTTTATTCCGCAATTCCAAACTATTTTATTTTTTGTCTCTTCCTTCCATTTAGAACCAATAGCAACCCCTCGTTCGGAGGGTATTTCTCACGAGAATCATAAAAAGGCGGACACTCACCAGCAAACTACGAAAATTTCGATGAAAAACGTTTTCCGCCCCCCCTCGTGTGGGAGCACCCCCCGTTTCTAGCTACTACCGACGGATAAAAAGTGAGTGCGCGCCCGTGATAGGTGTTTACGGCCTTTCGGATCAACAAAATACGATCGTGCCTTTGGATTCTATCCCCACCCCCTGCATGATCGGCAGCAGTGATGCTACACTTGGCAAACAATCGACATTTTGGCGATTTCTATCAGTGGCGGCTCGCCCACTACAGCAAGTACAGCCGGGCTGCACCTAAATTCATTAGTGTATTTTAAAACTAAAATAAGATATTTTACTAATTTTCTTAAATGAAGATTAGAATTGAAAATGAAATTTCTACTGAGTAAACAAAATCTCCGATAAATAGCACGCATGTTACCGTAATGCACAATTCAGGAGGGGAAAAAACTCCATTCAATCAAACTGCAGCCAAAAAGCGAAATTCGAAATCGGCTGCATCGTTGCCATGGCAACCGCTACGTAGTATGGAGATTGCCCCCATGCTAATGCACTGCATTTGTGAGATAAGGTATAGCCGAAATGAGTTTTCTTGTTTTAGCTGCACTTGAGGTTCGATATGCTGATTGGCTAATGGGTGAAACGAGAACTTACGAGATTATATCCAAACGGAAATGGTTTTCGTGATACATTTACTGTGTGCTGTTGTTTCAGGACATGGTCCTGCTGTTCGTTATGTAATTGATCGATTCGCATGTTTAAAAGAAAGCAGGATTGCTTTAATTTTCAAAAAATAAGTAAGTGTTTTCTATTTTTTTCGCATGTTATCATTTCTTAAAAATTGAAAGGAAACTTGATTTGAGTAGTGAATAATAAAGAATTTCCGTTCATGTAAGGTTTTTGGAAAATAAGGAGGGGGGGGAGGGGGGGGGGGGGGTTCACATGATTTCGGCTGCACTAACATTTTAGACCACGGGCCGCCACTGATTTCTATTACTCTTGCTCTCATAATTATATATGAACAAAATGTGATAATGTATAGCGATATGATATACAATCGTATTTTTAAATGCGCATATACGTGCAGGGTTAAAGTCCAGAACATCCTCAAAAAATTAATGGCGTGTATACGGGACTGGTGCACGATAAATCTGATCGGGGTCCAAAGTCCCGACGTCTATTGAAGGCATTGGGTACCAGCTCAGGTGTTGTGTCCTCGTCATCTGACCATGGTTCTAAAATAACGAGGCATCGTTCCCGGGTCTTTCCTTCGATATAGGCCCCGAAACGTCGCCAATAGCCCACTGTGCAGCTCTAGTGCGACGTTAATTAACCAAACCAAACCAATCGAAAGGATTAGAGGATTTTTCAGATATTTTTTTAAAAATCCATTATTTTGTCAGTGTACTTATTTTAAGTTTTAGTAGCTAAAAATATTCAATAAAACTCTTTCACAAATATTTTGATAGTTGCAGGTTTCTTGAAGCATGTTTAGTTGATTCTAAAGGGTTTACCCAGGCAAATTGAAAATACTGTGCAGATTTTTTCACCTACTGGACGCTCACGCGCTTTTCGAAATTGTAAAGTTCTTACCCCCATGGCCTGGTTTTTAAATAATTTTTCCTCTGCATTCTGTTTTATTTATTTATTTTAATTAATTGTAAATATATAGCTCGTAAGTTGTACCTCAAGACACGAAATTAAAAAAAAATATGGTAAAATGGAATATTTTTATCCATTGCAAAATTGGTTGCATTGCTAGAAAAAAATTATATCCCTGGTCGTCATATCACGTAAATGAGCGTGAGAGTGTTGGCATAATGCTCAAAAGTTCCAAAAAAGGTTAAAAAAAAAAGTTTATAAAAGTTTTTTTTCATAAAAATGTATATTTTGACTCGCTCTCATGACATATTGCTTATTGTATCAGTTGGCGTGATGAATTTTTTCTCTTAAATTCTTATTTTGATAGAATTTTTAATATATACATATACGCTTAAAATACATCGCGTAAATATATATCAAATTTACAAGACAATGCAGTTATGGAAATTGGCAGGATTTCTTTTTTTAGTTTATGTTTTGATAACATACTTAATGTATTTAGTGCAATTGAAGTTTGAATTAATATTTAAAAATATATACTATAATAAATATATATAAAAAAAAATTGGCGATCTCTTTTCTTTATTTCTGGCGCCTTTGAAATTCCGAAATGGACAACCCTGCATCTGACGTACAAATACCCCACTACCAGGGTTACCCTCCGTAAAGAGAGATGATCGAATTGTATTTCTCGCCAATTTCCATCGCCATTTTACGAGCCGGGGGATGAAATGAGGCTTATTGCAATTGTCAATAAACTAATCGAGCCCGCTTAGACGCGTCATTTGCGTAAGGATTAGGGGAGTGTGGAGATTCTTTGGCAATTAACTCGCGTCGGCGTTGATTGCCGTTGGCTTCTGTTTATTAAGGATAGGGAAATTCATCTTTGTTTTAGGAGAAATTTGTTTGGGGTTGAACAACTGTCGAAATGCATTTTTTAAATTTAAACTTTGTATACTATTATTAATACTTTCCGGTCTAAGATTAAAAAAAAATCTATCTTATTTTTAAAAAAGTACTTAGAATTAGTATATTAATAGAATATATTGTATAATAAATTTAAAAATGTCTTCTTTTATTTAATGTAAAGCTTGTAACTGTACTAATATTTAATTATTAAAAATTTGTTATATAAGTCATGTTTTAGCATTAAAAAATGAAGTTCAACATAGGAAAATAACACCATGTTTTAAGATACAATTTTTATTTATTCCAAATAGAAACTTTCCGAGATTTACAGTAACACATGCATATAATTTTACTACAAGATACAATTATTATACAAATATTAATTTATATGTAAAATATTGCAAATATTTATATGTACAAATTATTAATTTATCCTTATTATGCATAAATATCATTGTCATTGGGATAACGTTAAGTATGCTGAATGTTACTATTGTTATTAAAGTTATTGATACTTGTGGCGTTGAATATTTGTGCATGTTCATTCATTAAAATAAATATATTTTTTTTGTAAAATATATTTTTATTGTAAAATATATTTTTTTTGTAAAATATATTTTTTTTGTAAAATATATTTTTATTGTAAAATATATTTTTGTTGTAAAATATATTTTTATTGTAAAATATATTTTTATTGTAAAATATATTTTTATAGTAAAATATATTTTTTTTGTAAAATATATTTTTATTGTAAAATATATTTTTATTGTAAAATATATTTTTATTGTAAAATATATTTTTATTGTAAAATATATTTTTATAGTAAAATATATTTTTTTTGTAAAATATATTTTTATTGTAAAATATATTTTTATTGTAAAATATATTTTTATAGTAAAATATATTTTTTTTGTAAAATATATTTTTATTGTAAAATATATTTTTATTGTAAAATATATTTTTATTGTAAAATATATTTTTATTGTAAAATATATTTTTGTTGTAAAATATATTTTTGTTGTAAAATATATTTTTATTGTAAAATATATTTTTTTTGTAAAATATATTTTTATTGTAAAATATATTTTTATTGTAAAATATATTTTTATTGTAAAATATATTTTTATTGTAAAATATATTTTTATTGTAAAATATATTTTTTTTGTAAAATATATTTTTATTGTAAAATATATTTTTATTGTAAAATATATTTTTATAGTAAAATATATTTTTATTGTAAAATATATTTTTGTTGTAAAATATATTTTTATTGTAAAATATATTTTTATAGTAAAATATATTTTTGTTGTAAAATATATTTTTATTGTAAAATATATTTTTATAGTAAAATATATTTTTTTTGTAAATTATATTTTTATTGTAAAATATATTTTTATTGTAAAATATATTTTTATTTAAAAATATATTTTTATTTAAAAATATATTTTTATTTAAAAATATATTTTTATTATAAAATATATTTTTATTTAAAAATATATTTTTATTTAAAAATATATTTTTATTATAAAATATATTTTTATAGTAAAATATATTTTTTTTGTAAAATATATTTTTATTGTAAAATATATTTTTATTGTAAAATATATTTTTATTGTAAAATATATTTTTATTGTAAAATATATTTTTATTGTAAAATATATTTTTATTGTAAAATATATTTTTATAGTAAAATATATTTTTTTTGTAAAATATATTTTTATTGTAAAATATATTTTTATTGTAAAATATATTTTTATAGTAAAATATATTTTTTTTGTAAATTATAGTTTTATTGTAAAATATATTTTTATATAAATATATTTTTATATAAATATATTTTTATTGGGAAATATATTTTTACTATAAATATTGTATATTAATATTGATATGTATTTGTGTGTTTTACTTAATAAAAAATAACTACAAAACCCATATTGATAATTTGGCTTCATTTGCACACGCAAAACCCTGGGGCGCCAGAGCAATGTGGACGCCAAATTTGCAGAAAACTGGGCAAAGTAAATTATTTGAGTGAAAACTTTATACTCTACATTTGATATTTTTCGAGCGTTTTCCTTTATATTTCAGTTACATTACATATAATATTAAAATGAAACGTTTCTTGAACGTTCATTACTAATACGTATATTACGTTACTACTATTGGTACATTATTATTTTAAAGCAATACTTATTTTAACATTTATTTTCTTATTTTGAATACATTCGATGCTTATCATAGCTCCGAATACATAAATTTCATTTTTGGAAAAGACATGTACTCAAAAATGAGTAAAATGAATAAAAAGAGCAGTTGCTTGCATACGTAGGCTGCCTTCAGAAATCACTTTCAATAAATTTCAACAATTACAACCAGGACTTATCTGAATCGAACCCAATCCGTCTACCTGATGTCGTCCACACCGAAGTCCAGCGCATTATCCGTTGTACTACCAGAGCAACGTGAAGAAGTTATAAACAGAAGTAATGTAAAAAGGACTGCCAAACGAATGGGAAGTAAGATAATTGAGTCGTAATAATGCATTTTCCATTTCAGCAATTGACATCAAAATATGTGGAAAACCATCTTCCGAACAAATATTTTTAGTTTGCCAGGTCACTTTGTTAAGATGGCTTAAAAAGAAGCTGATATTAGCAGGGACCGACTTACAAGCGTAGGGGCCCAGGGCTAAAACACATTAGGGGGCCCCTCGACGTAACGAAAAATAAAACTGCTAAATTTATGCACAAGCACACAATACAAAATGACGTAATCAGTCAGCTTTAATGCAAATATAATTTGTTTTTTTAAACTACTAATTTTCATCTTTTGAGAATTTGAATTAACGTTAATGGTCAATTCTGCAACAGAGTTTTTTCATGCGTTTCTAGTTCTGTTCTTTCTTCCTTTTTAGCTTTTTTTTTAGTTCAGCCAGATTCGTATGTTCTACCCATTTTATAGCTAGCAAATCCCTAATGATTACAATATTAGGAAATTTGATATAGGAAAAAAAGTATCCTACGTGCCATTAGTAAACACAGCTTGTTTATGGTCTTGGACCTTGGTCATTAATTTAATTTTACTAGTGATCCATTTTTGGGGGCCCCTTTAAAATGGGGGCCCTGGGCAAGTGCCCCGAATGCCCTCCTGTAAATCAGTCTCTGGATATTAGCAATATTAAACCATACTGTTCATTTTAGCGAAAGTACGATTACTTAAATTTGAGTACGTCATCGCTCATTTATGATATGCAATTGTACTCAAAGAAAAACGAGTATGTTCAGGTACACATTTTTAAGCCCGTTATTTTTTACAGTGTAACTTGAGTCTTTTTAGCCAATGGGGTTAAAGTTGTAATCACCTATCTCCGAATGATCTACAAAAAGCTTTTTTTTGCACAAAAAAAATATCGAAATAATGTTAGGTTTGCTTGCGTAAAAAAATCCTATTATCATTCTTGCTAAATTAATATTATCTCTCATTTGAAGCTAAGCGGTGGATACTTCGCCAAATATGACAACCCTCCCAAACCCAATCTCTAGGGTCTCAGTAACAGGGTCCTTGTTTTATGGGCCGGATAATGGAATGGGCCGACATGCCATTTCGCAGCGCCGATATTGGATTTCATTTCCACCAGGAGCATTTTCGGGCCCCTATTCTCACCCCCACCCCCTAAAAAAAAAGACAAAATCCACAAAACCAAACACAAATGTACCAGTAACATTTTTTTTTATCGTTTTATATAAATCCCCGCCCTTTTCATTCTCAAAGCGGACGCGAATATATTCACTGACTCGGTAATCTCGTATTCGTTGATGACATAAATTTGGAACGCAAATGAAACCATCATTGTCTCTTGTCGCCAAACTTAATGCGATTCTATCGCCAGCGCCGAAATGAATCGTGTTTATATTTGTTCTTTTTTTTTAACTGAAATAGAGTAATTGAGTTAGCGTATAAAACGAAAGTCGTTCTTTCTGTGGCTTTTTATTTTGTTCCATCTTGGCAGCCATCTTTGATAATGTCGCAATCGAAACTTCGGCCATTTGAAAATGGCGAAGGATGACATTCTTTTGTTCTATTCGAAATATTATGCTCGACAATCAACTAATTTGCGTTTCCCTAGGCGAACGGATTTATTTTAGTGCGAATAATTCGGAGGGAATTTATATTTATTCCATTAAAATGTTGTTTTTTGAAGATTTCGAATCGGGAAATCTAGCGCTCGGAGGATTATTTAATTCTCGAATTTGGCGAGCTATAAAATAATGAATGAGGCTCGCGATTATTTAAATGTTGGAAACTGTGTTAAAACGTAAAAAAGTTATTCTTTTTTAAATAGACAAACATTACTTAATGTATCATTGATTGTTCACATAATATAATTGGATAACAGAATAAATAAAATAATCCCTTTAAAAAAAGAAAACCGACTGTAAGAAAAATGCGCTAAAAAGTAAATAATAATTTTTAATTTTACGATAACAAAATTTATGTATGTTTTTTGTAAAAACCAACTTCAAAAAGTTGTAATAAGTATAAATAAAATTAATATTAAATAATTTAATTTCTTTAACTTGTTCTTAAAATTAAAATTACTTTTTAGCGCAATTTTCTTACAATCGGTTTTTCTTTTTTCAAAAAGATTATATAATTTTTTTTTCTTTTTTAGCTTTACCTGTAAAATTTAATTAAAAAACTCTTATTTCCTTAGTTTGCAGCGATTTAAAAATCAATCTATAAAGGCCGCGTTTCATCTGTGGGCCAACTTTCATTGTATTCCGGCATACTGTTTGTGAGTTTATCGGCAACAAACCAACAAACAACTATGAGGTCTTTAATGTAGCATGGAGGATGAATTTTGCGATGAACTAAAAAATAATAAAAGAAATTGCTTCATACTACAAGAATAAAAAATCATTTTCCCGTTTTTTAGCCCTTATATAATTTCTGGATAATTTCCCTATGATTTCAGACTTAAAAGCATATCCAAAAAAAAAATCGATTAAAAAATATAATAAATCCATCGATAAAACAATAAATTAGATCGATTAAAATAAATCGATTGGGTCCCTTTCTACGTAATACATTTTAAATCTAAATCGAACAACACCTTTTAAAGTGGTTTTTATTGCTAGTATCCGTAATTAAAAAAAAAAAAAAAAAAAAAAAAAAAAAAAAAAATAGAAAAATAAAATAAAAAAATACTGAATTAAAACTTGAGGCGCTCAAATAAACGGCTTCGTTAAATGTAAGCAACATTTAATTAAATATACATTTCATGATCCAACAATATAAAGAAAAATACAAGGGTTTAAGAATTGTCTTGACAATCCAATATAACCTAAATAAGATAGCCTAATAATATAGATTGTAATATTTGTACATATAAATTAATATTTGTAATATTTGTACATATAAATTAATATTTGTAATATTTGTACATATAAATTAATATTTGTAATATTTGTACATATAAATTAATATTTGTAATATTTGTACATATAAATTAATATTTGTAATATTTGTACATATTTGCTTAGTCATGTTGCTTGTTCATGTAATAGCACCTAACAAAATTTTATTTGTACACAAATAAAAAAAACTAAAATTACTTTTAAAAAATAGTTTAAAAATAAAACTTTGTTGTATTGGTATTACATGTATAATCCACGTAACTTATCTATCTCTTTAGGTTTTATTCCATGCCAACATTGTAAAGATAATTTTCATACACCCATCTTCAGGAGAAAGTTCGGTACGTTGATGGTGTATTGATACGTTAATTATTTGGGAATAGTGCTTTGAATGGTTCGTTAATGGTTTCGGCTATTTCAAATAATACTTCATGTGTTGTTGGTAATTCAACCTATAATTAACGAGCAGCATTACTTAGCTGTCTTATTTCTTTTAGGTTTTATTGTGCTTCAAAGTTGCAAAGATACTTCTTAAACATCCTGTACATTTGTATGCTTCATGGTAAAAAATAGTAGTAGTAAAAATAGTAAGTAAATGTGGTATTCTCAGGTCCCGAATAATATTCATCTGTGACGGACACCCCAAACATCGCTGAGTTTCTTATAAATGATGTATTTGGAATACATTCGACGCACTGGAAAATAAATCGGTGTCGTGCTACTTGCGTCCGTGCCATTTGCGCCTACGATACAAATAGTGCCAGTTGCGTCAAAAATTATGAAGGAAAAAAAATACTTTTAATTCAAAGATCGAAGCAATTCGCTATTGGACAAAAATGGCGCAAACTGAGACATCAAAGGTAGTTTATAAGCACATCTGATTAAGTGTCTTCCGGCATCACTGATTAGAGGACGCCATTTCCAACACGTGTCTGCAATATGCAACATACGTTTCTGGATTTTTAGTTCGACCTCACCCAAATTCATACCTTATAGAAACAATAAGTATATCCTTTTTTTAAAATAATTTTTCGGTAATTTATAATAAATTTTTAATTATATAGTAATTTTTTTCGGGTGAATAGTAACATTGCTTCTATACCTAAGGTGCTAAAAAATATTAGAACATAGTCTGTTACCATGCGAGTTGGATGGTTAAGAACAGAATTTCTTCCCCTATTCCAATTTCTTAAGACTTTCGTTCTAAGCTGTTAAAACAAATGTTCCTTTTTTCTATATCTTTTTGACGACATCTGATGCAGTTAACAAGGAACATTAATAACACAGCTTGTCACCCTTGAAGGAAGAAAAAACACGGACGCAAGTAGGAGAGAATATGAGCCGTGTTGTAAATTTAACAATTGTCACTTAATTATCTACTTTTTTTTGCTTCTAAAAGAAATTATATGTCCTTAAGAGGGTTTTGTATTTCACCCTTTCTTCTGTTTCGAAATTTATTGCTTGCTTTTTTATTTTGGTTTGATGATTAATATGTTGATATCTTGACACACTTTTTAAAATGCACTCTCGTAGTAGACGTTAATTTTGTCATTTTTGACAAAACAGGCGTCTGCTATATGCTCCGATTAAATATTTCGACCAACTGAGGAAATTCATTTTGTCGTTTTTTTTAACGAAATTTATTTCGTCGAAAATGAGATCCGTATAAGAACCAATTATAAGAAAATGATCCTGAAAAGATCCATAAAAGAATCTGAGTAAAGTACTTTCGTCAAAAATGAAGCAATATAAGTATAATTAAATGCCCCTGAAAAAGGCCGTAAAGGAAACTGAGAAAATTACTTTCGTTCAAAATTTGAGGATTCTTGTTTTGTCAAAAGTTACGTGATTAAATGACGAATTGTCAGCAAAAAAGGAGGGGGAAGGGGGGGGGGGGGGGGGAGGTAGCTGATAAAATTTCTGAAGCCTCGTCATCTGCTTACTTGGGCGAAGTTACGGTGGACGAGTCTGACTCGTCATCTGAATTTAAGAAGCAGGCGTTGATGTTTGCGGCACCCCTGCCAGTGGGCGTTGTTCGCAAACAATTTGTTGTAGGGTCGGTTAAGAATGGGATCAATTGAACTTCTCCAAATCAGTCCCATTTGCATAAAAATCTTCAAATAATTCAGTACTCAAAGGGTTAATAAACAATCATACATCAGGCAAACTTAGCTCAATCAAACGGGGAATATTGTAATTACGACTTCGTTTTTGAAAACGTAAATTGAAAATATTTTTTACAAATATGTATGACTTTTGTTTAGAGTGCATTTTTATACGTCGAGTTTGTATAATAATAAATCCAAACACAGATGAAAGTGAGGTTGTAATACAACACAAATGCTTTTGAATAAAATAGTTTTTTCTGGATTCCATCCTGATTTTAAATTTCAATTTTCTATGGAAGATGAAATAAGTTAATACCCTCTTTAGCATTTAATATGGAAGTTGAAATAAGCTAATATCTTCCGTAGCATTTCATACGAAAGAGGAAATTATCTAATATACCCTCCTTAGCATTTCATGTGAGAGATGAGATAATCTAATACCATCCTTAGCATTTCATATGAGAGATGAGATAATCTAATACCATCCTTAGCATTGCATGTGAGAGATGAGATAATCTAATACCATCCTTAGCATTTCAAATGGAAGATGAAATAAACTAATACCCTCCATAGTAGTTACTATGGAAGATGAAATAAGCTAATACCCTACTTAGCATTTCATATGGAAGATGAAATAAACTAATACCCTCCATAGTAGTTACTATGGAAGATGAAATAAGCTAATACCCTACTTAGCATTTCATATGGAAGATGAAATAAACTAATACCCTCCTTAGCATTTCATATGGAAGATGAAATAAGCTAATACCCTACTTAGCATTTCAAATGGAAGATGAAATAAACTAATACCCTCCATAGTAGTTACTATGGAAGATGAAATAAGCTAATACCCTACTTAGCATTTCATATGGAAGATGAAATAAACTAATACCCTCCTTATCATTTCATATGGAAGATGAAATAAACTAATACCCTCCTTATCATTTCATATGGAAGATGAAATAAGCCAATACCCTACTTAGCATTTCATATGGAAGATGAAATAAACTAATACCCTCCTTAGCATTTCATATGGAAGATGAAATAAGCTAATACCCTCCTTAGCATTTCAAATGGAAGATGAAATAAACGAATACCCTCCTTAGCATTTCATATGGAAGATGAAATAGGCTAATACCCTCCTTAGCATTTCATATGGAAGATGAAATAAGCTAATACCCTCCTTAGCATTTCAAATGGAAGATGAAATAAACGAATACCCTCCTTAGCATTTCATATGGAAGATGAAATAAACTAATACCCTCCTTAGCATTTCAAATGGAAGATGAAATAAACGAATACCCTCCTTAGCATTTCATATGGAAGATGAAATAATTTAATACCATCCTTAGCATTTCATACGGAAGATGAAATAAACGAATACCCTCCTTAGCATTTCATATGGAAGATGAAATAATTTAATACCATCCTTAGCATTTCAAATGGAAGATGAAATAAGTTAATACCCTCTTTAGCATTTAATATGGAAGTTGAAATAAGCTAATATCTTCCGTAGCATTTCATACGAAAGAGGAAATTATCTAATATACCCTCCTTAGCATTTCATGTGAGAGATGAGATAATCTAATACCATCCTTAGCATTTCATATGAGAGATGAGATAATCTAATACCATCCTTAGCATTGCATGTGAGAGATGAGATAATCTAATACCATCCTTAGCATTTCATGTGAGAGATGAGATAATCTAATACCATCCTTAGCATTTCATATGAGAGATGAGATAATCTAATACCATCCTTAGCATTTCATGTGAGAGATGAGATAATCTAATACCATCCTTAGCATTTCATATGAGAGATGAGATAATCTAATACCATCCTTAGCATTTCATGTGAGAGATGAGATAATCTAATACCATCCTTAGCATTTCATGTGAGAGATGAGATAATCTAATACTATCCTTAGCATTTCATATGAGAGATGAGATAATCTAATACCATCCTTAGCATTTCATATGGAAGATGAAATAAACTAATACCCTCCTTAGCATTTCATATGGAAGATGAAATAAGCTAATACCCTCCTTAGCATTTCAAATGGAAGATGAAATAAACGAATACCCTCCTTAGCATTTCATATGGAAGATGAAATAATTTAATACCATCCTTAGCATTTCATTCGGAAGATGAAATAAACGAATACCCTCCTTAGCATTTCATATGGAAGATGAAATAATTTAATACCATCCTTAGCATTTCAAATGGAAGATGAAATAAGTTAATACCCTCTTTAGCATTTAATATGGAAGTTGAAATAAGCTAAAATCTTCCGTAGCATTTCATACGAAAGAGGAAATTATCTAATATACCCTCCTTAGCATTTCATGTGAGAGATGAGATAATCTAATACCATCCTTAGCATTTCATATGAGAGATGAGATAATCTAATACCATCCTTAGCATTGCATGTGAGAGATGAGATAATCTAATACCATCCTTAGCATTTCATATGGAAGATGAAATAAACTAATACCCTCCTTAGCATTTCATATGGAAGATGAAATAAACTAATACCCTCCTTATCATTTCATATGGAAGATGAAATAAGCTAATACCCTACTTAGCATTTCATATGGAAGATGAAATAAACTAATACCCTCCTTAGCATTTCATATGGAAGATGAAATAAACTAATACCCTCCTTAGCATTTCAAATGGAAGATGAAATAAACGAATACCCTCCTTAGCATTTCATATGGAAGATGAAATAAGCTAATACCCTCCTTAGCATTTCATATGGAAGATGAAATAAACTAATACCCTCCTTAGCATTTCAAATGGAAGATGAAATAAACTAATACCCTCCTTAGCATTTCATATGGAAGATGAAATAAGCTAATACCCTCCTTAGCATTTCATATGGAAGATGAAATAAACTAATACCCTCCTTAGCATTTCAAATGGAAGATGAAATAAACGAATACCCTCCTTAGCATTTCATATGAGAGATGAGATAATCTAATACCATCCTTAGCATTGCATGTGAGAGATGAGATAATCTAATTCCATCCTTAGCATTTCATATGGAAGATGAAATAAACTAATACCCTCCTTAGCATTTCATATGGAAGATGAAATAAACTAATACCCTCCTTATCATTTCATATGGAAGATGAAATAAGCTAATACCCTACTTAGCATTTCATATGGAAGATGAAATAAACTAATACCCTCCTTAGCATTTCATATGGAAGATGAAATAAGCTAATACCCTCCTTAGCATTTCATATGGAAGATGAAATAAACTAATACCCTCCTTAGTATTTCAAATGGAAGATGAAATAAACGAATACCCTCCTTAGCATTTCATACGGAAGATGAAATAGGCTAATACCCTCCTTAGTAGTTCCTATGGAAGATGAAATAAGCTAATACCCTCCTTAGCATTTCAAATGGAAGATGAAATAGGCTAATACCCTCCGTAGTAGTTCCTATGGAAGATGAAATAAGTTAATACCCTCCTTAGCATTTCATATGGAAGATGAAATAAACTAATATCCTCCTAAGCATTTCATATAGAAGATGAAATAAGCTAATACCCTCCTTAGCATTTCATATGGAAGATGAAATAAACTAATACCCTCCTTAGCATTTCATATGGAAGATGAAATAAGCTAATACCCTACTTAGCATTTCATATGGAAGATGAAATAAACTAATACCCTCCTTAGCATTTCATATGGAAGATGAAATAAGCTAATACCCTACTTAGCATTTCATATGGAAGATGAAATAAACTAATACCCTCCTTAGCATTTCATATGGAAGATGAAATAAGCTAATACCCTCCTTAGCATTTCATATGGAAGATGAAATAAACTAATACCCTCCTTAGCATTTCAAATGGAAGATGAAATAAACGAATACCCTCCTTAGTATTTCAAATGGAAGATGAAATAAGCTAATACCCTCCTTAGCATTTCATATGGAAGATGAAATAAACTAATACCCTCCTTAGCATTTCATATGGAAGATGAAATAAGCTAATACCCTACTTAGCATTTCATATGGAAGATGAAATAGGCTAATACCCTCCTTAGTAGTTCCTATGGAAGATGAAATAAGCTAATACCCTCCTTAGCATTTCAAATGGAAGATGAAATAGGCTAATACCCTCCGTAGTAGTTCCTATGGAAGATGAAATAAGCTAATACCCTCCTTAGCATTTCAAATGGAAGATGAAATAGGCTAATACCCTCCGTAGTAGTTCCTATGGAAGATGAAATAAGCTAATACCCTCCTTAGCATTTCATATGGAAGATGAAATAAACTAATATCCTCCTAAGCATTTCATATGGAAGATGAAATAATTTAATACCATCCTTAGCATTTCATGTGGAAGATGAAATAGGCTAATACCCTCCTTAGTAGTTCCTATGGAAGATGAAATAAGCTAATACCCTCCTTAGCATTTCAAATGGAAGATGAAATAGGCTAATACCCTCCGTAGTAGTTCCTATGGAAGATGAAATAAGCTAATACCCTCCTTAGCATTTCAAATGGAAGATGAAATAGGCTAATACACTCCGTAGTAGTTCCTATGGAAGATGAAATAAGCTAATACCCTCCTTAGCATTTCATATGGAAGATGAAATAAACTAATATCCTCCTAAGCATTTCATATGGAAGATGAAATAATTTAATACCATCCTTAGCATTTCATATGGAATATGAAATAGGCTAATACCCTCCTTAGTAGTTCCTATGGAAGATGAAATAAGCTAATACCCTCCTTAGCATTTCAAATGGAAGATGAAATAGGCTAATACCCTCCGTAGTAGTTCCTATGGAAGATGAAATAAGCTAATACCCTCCTTAGCATTTCAAATGGAAGATGAAATAGGCTAATACCCTCCGTAGTAGTTCCTATGGAAGATGAAATAAGCTAATACCCTCCTTAGCATTTCATATGGAAGATGAAATAGGCTAATACCCTCCGTAGTAGTTCCTATGGAAGATGAAATAAGCTAATACCCTCCTTAGCATTTCAAATGGAAGATGAAATAGGCTAATACCCTCCGTAGTAGTTCCTATGGAAGATGAAATAAGCTAATACCCTCCTTAGCATTTCATATGGAAGATGAAATAAACTAATATCCTCCTAAGCATTTCATATGGAAGATGAAATAATTTAATACCATCCTTAGCATTTCATGTGGAAGATGAAATAGGCTAATACAACCTTAGAATTTCATATGGAAGATGAAATAAGTTAACACCTTCTTTTGCATTTCATATGGAAAATTAAATAAACTAATACCCTCCTTAGCATTTGATATACAAAAAAAAAAATTAGTCTCGAGGAGATCATATTTCTACAAAAATAAATAAATAAATAATAATAATAATAAAACCCCATAATTTAGTGAGCTTCCCTTTAATTTATGTCCCCATCACGGATCCTAATTACGGAAGACATCTTTGCGTCCCTCTGGGATTCAAAAGGACGCTCGACACCAATTGGAGAAATACATAAAGATTCAAAGAAAATGAGTCCCTCTCTAAATCTCTCTTGTAAGGGAATCCTGACGTTTTGCAGAGATAAGGCTGATGGATGCTTAGTTTAGGGCTGATGCTTCATTTTCGAATCAGTGGGGAGATGGATGGCTGCTTTTATTGGGATTTCTGGTCTTGTTTCAAATTATAATTTATTAATATTTTTTGAGGGATTTGTTAATTTTGGGATTTGTGCTGGTGTAACGTTGCGTTGATTGAATGTGCAGTCTCGAGAAATGTATCTCTCTACATACTCGAAATGTTAAGTGCAAAGTTTTAGGTTTAAAAATGCGAAATTTTGGACTTTTTTAGAAGTCTAGATACACGGTATTTTTAATTAATTAAATTTTTAGATGCGTTTCTGAAATAGTAAAATAAAGCGCTTGTGTATGGCTCGCAAAGCACCTACTGTCTCTGCATGCAGAAGTCTAAAAAATTATGTAAGTGCTATTTATCCTCAAAATTTCCACTGGAGACTCTAGAATTGTAAAAATGTATTAAGTTAAACTAGTCGTGACTCAAATATTCTTCCGTTCGTCATGTTGTGGAAGTTTGGAAAGTAAGATGAAAGCTCAACTGTAGTTCAAAATGAACAGGCACTGTTCCAGGGTTGTTCCTCCTGTAAAAATCTTGAGCAGTCGCGCAGAGTCGCTTACAGTTCATTACGTAGCTGTGGTACGACGTTGTTTTAACCATCTTTTCAAAGTTTGCCATTGTATATCGATCTTTAGGCACTTGCTTAGTTAATTGAATATCTTATTTAAGAAAACCCATATGTGCAATGGTATAATAACCCAATGGCAGTTATGGGACTTCTGAAATAATCGATTCAATTATGGTTTTTAGCTTAGTTATTTAAAAAGTATCTGTTTGTCTCTTGTCCTTTGCCATGGAATTGACCATACATTCATGTATTTTAAAAAATTCTGCAGTGAACACCGTATTCATAAATAACTTATCAAACTATTTAAATGCACACTGTAAAAAAACGTACTTAAAAATGAGTACCTGAACATACTCGTTTATCTTTGAGTACAATTGCATCGTAAATGACTGATGACGTACTCAAATTTAAGTATTCGTACTTTCTCAAAAATGAGCAGTGCGATTTAATATTGCTCATCTTAGCTTCTGTTCAAACAATCGTAACTCAATCGTAACACAGCGACCTGATAAACTTAAAATAGTTGTTAAGAAGATGTTTTCCACATTATTTGATGTCGATTGCTTAAATTAAAACTGAGTTATTTTAACTAAATTATTTTAATTCCCATTCTTTTGGCCACCTTTTAAACTAGTCTTCTGTTTATAACTTCTTCATGTCGCTCTGGTAATACAACGGATAAGGCGCTGGATAGCGGTACCACATAATCTGGGTTCGATTCCCGGTATGTCTTGGTTGGGATGGCTGGTATTTATTGAAAGTGATTTACGAAGACAGCCTATGTAGACAAGACACTGCTCTTTTTAATCATTTCTATTCATTTTTGAGTACATGTTTTTTTGAAAAATGAAAAACTTATGTATTCTTATGTATGAACTATGATAAGCATTGAATGTACTCAAAAATGAGTACATTTTGCTTATTTTGAGTACCTATTTTTAACTGTGCATATTTTCTCTTCTTAAATGATTCATCCAACTTAATTACAGTAATACAAGTTAATCAGTGAAACTAAAACACACTGATTGCATTATTCAACACGCTTCCGCGCGCCCACTTGTCACGGGTGTTGCGCAAGACCCTCTTAAAACGACAAAAGCTGTGTTAAACGGGTTCCGACCGCAGAACACTGTATCATCGTCACCCTTTTGCGTGCCAGGAATCCCCAAAAAAAAGCGTTTCGAAGCGACAAGACGTTTCGTTTATTATAACAAATGGAAGGATTTCGAGTGCGTCGAAGAGCTCGCTGTTCCTGCCTTAATAACCCGTAATTTCGCGCTGGGCTCTCAACGCTGCGGCTGATAAATCACGCACCTATTCGATTTGTCTTAGTTGGAATGGAAAAAGGGGGCGTAGAATGTGTTGTCTGGTTTTGTGTGTAGGGATTTCTGTCGGATTCTAGTTCCGTTTCGTAGGGAAGAAATGTTTATGGATTGGTAAAGCTATTCGTTGAATTTAAGTATTTTCCTGGGATTTTAGCCTTCTTTCAAACAGGTAGTTATTGCGCTTTTCATCAACAGACGCCGCGCTTGGCGTTTCAGAGACTGGATTGGTCGGTTTCCGTCACGTCACTGGATTGGTTTGACGTAGAACGCAGTGTCTACCAGGGCCTGATTACCGAATAGGCCCGTGAAGCACAGTCTTATACTTCTCATTTTGAGGGACCCCCAAATCACACATTTGATATAACCCCTAATCTAGTTTGCTACTAAATTTACTTTTAATAAATTGCATTACAAACTTCAGTAACCAAACTCGTAATTTGTTTTGTTAAATTTGCTCAAATATTGAAGAGAAAAATCAAAACGTATTAGAATATTATAGGAATAAACATTACTTATTAATGTGCTTTAATATATTATTTTAATTTGCGTAATTTTAATGCCTTTCAGGGATAAAGATTTTAGCGCATGTCAAAGTTCGATTTGATGTTCCAGGGTCTATTTAAGAGCATTGGGGGCCCCATTTAAAAGCGGGCTTCCCTTGTTTCAACGTCTTAATCGGGCCCTGGTGTCTACTGATTAAAAACGCAGGGGCTTGGCTTTAAAACTGGATTAGTAACATCTTCTCGCCACCTATGTTACTTTGCTAATGCAAATACCCGTCTTGGTTATTGCACATGGTAAATAAGGTAAGCTATATACTTTGTGGGTCACTGAGGTCATTTTTTCAAACACTGGGAAAACATGTGCCGGCGATGACACCGGCGCCTGATGCAATGTTACGGTATACAATTCCGAGCTCGGCTCAATTGCTTACATTTTTGGCGACAGGGCAACTGCTTTCGGCGCATCCGCTTAGGTATTGCTGCGACATGCATTAAATAATTTCAGTACCAAAGCTGGGTATTTTTTTTAAAAAAAATGAAGGTATATTTTTAAATAATATCCCAAAATGTACTGATCGATAAGAAGAAAAAAAAGTAACAACAGATTTAACGTGTAGCAGCCTTTACTACGGCAATAGCCCAATTGCGGCCGAAGGGAGTCGGGTTCCCATATTCTCAAAGAAGAAAACAATTGTTTATCGCCAAGAGAAAAGGTTGCCATGGGCCGGAATTGGAACTTTCCTTTTACTACATCGTCAATAAAGTAATTCTTTAGAAAACCAAAAAAAAAAGAAATACAAGCTTATTCTTTCATATTTACATTTCAGATCAAGAAATCATTATCAAAGAAATCTAAGGAATTCTTTTACCGAAAATCCCGATGTACATCCCTACAAAAATCCCTGTTTGAAGCGCGTTGTGGAATAGGGGGCGTGTCCCAACTTAGAAGGACCATTTAATGACGTAATTGAGATTTAAGAGCCAGAATTAGCCGCTCTCCGTGCCAAAGTACTCGCTGACAAGTCCGCTTTCGGCCGGCCCGTTGCTGTCAAATTCGCATAAATGGTTGGTTCAAGGAGGCACACAAACACGTGTTCGTGCGATAAATTGCGGTTGTCAGAACCTCTCAACTCGCCTTTTGTTGGTTAACCGACTTCCATGAGGTGAATAACAATTGAACCGTTGAAATTATAGGTATAATAAACGGATATTTCGTCTAATGTTTTTTAAGTTCCGAGATTTTTGGGTTGCACCACAAAGCGAATCGTTTAACTGAGTGTACCATCCTATTATCGTTGTCATATTTAGGTGACAGATTATGTTAGGCCAGTGTTTCTTTCTTACAAATGGGGATTGTAGTAATCTTATTAAGCAGAATTCAATAAACAGTTGAAAAGATATTTATCGTTATATGACATTTTCCCCTAAAAAGTGGAAACCAAATATCTATTAATTTCAGTTTGCAACTAAACTTTCACACATCAACTGCTAGCGATTATTTTATTTCATCCAATTGAAGCCTTCCAGCTCTCAGATTTCGCAATTGTTAAAGTGAGGGGAAAACTTCCTAAACTCGGATTACCATAATCTTTACAAACTCGTCAAACTCTTACACTGTTAAAATTTTCAGTTAAACGATGTACCATCTCTTGGTGCAAAACAGAGATCTACACCATATTTTGGTGGAATCTAGGTTGAACCAAAAATCCTTTATCGGAAAAAATCGGAGGTTTCACCGATAATTGGTTTAACCTCTTTAACAGCAACCAAATTTTTTGCTGTCGCTACATTAACAAGCCGGGGAATCCAATTCAAGAAATACAACGACGAACAAGGGCTTCCGTGGCCCAGTAGATAAAGGCGTTCAGCTGTGAATCAGAGGATTCCTAATTCGATCCCGATCGGTGGACTTGAAAAATAAAAGTAAAAAAGTTGTGATTTTGCGGTCGGAGGGTTGCCACTTGCCAGCTTCGCTACAAAAATACTAAGAAAACTCGAATTTTGAGTTTTACGCAACGCTACGAGTTTTGGTGCAACGTTTCACCACTAAATGTTATCCGTTGTAGCACCGTAAAATGGTATCTATGGAAACACACCACTGTAACTTCTGGATTGGGCAAGACTTGAACTTGAAGCCGATATTGACTTGAAGCCGATATAGAGGCAGCCATGATGTGTCCCACTTTCTTTGCTACCACAATATTTCGTATATTTTTCATGTTAAAATAAGTCGACGTGTACTGCTTTTGGCTGAGTTTTTTTCTATTTTCTTTTTAAAACCGTTTTAAATGCAATCTGCTATCAAAATAGAAAGTCATTTTCAAGTCAAAGTCGAAGTAGATATAAAGCAAGAGCAAAAATTATTTGTTTGTCAATATAAAAATTAATTCTATAAGAAGAAAATATAATATTTATATTTATTTAATATTTCTATCCCAAATTGTGTCTTGTCCACCTTTATAAAACAGGCCTTTACATTTTTTTTTTTTTCGTATTATATATTATTTTTACACCTCTATTAAGCAAATTATATTGTTTAAACTACATATACTTTACTTCATTCTAGGTGTAAAAAATAAAATTTAAAACGAAAACAATGTGAAGGGCCTAGTTTTAAAAAGTTGACAAGAAACATTTTGCAATTGGTCTATTCAATTTAAAGCTCGTTTACACATGATTTTTTTTTATTCTCAAGACAGTTGTTGTGAGTTATTCTTATCGTGAAAAAAATTTCCAATTACTGTGTCATTGTAAGGGTGAAAATCATTTAATGCTTTTCGATAACAAAACCGTCGCGAGTGTAAACGTTTGACGTGGTTCTTGAATAATTTATCAGATATCAGACAGTAAGGAACTCTCACTTCACAACCGCGTCTAAAACTAACTTTTTTATTAAGTGTAATTTATGATAATTTCTGGTATTTTATGGTATATTTCTTGTATTTTATTATATATCTTCGTGTCTTTTATGATATATTTTCATGTATTTTATTATATATAGGTGTATTCTGTGATATATTTTCATGTATTTTATTATATATAGGTGTATTCTGTGATATATTTTCATGTATTTTATTATATACTAGGAGGCTCCGCTAACGTTCCGGCGGGGGTTCCTAATTTATATGACTAATTTGACTATGTTATATTCTTCCTAATTTAAGCTGACATCAACAAAATAATTATTTACTAATGAATTGAAGGGGCTAATCGTCAAAATGGCAAAATAAAAATGCGGGCGCAACAGAATTTCGTAAACAAACTAACTGTTGCCACTCAGCGTACAGAAAAACAGCGTTTTTCAATCATCGCGTAAGAAAAATATATATAAAGATATGTGTATTTTATGATATATTTTCGTGTATTTTATGATATATTTTCATGTATTTTATTATATATAGGTGTATTTTATTATATATAGGTGTATTTTATGATATATTTTCGTGTATTTTATGATATATTTTCATGTATTTTATTATATATAGGTGTATTTTATGATATATTTTCGTGTATTTTATGATATATTTTCATGTATTTTATTATATATAGGTGTATTTTATTATATATAGGTGTATTTTATGATATATTTTCGTGTATTTTATGATATATTTCGTGTATTTATAACATATATCTATTCAAGGTTTGTCGAAGAAGTTTTATTTCGTTGCATTGGACGGGACTTGGTACCCATTGACAACTCGTATGTCTTGTTGTTCTTGTTCAATAAACGTTCACTAAAAATGTTCAATGTTCAATTACTCTACAGGGTAAAAGGACGTTGAAATGCGTCCAAATTGAAAGAGCGTTTTATTTTGACAGTGATCTATGGGAACGGTCTCGAAGGCTCATCAATAGCGAAAGCGTCCGGTCCGGTCTGCATAATAAGAGAAACAAACGGCGACAAGGCGAGGCGATGTAATAGCGCGGGTCTCGCACACCCATCGTGTAAATTATTGCCCTTTATTACCGGATGCGCAGCGGGTAATGAATGAGGATGGTTGCAGGTGTAATAAAACAGGTTGCGGAGGCGGCAAGGCTCGTTGAGGTGGTTGCGAGAGGTTATTCGGAAGGGAAAATGCAATGCATAAGATGGCGACTGTCTATTAACCGCCCTTTATTGAAATAACGGTGTCGGGTTGATTGGATTAACATTGCACTATAGAGGTACTCAGTGAGCTATTGGGGATACAGAAGAAGTCCAGTTATTTGAACTCCAGTTATCTGGATCGTCAATTACATCGATTACTTTGAAAAAATAAAGAAATCAGCGAAATCCGCATTTTATAAGTTTCGCAAGGATGAATGATGAAAAGTTACAATATGTATCAAATTATATACCGTACATTACATATCAAAGAAAAATTAGTTTTTTACTGTGAAATAACTTTTTTTCGTGAACTTTCTCATTACCCGGCTATTCGATTATCCGGATCCCCAACCGGATAATCGAATATCCGGATTTCTGATCCCAATTGATCCGGACAATTGGAGTTCTACTACAGATTGGAATCTTTCCCAAACGAAAGACCCGAAAACACTGCCTGGTATTTTGGAATCATGGTTAGATGACGAAAAACAATAGAGTTAAGTGCGTTCACAGACAGTTAAATGTTGGTGGCAAAAGGATACAAGTTAATGTATACCATGCGCTGAGATTTAGTGGCATAAGAATCAACTACTTCAAGGATCAGATGTTTTCTTTTCACTTTGCGTTTTCACAGAATGATGAAATTGTCACTTCTAGCCCCCTTGGTTTTTCGCCATCTCATATGGAACATGAAATAAACTAATACTTAGCATTTGATACACATACAATTTTTTTTCGTCCCAACACAAAACCATATTTCTACAAAAAAATTATTAAAAAAAATATTTTATGACCCAGAAATAAATACCCATACTTTATAAAAATACCCGTATTTTAATGAAGCCAAATTTGATTAATTTTTATGCCAACTTTGGTGACTTGTCGATGTCCATGTCGATTTACGTTTGCAGTTAATCAACCGCCGGGTTGTCAGACATTTATTGCAAAGTTGTGATATTCCCTTTTCAAGCCGAACTATGGGAGAAATGGAAAAAACCCATCTACGAAGTGCGTATCTAAAATGCATAAAAGTAAGAAGAATAACAGTTGTGATGTAATTAAATTAAAAAACAAATTTAATTAATTACGCTGAAAATTGGTTTATTGATGTACTTGAAATGGAAGTTTTCATAATTTCATTTAAATCGCACTGTTCAAAGAATTAAAGTTGTAGATTTGGTTCCGTCAATCTATTCATTGTGGATAAAATTAAATAGGCTTTTTGACATTGTCAATTTTTTCTTTCTACAGTACTTAAAAAACAAAATTGCACATAGCAATTTCGTTACAAAAAAAAAAAATATTTTTTGACATTGTCAATTGTTTTTTTTTCTCTACAGTAATTAAAAGAAAAAATTGCACATAGCAATTTCGTTACAAAAAAAATCCTCAATTTTTTCGTAATTTTTGACATTGTCAATTTTTTTTCCTCTCTTCAGTAACCGTCGCCAATAGCCCACTGCAGCTCTAGTGCGACGTTAATTAATTAACCAACCAACCAACCATTATCGAGTCGAGAAACCGATTTTGTATTTGAAATCGTTCTCATTTTTGTAGAAATAAAATTATTGAAAAAACAAACAACAAAATTAATTTCCAGAGTTTTACGAAATATTTAATCGGAGCATTTAACAGGCGCATGTTTCGTCAAAAAGTAGCATGCATTTTTAACAGTGCAATCCTACGTATTCTACCCTAAAACGACTAAATATGCATGCACAATTAAAATCTACATCTCTCCTACTCCAGCAAACACATTATCCAGTTAACTCACACACAAGCTTTTGACGCATGATGCTATCCATTCAAGAACAATCACCGCCTTTCAACATGGTAATCACTGCAGCAACTCATACATGGGATGCCATAAATCGTGTCCTTGCCCCATCAAAATAAATATTTAAACCCATCTTTGGGACTTTTTATTGTTAGTATTTGTAGTCCCACTTAGGGCCAACAAGGCGTTGTTGTTATATCCGGGTGAGGGTTGCACAGATAAGGCGAGCAGGGTGTGGGGCTCTTTACACACTCTCTCTCTCTGTGATAAAGAGCTTCCGTTACGACTTTTGGTTTGAGTGATGAGGCAAATGGGCTTGCATTAAGATGTTGATGTTGCTGGCCGTGATGTGTGATGCGACGTTGAGATGTTTTTAGTTTTTTGTGGCTCGATTATTGATGTTGATGTGATGCGTAGAACGCACTCGAGTAGCACATAAAGGTTGATACACCGTTGCTGAATGGTTATCCTCAGAGAGTTGTTATATTAAATAGAGAGCGCCTTCAATGCCAGACTCTCGTAAGGCCGCGGTGTCAACATTGAAATAAAAAAAACCAACATAACGTGGTTTTAGCGCTGCCACATTTGGCGTTCAGACATCTGCAGGAGTTCCAAATTTGGTGCACTTTCTTCTTTCTGGTGATAAGGCGTTCTGTCCGTATTCAACTTCTTAACATATATGTAGGTATTTACTTATTTTCAAACAATTTGCGCTAAATATTTCCTCTTCATTAACGAAACGAAAATATAATTTTCTTTGTGTTCAATACTCGAAAAAACGAAACTCTTTATATTTCTCAGGTTTTATTGTTCATATTTTCTTATTGAACTATACAAAATAGCAATTGAAAGAACTTCGCTTATGGTAAATTTTTACATAAAAACGTAACGTAATTATTTCAAAAGTACAAAGTAAGAAAAATATCTTTAATATATCTGTTAAACTCTCTTAGATTGTGCCACTCGTTCAAAAAACGATATTTAAATACAAAATTAAACACAAAACCATATTACAATACTTCGACCTCGTTTAGTTCAGAAAGTCGCCAAGGCCTGCCAAGTAATATTGGCGCATGAGTGAATTGGCATTTCCACATATCACGTGGTTTCAATGATGCACACACGGAAATCAGCATTTTTATTCCTCTATTTGTATCATTACTCTATGGTTATCCTTGAAATAATTGGCTACTCAATGCGTTTATTAAACTGACATGTTTTTATGTAACCCATGTTTTGTTATATTGCGTCGCAATTGAGTTTTTTGCGCGCACCACTTGGCCAACCGAAGACATACCGGGTAGCTGTCATCTCGACTGTGTGATGTTTTATTGACTCGTCTCCGCATAGGACATTCAAGAGCTACCCACAGGCATTTATTATTAAATGAAACCGCCCCACTGTGTCATCATTGCCAACAAGCTCTCACTATTCATCATATTTTAACTTCTTGTCCCCGTCTTAGATTTTTATATAATCGCTTTTTTAACACTTCATCTCGCCCATTGTCCTATTTATTGAATCATCCACCTCATTCATCACTATTTGTCTTTTCAAAGTACACAGGATTTTTACCTTTGCTCTGAAATTTATTTTGTTTATTGGTAATTTTTTTAGAATTTTAATGTTGGTTTGAATCGTCTAGAGTTTAGCGCAGCTTGGCCACATTTGCTGGTATACTTTTAAGCTGGGGAACATGTAATCGCGCTTTTCATCTTTGCCGTGATTGACGTCAGAGACAATGGATTGGTCGGTTTTCCTCCGAAACACTGGAACCAACTAATCCAGTTTCTCGGACGTTAAGCTCAGCGTCTAAACCTAAAGGTGACAAGCGGGAGGACATGTTCCAAAGCTGAAATCTGTCCTGACTCAATTGTCGATGTGGGGAAATAGGTTCAAGTGTGGTCGCCATCTGACCATGATTTAAAATTTTGAGGCAGTGTCTTTCATTCGGGATGAATCCCAAACCATCTCCACTAACCCATTACGAAGCTCTAGTTTGACGTTATTTCAGCAAAACCAACTTTAAATTCATCACCGTGTTTGAATTTGGTTAAATTAACGTCACACAAGAGCTGAACAAGTGGTTATTGGTCTCGGTTCACGATCTATCCCGTGGGAAACACCCGGCAACAGTGCCTCGTCATAGTGAACCATGGCCATATGACAAGGGTTATAACCCAACGCACCTGTTCTGGGGTCAGTCGAACAGTATCATTCACAACTTTTTATGAGTGAGAATAGGAAGCATATTTATATAATCAATAAACTACAAAATCTCTATTAATAAGTGTTCATATAATTCGATACTTGAAATATTTGCTTTTATACTGAAATCAAAAATAATTTAAGGTTAATAATGAAATTTTTAAAAGTGATAGCGCCACTAACTTTTCCGTCACTGTATTAAGATTTCTATACTAATTTGAAAAGTGGAACATGGTTCTAATGTAATCTTGAAGAAACCACATAAACATAATTCGGGTTTTCGGAAATGACAACCGCTGATGGTCCAGCATCTAGATTATTGCAGGCAACCGACAGCATCCCATAGCAAATACAATTAATTTGTATGTGCTGAGTTTTGTAATGCTACAAAGGATCGCTTTCTGGGATTCTGACGTAAGGGAAGTGAGTGGTAACAGAGACATCGTCAGCAACGAGACAACCTCCTTTTTTCATCAACCTCGCAATGAAGTGGCTCTTACGGACACTCATCTCTTTAAAAGATGATCAAGTCGCGCAATTCAGTCGGAGTGCTCTCATAAAGCAGGATTTAAATTACACCACTAAACGACAACGACTGCGATAAAACGGACCCAACCCCTCTTATTTATTTTTTTCGCCAAGAAGAGAGAGGGAGGTCAAAAGAAGCGACCTTCTCGTTTTTGCCACTGCACATAATAAAAGGACGTTTTTCTGTTTCTTTATTGTTATGATGTCCTCTTGCTTAGCACCTCTCACGCCAAGTAACGAATGCGACTCTTACATTGATTTAGGGTACGAGACAAGTCAGTTGTAAATTTTGGTGATTGTTGGCGATGGAAGAAGAGTTTGGGGGCGTTCATTTATTACGTCAAGCAACTTTCTGACGTGAACACGTCCATAATATCGGTATGGAGTACCTCTCGCCGCACGGTGTCTTATACTAAACAACGACACACGGCAAATCGTTGTAACTCTACGTTAAATCCTCCTGTGGGGATAAATGACATACCATTGTATATAGGAAATTAGGCCTCGTCGACAAGGCCAAATATTAACCCCTTCCGTCCTTTGACTTTTGTATGACGTGGCGGAATGTCGTCTTTGGCAGCTTAGACCCATATAACTCTACGTCGAACCATACTATGGAGGTGACGTAGAGAAAAACCATGCGTCAACCATGCCGAATACTAACCCACCCCGTCCTATGTACCACGTGTGTGCGTGAGTGGGCGAAGGGGGGGGGGGGAGCCCTTGGGTGCTGTATCGCTTTCGTACACATAACTGTATGTGGAAACTGCCTATGTGAAAAAAATGACATACCATCATGTAGAGGAAAGGGAGACGCGTCGTCTAGGTCAATTGTTGACTCATTACTCCCTCTCACCTTACTGCGTGGGGAGACACTTGATTGCAGTATGCGCATCCGTCCTATAATTCAAAGGGCAAAAAGCCTTTGGGGGGATGAATAACCTACTATTCTGTATATGAAAGTGGGTCGAGTCAACCAGTATAAAGGTTGCCATTTATTCATTTCCCTCCTTCTGACCTTTGTACTGCGTAGGGTCCAAAAGTATACACGAACTAAATCTTGCGCTTACAGTAAGGCCAGCACCTACCTGCTTTTTTTAGGGGAGGAGGTGGGTCCAACTTGCGTGACTATCGCGTAACATTGGGGAGAGGGAGACACAGTGTTTGCGTAACGTACAAAAATTTAAATTCTTTTTTAAATTTATTTTCATAATATTGATATTTTTAACTTTTTATTTACGTTTAAAGCTTTTTTGCGGGGAATTATTGAGTTATTTGGTCAAATACAACGATAACAAAATCACACAACGACTACAAAAGTAACCAAGTCAAATCTGAAAATAAAAGCGAGTGCTAGAATGACGCCCTTTATTTAGAATGCATCCAAGCTTTGAGGAGGGGGATTAAGAAAGCACGTATAGAACACCTGTTTTCAAACAGTGAGTCGTCTTATGATTCACACCTGTGGTTTGTCATATTGATTTTATATCGGCCGTTTCGGTTTTAATTTACTATGTCCCACATGACAAAAAAGCGTTTCATCGCAACAGAGCGCAGAAAACTGCATACATTTAACTTCGAAAAAATTAAAATTAAATGCTACTTCCAGACGGTAACCCTTTAATAGAGAGTTGGTTAGGGAAAGAAAAACTTAAAAACCCGATTTTCCTGATTTTAACCCCCCCCCCCCCCCTCAAAAAAAATTGGGTGCAAGTGTCACTCCTTTTTTCATGAGCGCAGATAGCACGTCACGCTTTATTTATACTACTGACTGATGAACAAAATATAAAATATGCAGCGTAGTTTTCATTGTAAGATCATTTATATTTCCAACACAACCCTATTTTTAAAAAATACTAAAAAAATATTTTAGTAAGGGGGGATTTCGAAAAGTTTTCCCAATATTTAAAATTTGAAAATTTATCACAGTAAATATTTTTGTTTACTTTTAAATTATGTGCCTTTTTGGGAAGATTGCAGATACGCGATCGGATATACACGTTCGTATCCTTTAGATCAGTGGTTCCCAACCCGTGGTCCGCTGCTGATCCTTGATAGGGTTCTAATTGGTCGTGGAGCTGTTGTTCATATTTTTCATATATTTTTAAAAAAGAATTTTTAAAAAATGCGAATTTTTTTCTGAAATGAATTTTTATTAATCTAAAAAAAGCTAAATAGGAAATTAAAATTTATTTGATACCTGAAAAACCTAAAACCAGTAATTTTTTTAAACCTAAAAATTACTGTTAAATAAGGTATTTTTTTTATCTATTAAGTATATTTATTTATGATATAAATACTTTATTTAAGAAATAAATTATGTGTAATATATAAATTATATTTATAATCTTGAATTTTTGTTTAGTGTTTTTGAATAGTTGTCCGAGCTTTGACAAATTTACGTGATATTTAGTCCGCGACCATCTCTAAGTATTCAAAATAACATTGTACGTTTCTAAAAAATATATATATAAATGAATAATTTTTATTAAATTTGTACATTTTTTAAAAATGTGGTTCCCATATATATCTAAATTAATAGATTAAACCATGACACTCTAAAAGATGATACATATAATAAAATTCAAATGAATGGCAAACATAACTATAAATAATATTTAAAATTATTCGAGACTTGGTACGGGGGAACAGAAGAGGTGCACAAAAGGACCAAAAATGAATGATGCAATGACTGAACGTCCCCTTGAAAGCTACTCCAGCATTGGCGCGCATGTTTCGTGTCACTGGTAAAGTTGGCGCATAAATTTTACACTGTTTTGTATTCGGATTTATGGTTCTTTTGGTCAAACGGGTGTGGCGATTTTTTTTTGCTGTTATTTATTCACCACATCTGGGGAGTGTGACTTAGGGTCAAGTTTTATTTACCGTTTATGGCGTCTAGGGTCAGGAATATGGGAAACGCTTAAATTGTCAGAGGAGTGGCTTGTGGAAGACCAGCATTGGTCCATCAATCAGATAGAGGAGTAAGGTGAATCTAAAAGATGTTTAACAGTTTCAAAATCGAAAATAGTGAGTCGTCTTTATACTACTACACAAAGTCACGTTTATACTTTATGCATTAGTCGGGACAGGGCCTATTCTAAGTAAAATTGAGGGACAAACATCAAAACGAGTTTTGCCAAGTTGAGGTGATTTATGGGAAAAAGTAAATAAATTCTCCTAAATGCATTTAAGGTTATTCCCATAGAGTAATGATAGAGATTTCAACAAATTACTCACAGATAATACCAAAACTGTACGTATATATTTTTTGTTGTTGTTAGAAATGACAATGTCAATAGTTTCTTGCAAATTTTTTATATACTATCCCTATTTTTCCGATCGAAGATCTCCTTTTCCCCACTGAAGAAATATGTGCTATTCAGTGGCGACAAGATGAAGTATTTTTACATCAAGACAACAACACAAACATTTTCTTAGCTGCATTTACCACCTGCTATGCTGCACTTTATAAAGAACTGTATAGTGGATAAGCTGGGAGAGGACGTTCTGTACTTCGATACCGACAGTATCGTCTATGCCTCCAATGGACATAATGACCCTCCTCTCGGGAATTATCTGGGAGAATTCCCCGATGAATTGGATGGGGAGACCATCACAAAATTTGTATCAGGTAATTATCCCACCAAACTTTCTATAAACAGTATTTAATTGATTTTTTCAAAGGTGATACTATTAACACTTTAACCAATATGTATTTCATTACTTTTTTCACAGGTGGACCTAAAAATTATGCGTACACGACCACCAACAACAAGACGGTATGTAAAATCCGAGGTTTCACCCTCAACTATCAGAACAGCCTGTCTCTGAACTTTGAGGCAGTAGAGCGTTTAGTGTCGAATTTGGATCAAGAAACCAGTGTCCCCATCACCTACTCTACAATTGCCAGAGATGCCAAAAAGAGACGAGTATTGAACAAGATGGAAACAAAAAATTACAGGATGGTGCATACAAAGCGGGTCATTCGCTCAGACTTTTCGACAATACCATACGGGTATTAATGAAGGAAGTAATGCATGAATACAACAAAGAACTGGAAGAATTAAATGTGCCAAGATACTTTATAGGCAGCAAATGCTTATTGAAATCACCATCTCCCTCAAGAAAACATAGAAATATACAACAACGAATAAAAAATACCTCCTTTCAAAATGGAAACTTAGTTAATAAAGAAATTGAATTTACCAAATATCGTCTACTTTTTTGTATTTTAACTTTACATATTATAAAATGTATAACACATAATTACTTTTTTAACATGTTGTGTAAACTAAAAATTACCTTTTTTGAATAATGACGTTTTAAAAAATTACCTTTTTTCACATGTTGCATAAAATAAAAATTATGTTTTCGTAACATGTAATCCTATGGGAAAATGACCTTTTTTGCACAGTTTATGTAAATTAAAAATTACCTTTTTTGAATAATGACGTTTACAAAGATTACGTTTTTTAATAATGACGTTTTTAAAACAATAACTTTTTTGAATAATAAAGGTTTTAAAAATTGCGTTTTTTCACATGTTGCATAAAATAAAAATTACGTTTTCGTAACATGTAATCCTATGGGAAAATGACCTTTTTTCACAGGTTATGTAAATTAAAAATTACCTTTTTTGAATAATGACGATTTAAAAATTACTTTTTTTTACTTGTTGTGTAAACTAAAAATTACCTTTTTTACCATGTTACATAAACACATATTGATAAGTCATTGCATAGTAGACAATAATCACATCACATATATAAGAACCGACTTTTTTTATTTACAAAACATACATTAGTTACAACAATAATCTCATTTTATAATCATCATACGACATATGTTTAAAGAAATCAGCAGGAAAACATACATTATTCAAGGCTTCCACTACACGTTTGACATTTATGATCAGTAAAGCATCGTCTGTAAACAGATTATCAAAAGGTAAAGTCATACAATCATGATTAAACTGAGACGGATCGTTCAATACACAGGCCTCACAATGAAACAGGTCATATACATTGAATTTCACCTCCTCTCGTAACACAGTGAGTAATTCTTCAAACAAGTTCACATCCGTATCGCATGGTTTAGAGCAATACATGAGAATTTGGGAAGGTAACACCTTTTCAAAGAGGTTACGTTTCAGAGATTCACAAATATTGGGAACAATTTCTCGCAGTTTCGCAAGATTATGATAATTTATTTTCACATATGTATCTTTCAAAGTAAAATTGTTATAGGGAAAGAGTTGCTTTAACATTATTTCACCCTTATTGGACAACATGAGAAGCTGATTGTTGCATACCACACTGGACTTGGTGTATTTGGTATCCACAGCAGAAATTTTTTGTTTTGAAAGTCTTGGAAAGTACGAGTGGTTAACACAACCCCATCAGAGGAGTAGCATGCACTACCACTCTGGTATTGACGAATGTCCACGTAGAGTTTATAGTTCAATTGTTGAATGGAGACTGTAAATCCGTCCCCAAGGTTCCATTCCTTGAGACAAGTCAGCGTTTTCTTTTTTCCATACGGGTCGGTTTCATCCACGTCTCTGGTTTCACCGAATCCCTTTGTCACGCCAAAGGTTCGCTTCTGTCCTCGGTCCAAGCATTCGATAATCGTTGGAGAGGGGGTAATCCATCGGAAGGTGAGGGTGACGCTGGGTGTGGTGACATCCGGCTGCGCAGGGATCTCATGTGTCAGGTTGGTGGGTAGAAGCAAAAGGGAACCATTTCCCGATTGTTGAGGGCGATCCCCTCCAAAGACCATGGTTCTTGGGGCTCCAAAGCTGAGAGTCGGGATGACAGCAGTCAGGTCCGTCTCGGCGTGCGGGGAAATCTTGGCCTTTCCGTCGGGGTAGAAGTTGAGGAACACAAAGTTGTATTTTCTGCCCGTCCTTTTCTCCACATCCTCTTTAATCGATGTCAGTGTAGGCGTCCAAAGCTTAGCTGGTACGGTGATTCCGGAGAGGGCAAAATTGTGTTCTCCAAATCCAAGCACTCTGCGTCGAGGAATATACGTTTTACCTTAATAAGTAAACTTGAGTGGCTCGTAAGGATAATGTATTAGTTCATCAATTTCTTGTTGCGATCGTTCCGAGGAATAAAATCCTCGAATATAGTCAAATTTGAAATCTTCAGCAGCCATTTTTAGAGATATTAGCGAGAGAGACACGAACAAACAGCTTCGCACACCACAACTTAGCACATAAATGACGCTTCGGTCGTAAAATCCGGATCGACATCATCGTTGCCACTAGGGTCGCTCGAGAACCTGCCCGAACCTGTTCAACCAATCACATTCAACGGGAAACGACGTCACGAAAAATGGAGACGCAGCTGACATTACTCCCGACCAATAGGGATAGACCCATGACATCATTCTCTTATGTCACAGTACGCGTTGATTCTTGTTCCGAATACGTTCTGTTCCCCCTCTCAATGACATCGACCAACAGGGACAACCCCCCATCACTGTAGAATGTTCTAGAACCTTCCAACCTTCCAGAAGAAACCGGTCCCCCCTTCGTACTATGACATCACTCTCGACCAATAGGGACGAAGACAAAGTCCCTTACGTCACAGCACGCGTTGATTCTTGTTGCGATCACTACAGAACGTTCCAGAATGTTCTGAGTGGTGATTCCCCCTCTCAGTGACGTCACGACCAATAAGAACAACCCCTTCACCGTAGAACGTTCTAGAAAATACTCAATGACGTCCCGACCAATAGTATTCGACTTCACTTATGCCATTAAGAACAGATATCCCCCAACAGCCTCATGGCATGGTTAGTTTGATGCTCGACTGGCACGGAGAAGGAACCTGGTTCGATTCCCGGTCTCGGCCAAATATCCATTTTAACCAAAAAAAATAAGTAAAATGAACCTACCAAAATAATTAACTAAAATTCTCCAATTAATAAAAAATTAACTAAAATTAATTAAATAAAAATGGCATCCTTAGAATATTCCAGAAACCCTCCAAGTTCCGATGACCAGAAAATCTTCGATGACGCCACACCTTCCCCAAAATAAAAATGGTGTCCCCAAAAAGTGTGACGTCACCCAGAAAATCTTCCCTTCCCATCGTTATGACGTCATTGGATTATTGTAATAATTTCGTTTATTATTTTTTACTTTATTGCACCATGCTGGAGTTCGCGAAAGCGAATTTATTCGCAAGTAGTGAGAGGGGGTGTGTATGCAATAATTTTTTTGCAGTTGTTTGGATTATTTTTTATTATTTATTTTTGTAAATTCGACTACGCGATAACAAATAATAGGGTGGGTTGTGGCGGTGTAATTTTGATTATTGTAATAGTTTTGTTTATTATTTTTTACTTTATTGCACCATGCTCGAGTTCGCGAAAGCGAATTTGATCGCAAATAGTGAGAGGGGGTGACTGTGCAATATTTTTTTTTTTTACAGTTTTATTGTTTACTTTTTTTGTTCTTTTAGTAATTTCGACTAGGCGATAACAAATAATAGGGTGGGTTGTGGCGGTGTAATTTTGATTATTGTAATAGTTTTGTTTATTATTTTTTAATTTATTGCACCATTCTCGAGTTCGCGAAAGCGAATTTGATCGCAAGTAGTGAGAGGGGGTGACTGTGCAATATTCCTTTTTTTTTTACAGTTTTATTGTTTACTTTTTTTGTTCTTTTAGTAATTTCGACTAGGCGATAACAAATAATAAGTTGGGTTGTGCCGGTGTTAATTTGGATTTTTGTAATAGGTTAGTAAGAGTCCTATACAGTTACAAATTTGCTTCTTGACCACATTCTTGGATTTGTTAAATTTCAAGACTGCCCTTTTCAAACTCATGACTGCCCATTTTTTATTTATGATTTCTCAATTGACACAAAACTGCACGTTAGAGTTTTGTCCAGTGTCGGGATTCTTTAGTAATATTCAGAAAATGTTCCAAAGAGACAAATTTGCTGACTATAAAATATTTTAGTGGCGAACTTAACCCTCTCCCCTGCTCGTGATGGCCCTGATCACGGTTATGAGATCGATCCTAACGACTTAGATTGATTGGCATATGGGAATCATCAACAACAATTGATACGTTCATGAGATTCAATTCCGCTCATTCATTTGTGAAATGACGTTGAAACAATGAATGATTCCCAACAATGTTTCCATCATTTTCTCAACAAGTAATGATGAATGCCTTTTTTTCTTTAAGCACTTGAAATATGTTGGTTTTGATTGCCGATCTGCAAGAACTAACACCTGCTTTTCTGTGATACTCTATCGTCACAGTATAGGGCTGTAGGTGAAAGCCTATTTCACACATTTTCCATGTTTTCTTATAGATAAAATTTTTTGGTATTTTATTTTAATTTTGTGATGTAATAAATAACTTTAAGTACGGATGAAGAGAAATTATTTCACTCTAGTTGCAGTTTTTATTTTATTTTGTTAAATCAATAAATAGGTTGAAATATTACAGTTCTGATAACCAAAACTGAAATATCACATTCATATACACTTTGCGCCGAAATTAAATCCGAACAATGTTAATTTTAATGAAATTTTAAATTTAACAATAACTAGTTGAAAAACGTTTTCCGTTTAAGGATTGTTTAAAAGACGTCCTATATATACGCTATAAATGCCATATATACGTCCCATCCCGAGACAAAAAAAAGGTGTATGCCTCTAGTATGCCGCATATATGCCGCATACATGTGGCATACGTATGCCTCGTATGCCCTGTGAGAATATCCCATATTACTCTGGCATACGGAGGTGGTATGCGACATGTATGCCGCTGGCATATCACCTCCGTATGCGACATGTATGCCGCTGGCATATCACCTCCGTATGCGACATGTATGCCGATGGCATATCACCTCCGTATGCGACATGTATGTGGCTGGCATATCACCTCCGTATGCGACATGTATGCGGCTGGCATATCACCTCCGTATGCGACATGTATACGGCTGGCATATCACCTCCGTATGCGACATGTATGCGGCTGGCATATCACCTCTGTATGCGATATGTATGCGGATCGCATATTATCCATTGTAAAAGTTACATGACGGCTTTTTTCCACGATGTTTAGATTAACTTTTGAAAAACATATCATTATTATTTTTATTTCACATATAAGTATTATTAAAAAGTTTTGTGGCATGAAATGTAATAAGAAAAAAATACTGCTTAAATAAAAGTTACACAAGATTTAAAAGTTACTTACGAGATTTAAAAAATAATCTCAATGTATGACTTTATAATTTCATATGAATATAATTAGGACATGTTAGTTTTTAGTTAGCAAAACAAATTTTTCTCTCTTTTAACTCAATATCGACATTTCTTAAAAAGTATTTCTTTGAAGCTCAAATTTCTACTTTAATAATTGTAAAACTATGCTATGTATATTCATATGAAATTAAAAAGTCATACATTGAGATTTTATTTAAATCTTGTAACTTTTATTTAGCCAATATTTTTTCTTATTACATTTCATGCTACAAAACTTTTTTAAAAATACTTATATATAAAGTAATTACTGTTTCCAAAAGAAGAAAATAGCATTATACTGTCCACCAAAAGTAGTGTAAAAAGGCCGATTCTAAGCCGAGGTGCTGTGAGGAATAATGAGGAATACGAGGAATAATTGAGGAATACGAGGTGCTGTGTGGATTTTGGCGGTGCTCTGTGGATTTTTGGCGGTGCTCTGTGGATTTTGGCGGTGCTCTGTGGAGTTTGGTGGTGCTGTGAGAATCAGGGCGGATCTCGTCTGTCAAGCCGAGGGGGCGTGGCCTAATGGAGATGACCTCAACCAATCAGGTGTCAGTAAGTGACGTCACACGCAGGGGGCATGGGAACAGGTGTCGATGACTCATCGCCGCCGATGGGCAAGTCGCCGATGGGCATGTCACACCGTGTCTCAACGTGTTTGTACGGGAACGGACCAATCAGGTTCTTGTGTGAGGATGACCTCATGAACAACCAATCAGGTGTCAGTAAGTGACGTCACACGCTGTCGGGGCAAGGTTTTACTAGTTCTGCTTGTAACCGCAAGGCGGCGCTGCATGTAGGGGAACGGACCAATCAGATGCTTGCTTAAGGATGACATCATGAAGAACCAATCAGGTGTCAGTAAAGGTTGTCTTACGGAGTGTCATGTGACATGGAAGTTGTTTTTTTTTTTTATTAAATTTGGGTATTGGTGGAAATTTTCGTCGCACTGCATCTACGCATTTTTTAATTTTAAGCTGAGGGTTATGACAAATGTTAGGAATAGTTGGTTGTTAAAAATAATATGAGCTGTATATGCAATTTTGAGACAGTAAATAAAAATAATTAGACTAATATTAGTATTTAATATTTTATTTTAATATTTCTTTATTTTTTTTTATATTTCTTTATATTTTGATATTTATTTGTATTTGAATATATTTTTTTTTATTATTTATTTATATTTTTATTATTTATTTATATTTTTATTATTTATTTATATTATTTATTTATATTTTTATTATTGATCTATATTTTAGCTTTTATATTTTTTATTATTTATTTATATTTTAACTTTTATATTTTATTATTCATTTATATTTTATTACACATTTATCTTTCACATATGTTTTAATATTTATTTGTATTTTATATACGCATAAATCTTTGCCAAAAAAAAAAAAGTAACTCAGTGAGAGCAATCACGTCCCACTAGAGCTGCACAATGAACTTATGTTAAAGGGAAAGACACTAGTGTATATATTTTAACTATGGTTAGTACAAAAGAAAAGAATTTTGCAAGAATGGTTTTAGAAAAATATATTTTATGTGACCAACTCCAGCATATAATTTCGCAATATAACTCTATGAGGAATCATCCTATGGGGGTAAATAACATACCATCGTGTACAGGAAGGTAGACCAGATTAATAAGTAAAGCTTTTTTTTACCTTTTGACATGTGTACTAAGGGTATAAAAAATGACAGTCTGGGGTTCTATGAAAATAATGTTTATAACAATATACGTTTAAATTACAATTTATATAACGGAAATCAGTCTCAGTGGATGAAAAAAAAGTAATTAATATGAAAGCTGATACTTTGAAAAAGAACCTTGGGAACCAAAACCTTGTATTACGGTTAATTAAACTTTTTATAAAAGTAATGTGTTCTTTAAATGTTTTTCACATCATACGTAAAATTATTATTTTAAGAGGGAAAATATCATATCGTTATGACTAGAAGGAGGGATCTCACCTTGATCACAATTGGATGCATTAGAATTGCTTACTGTTTAGGAATATGATGTAAAAGTTACTCTATCGCACTGTTTGTTGTGCTGGGCTTGATAAGAGCAGATTTGGGGTTGGTATGTAAGATAATGGATCTATTACTTGTTCTAATACGTGTTGAATAAGGGAATTTGTCTTAGATGTTGCTGTTTTAGGAGTGTTTTATAATTGGTTGTTTGATTGAACGATACAGTGCAGCTATACAAAGGGGTTTATTTATACGCTTGGTACAAGTACACATTTTTTCTTATGTCATAAAATTACACTATAACAAAACGCATAGGTGGATGGTAGAAATGAAGTAGCACCATACAAGGGGAATTATTAGGGCTGGCTGATTAAATTTTCAAAGACTAAGAGGCAACAAGTTCCCATATGAGTACAATTGAGGGTGAATGTGTAGAATTTGGCGACATCAAGTATCCACAAGGGGACAATTTGAGAGGTGTATTCGTAAAATTGGCGACATGAAGTACCCATAGGGAGACGTTTGTAGGCGTATACATAAAATTGGGGTGAAAGCGGGGTTTGTAGTTGTACATTAGACAAGAATAAATGTAAAATGAAAAAGTTTAAGTTTGAAATAAATTATAAAAAGAATAAATGTTAAAAAAAAAAGTTAAAATACAATTTAAAAAGCAAAATGTAAAAAAAAAAAAAGTTTAAAAAGAAAAATGTAAAAATAAAAAAAAAGTTTAAGTGTGAATTAAAAACTAAAAGGTTAAGTAAGAAAAAAAAATAACTAAAAGTGAAAAAAAAATTTTAAAAGTGAAAAAATATATATATATATTTATATAAAAAATATTTGAAAAAAGTTTAAGTGTGAAATAAATTATAAAACTAATAAATGTAAAATAAAAAGTTTACGTGTGAAATAGATTATAAAAAGTATAAATGTAAAAAAATAAATAAAAAGTTTAAGTGAAAAATATAATGTAAAGATAAAAAAGTTAAAAAACAGTAACTGTAAAATAAAAAAAAAGTTTGTATAAAATGAACTTTTAAAAGAAAAATGAAAAAAAAAGTAAAAACAATATATAAAAAAAAAAGTTTTAAGTGTAAAAATAAAATTAAAAAAAAAAAAATTAAAAAAAAAAAAAAGACAAATGTAAAAAAGAAAAACGTAAAAAAAAAATTTAAAATTAAAAAAAAAAAAATTTACAAACGAAAAATATGAAAAAAAAAAAAGAAACGTTAAAAGAAAATTGCTAAATGTAAAAAAGAAATGTGTTAAATGTAAAAGATTAACCATCATAAGTTTTTTACCCGAATCGACCCAAAGCCATATGGTGTTACGGAACGTACTAGCCCCATATAGGCACAGATGCCCGTGGTGAGTTCTGTGAATGGTCTACCCACTAATCAAACGACAAGTACCACAATTACATTAAATAATTAGCAACAAAAAAAGCAGGAAATACTACTATAGATATAAAAAATATTAACAAAGTATCGAAAATAGAACCAAAGGTAACTAATAAATCTGTATAGAATGAGTGTCTATAAATGTATAAGAGAAACCAATGTATATATTTCTACTAAAATGTTGACACATATACTAAATTTTTAACAAATTAAGTCAAATATTTGCGAAATAGAGAAAATAATACATACTTTTTAAAATTGTATCAAATAGTCTATGAATGGATAAAAAAAAAATATCATGACATGTATTAAAAAAAAATTAAAATAATGGACTTACGTGTAACACATTAAGTTAAGAAATTTATACTTATCAAAGAAAGTAACGTAAGTCATATAAAAAAAAAACCTGTAGTTAAGTACAATTGTTAATTGAATATGCTACAAAATATTGTCAAATTACACCATTTTTAGTGATAGGACAAGCAAACTTGTTAAAATGTCATATAATTATCAAAAATATTATACAAAGTACGAATTTAAAAAAAAAAAGTAAATGCAAAAAGAAAAAAAAGTTTAAGTGTAAAATAAAATGTAAAAAAAAAAAAAATGTAAAAAATAAAAAAAAGTTTAATAAAAAAAAAGTTAAAAAATAATAAAAAAAAAATTTAAGTGTAAAATACAATTTAAAAAGAAATGTAAAAAGAAAAAAAGTTTAATAAAAATTACATGTAAAAAGAAAAAAGTAAAAAAAAAAAAAAAAAAAAAAAAAGTTAAAAAAGAAAAAAAAAGTTAAAAAATAAATAAAAAGTTAAAAAAGAAAAAAAGTTAAAAAAGAAAAAAAAAATTAAAAAAGAAAAAAAAATTAAAAAAGAAAAAAAAAGTTTAAAAAGAAAAAAAAAATTAAAAAAGAAAAAAAAATTAAAAAAGAAAAAAAAATTAAAAAATAAAAAAAAATTAAAAAAGAAAAAAAAAATTTAAAAAAAAGAAGAAAAAAAATTTAAAAAAAAAGTTAAAAAAGAAAAAAGAAAAAAAAAGTTTAAAAAAAATAGTTAAAGTGTAAAATACAATTTAAAAAAAAAATGAAAACATAAAAAATTAAAAAAAAAAATGTAAGTGTAAAATTACATTTTAAAAGAAAATGTGAAAATAGAAAAAAAAGTAAAAAGAAAATTGCTAAAAGTAAAAAAAAATAAAGGTGTAAAATGTTAAATAAAAAGACCTTAAGTGTAAAAAATAGAAGAAAAAAGTTTAAGTGTAAAATATTACTCATCATAAGCTTTTTACTCGTATCCACCCAAAGTTATATGGCGTTACGGAGCGTACTAGCCCTATATAGGCGCAGATTCCTTGGTGAGTTCTGTGAATGGTCTACCCACTAATCAAACGATAAGTACAATAATTATATTAAAATATTAGCAAAAAAAAAAAGCAGAAAATACTAATATAGATATAAAAAATATTATCAAAGTATAGAAAATAGAACCAAGAATAACTAATAAATCTGTATACAATGGGTGTCTATAAATGTATAAGAGAAACCAATGTTTATATCTCTACTAAAATGTTGACACATATACTAAATGTTTAATAAATTAACTCATATATTTGCGAAATAGAAAAAAATGGTACATACTTTTTAAAATTGTATCAAATAGTCTATGAATGGATAAAAAAAAAAATTGTATATATAATTTTTAATTGTATCTATAAATGGATAAAAAAAATCATGACATGTATTAAAATAATGGACTTACGCGTGACAGTTTAAGTTAAAAAATTTATATTTACCATAAGTTATTATAAAAAAAAAAACTGTAATTAAGTATAATTGTTAATTGAATATGCTACAAAATATTGCCAAGTTATTCCATGGTAGTGATTTAACAACCAAACACTTTGTCTTTAAAGATTACGATAACGCAGTTTTAGAAACTAACATAGGGGCAAATGTGTATAATTATCATAAAATACTTCACATTACTGTTAAAATGTCATATAATTATCAAATATATTATACAAAGTAAGAAAAATATTACTTAATATGTTAAAATATTACCAATAGTACATGCCCAACAGATCAAAATGACCTTCAGCACCCTACGACACATGAAAACTTACGGAGATTAACAGCAATCTTGCCTCAAAAAATAAAACCAATAGTGTGCTGCTAAGGATAAAATGTCAAGTACACACCCAGTGTAGGAGATGTATACAAATAATATTGTTGAATTATTAACAAAGTGATTTCATTAATACTAAAATAAGGTCTTTGTTACAATAATATATATATATATGGAAATTAAGTTCTTATTAGTGAAATTTATGTAATATTTTTAGACTGCTTTGTTCAATTTATAATATGTAGGTAGAATTTTTACATAAAAAACCCCTTTGTGTTTATCAAAAATATTTCACAAATTAAGAAGAAGAATACCTAAGGAAGGTCTTTGCACATGATTATAGTACAAAACCATGTGGATTTACATCAATTTTACCAGGAACAAGGGGGTCAGTATACGGCTATGAGTCAAATAGTCAATTTTAAAACCACATTCAGGCATTAATAACACAAATGCCTGAATGTGGTGAAAAATTGACTATTTGACTCATAGCCGTATACTGACCCCCTTGTTCCTGGTAAAATTGATGTAAATCCACATGGTTTTGTACTATAATCATGTGCAAAGACCTTCCTTAGGTATTCTTCTTCTTAATTTGTGAAATATTTTTGATAAACACAAAGGGGTTTTTTATGTAAAAATTCTACCTACATATTATAAATTGAACAAAGCAGTCTAAAAATATTACATAAATTTCACTAATAAGAACTTAATTTCCATATATATATATATTATTGTAACAAAGACCTTATTTTAGTATTAATGAAATCACTTTGTTAATAATTCAACAATATTATTTGTATACATCTCCTACACTGGGTGTGTACTTGACATTTTATCCTTAGCAGCACACTATTGGTTTTATTTTTTGAGGCAAGATTGCTGTTAATCTCCGTAAGTTTTCATGTGTCGTAGGGTGCTGAAGGTCATTTTGATCTGTTGGGCATGTACTATTGGTAATATTTTAACATATTAAGTAATATTTTTCTTACTTTGTATAATATATTTGATAATTATATGACATTTTAACAGTAATGTGAAGTATTTTATGATAATTATACACATTTGCCCCTATGTTAGTTTCTAAAACTGCGTTATCGTAATCTTTAAAGACAAAGTGTTTGGTTGTTAAATCACTACCATGGAATAACTTGGCAATATTTTGTAGCATATTCAATTAACAATTATACTTAATTACAGTTTTTTTTTTTATAATAACTTATGGTAAATATAAATTTTTTAACTTAAACTGTCACGCGTAAGTCCATTATTTTAATACATGTCATGATTTTTTTTATCCATTTATAGATACAATTAAAAATTATATATACAATTTTTTTTTTTATCCATTCATAGACTATTTGATACAATTTTAAAAAGTATGTACCATTTTTTTCTATTTCGCAAATATATGAGTTAATTTATTAAACATTTAGTATATGTGTCAACATTTTAGTAGAGATATAAACATTGGTTTCTCTTATACATTTATAGACACCCATTGTATACAGATTTATTAGTTATTCTTGGTTCTATTTTCTATACTTTGATAATATTTTTTATATCTATATTAGTATTTTCTGCTTTTTTTTTTTGCTAATATTTTAATATAATTATTGTACTTATCGTTTGATTAGTGGGTAGACCATTCACAGAACTCACCAAGGAATCTGCGCCTATATAGGGCTAGTACGCTCCGTAACGCCATATAACTTTGGGTGGATACGAGTAAAAAGCTTATGATGAGTAATATTTTACACTTAAACTTTTTTCTTCTATTTTTTACACTTAAGGTCTTTTTATTTAACATTTTACACCTTTATTTTTTTTTACTTTTAGCAATTTTCTTTTTACTTTTTTTTCTATTTTCACATTTTCTTTTAAAATGTAATTTTACACTTACATTTTTTTTTTTAATTTTTTATGTTTTCATTTTTTTTTTAAATTGTATTTTACACTTTAACTATTTTTTTTAAACTTTTTTTTTCTTTTTTCTTTTTTAACTTTTTTTTTAAATTTTTTTTCTTCTTTTTTTTAAATTTTTTTTTTCTTTTTTAATTTTTTTTTCTTTTTTAATTTTTTTTTCTTTTTTAATTTTTTTTTCTTTTTTAATTTTTTTTTTCTTTTTAAACTTTTTTTTTCTTTTTTAATTTTTTTTTCTTTTTTAATTTTTTTTTTCTTTTTTAACTTTTTTTCTTTTTTAACTTTTTATTTATTTTTTAACTTTTTTTTTTCTTTTTTAACTTTTTTTTTTTTTTTTTTTTTTTTTACTTTTTTCTTTTTACATGTAATTTTTATTAAACTTTTTTTCTTTTTACATTTCTTTTTAAATTGTATTTTACACTTAAATTTTTTTTTTATTATTTTTTAACTTTTTTTTTATTAAACTTTTTTTTATTTTTTACATTTTTTTTTTTTTTACATTTTATTTTACACTTAAACTTTTTTTTCTTTTTGCATTTACTTTTTTTTTTTAAATTCGTACTTTGTATAATATTTTTGATAATTATATGACATTTTAACAAGTTTGCTTGTCCTATCACTAAAAATGGTGTAATTTGACAATATTTTGTAGCATATTCAATTAACAATTGTACTTAACTACAGGTTTTTTTTTTATATGACTTACGTTACTTTCTTTGATAAGTATAAATTTCTTAACTTAATGTGTTACACGTAAGTCCATTATTTTAATTTTTTTTTAATACATGTCATGATATTTTTTTTTTATCCATTCATAGACTATTTGATACAATTTTAAAAAGTATGTATTATTTTCTCTATTTCGCAAATATTTGACTTAATTTGTTAAAAATTTAGTATATGTGTCAACATTTTAGTAGAAATATATACATTGGTTTCTCTTATACATTTATAGACACTCATTCTATACAGATTTATTAGTTACCTTTGGTTCTATTTTCGATACTTTGTTAATATTTTTTATATCTATAGTAGTATTTCCTGCTTTTTTTGTTGCTAATTATTTAATGTAATTGTGGTACTTGTCGTTTGATTAGTGGGTAGACCATTCACAGAACTCACCACGGGCATCTGTGCCTATATGGGGCTAGTACGTTCCGTAACACCATATGGCTTTGGGTCGATTCGGGTAAAAAACTTATGATGGTTAATCTTTTACATTTAACACATTTCTTTTTTACATTTAGCAATTTTCTTTTAACGTTTCTTTTTTTTTTTTCATATTTTTCGTTTGTAAATTTTTTTTTTTTTAATTTTAAATTTTTTTTTTACGTTTTTCTTTTTTACATTTGTCTTTTTTTTTTTTTTAATTTTTTTTTTTTTAATTTTATTTTTACACTTAAAACTTTTTTTTTTATATATTGTTTTTACTTTTTTTTTCATTTTTCTTTTAAAAGTTCATTTTATACAAACTTTTTTTTTATTTTACAGTTACTGTTTTTTAACTTTTTTATCTTTACATTATATTTTTCACTTAAACTTTTTATTTATTTTTTTACATTTATACTTTTTATAATCTATTTCACACGTAAACTTTTTATTTTACATTTATTAGTTTTATAATTTATTTCACACTTAAACTTTTTTCAAATATTTTTTATATAAATATATATATATATTTTTTCACTTTTAAAATTTTTTTTTCACTTTTAGTTATTTTTTTTTCTTACTTAACCTTTTAGTTTTTAATTCACACTTAAACTTTTTTTTTATTTTTACATTTTTCTTTTTAAACTTTTTTTTTTTTTACATTTTGCTTTTTAAATTGTATTTTAACTTTTTTTTTTAACATTTATTCTTTTTATAATTTATTTCAAACTTAAACTTTTTCATTTTACATTTATTCTTGTCTAATGTACAACTACAAACCCCGCTTTCACCCCAATTTTATGTATACGCCTACAAACGTCTCCCTATGGGTACTTCATGTCGCCAATTTTACGAATACACCTCTCAAATTGTCCCCTTGTGGATACTTGATGTCGCCAAATTCTACACATTCACCCTCAATTGTACTCATATGGGAACTTGTTGCCTCTTAGTCTTTGAAAATTTAATCAGCCAGCCCTAATAATTCCCCTTGTATGGTGCTACTTCATTTCTACCATCCACCTATGCGTTTTGTTATAGTGTAATTTTATGACATAAGAAAAAATGTGTACTTGTACCAAGCGTATAAATAAACCCCTTTGTATAGCTGCACTGTATCGTTCAATCAAACAACCAATTATAAAACACTCCTAAAACAGCAACATCTAAGACAAATTCCCTTATTCAACACGTATTAGAACAAGTAATAGATCCATTATCTTACATACCAACCCCAAATCTGCTCTTATCAAGCCCAGCACAACAAACAGTGCGATAGAGTAACTTTTACATCATATTCCTAAACAGTAAGCAATTCTAATGCATCCAATTGTGATCAAGGTGAGATCCCTCCTTCTAGTCATAACGATATGATATTTTCCCTCTTAAAATAATAATTTTACGTATGATGTGAAAAACATTTAAAGAACACATTACTTTTATAAAAAGTTTAATTAACCGTAATACAAGGTTTTGGTTCCCAAGGTTCTTTTTCAAAGTATCAGCTTTCATATTAATTACTTTTTTTTCATCCACTGAGACTGATTTCCGTTATATAAATTGTAATTTAAACGTATATTGTTATAAACATTATTTTCATAGAACCCCAGACTGTCATTTTTTATACCCTTAGTACACATGTCAAAAGGTAAAAAAAAGCTTTACTTATTAATCTGGTCTACCTTCCTGTACACGATGGTATGTTATTTACCCCCATAGGATGATTCCTCATAGAGTTATATTGCGAAATTATATGCTGGAGTTGGTCACATAAAATATATTTTTCTAAAACCATTCTTGCAAAATTCTTTTCTTTTGTACTAACCATAGTTAAAATATATACACTAGTGTCTTTCCCTTTAACATAAGTTCATTGTGCAGCTCTAGTGGGACGTGATTGCTCTCACTGAGTTACTTTTTTTTTTTTGGCAAAGATTTATGCGTATATAAAATACAAATAAATATTAAAACATATGTGAAAGATAAATGTGTAATAAAATATAAATGAATAATAAAATATAAAAGTTAAAATATAAATAAATAATAAAAAATATAAAAGCTAAAATATAGATCAATAATAAAAATATAAATAAATAATATAAATAAATAATAAAAATATAAATAAATAATAAAAATATAAATAAATAATAAAAAAAAATATATTCAAATACAAATAAATATCAAAATATAAAGAAATATAAAAAAAAATAAAGAAATATTAAAATAAAATATTAAATACTAATATTAGTCTAATTATTTTTATTTACTGTCTCAAAATTGCATATACAGCTCATATTATTTTTAACAACCAACTATTCCTAACATTTGTCATAACCCTCAGCTTAAAATTAAAAAATGCGTAGATGCAGTGCGACGAAAATTTCCACCAATACCCAAATTTAATAAAAAAAAAAAACAACTTCCATGTCACATGACACTCCGTAAGACAACCTTTACTGACACCTGATTGGTTCTTCATGATGTCATCCTTAAGCAAGCATCTGATTGGTCCGTTCCCCTACATGCAGCGCCGCCTTGCGGTTACAAGCAGAACTAGTAAAACCTTGCCCCGACAGCGTGTGACGTCACTTACTGACACCTGATTGGTTGTTCATGAGGTCATCCTCACACAAGAACCTGATTGGTCCGTTCCCGTACAAACACGTTGAGACACGGTGTGACATGCCCATCGGCGACTTGCCCATCGGCGGCGATGAGTGATCAGCACCTGTTCCCATGCCCCCTGCGTGTGACGTCACTTACTGACACCTGATTGGTTGAGGTCATCTCCATTAGGCCACGCCCCCTCGGCTTGACAGACGAGATCCGCCCTGATTCTCACAGCACCACCAAACTCCACAGAGCACCGCCAAAATCCACAGAGCACCGCCAAAAATCCACAGAGCACCGCCAAAATCCACACAGCACCTCGTATTCCTCAATTATTCCTCGTATTCCTCATTATTCCTCACAGCACCTCGGCTTAGAATCGGCCTTTTTACACTACTACCAAATGTGAAATAAAAATAATAAATATGGATATTTTTTTTTTCTGCTTAAAATTTTAAACCTGCACCTGGGCTTAACATGAGTTATAAATTAATGTGTATTAGGAATACTCTACGTAGTATAAATTAAAATTTTGATATCAAGGAACTCATTTCTATCAATTGCAAAATAATAGCTAATAACACTCAATAGAAAGTTTAGTGATTCTAACAAGAAACACACTACTATATAAATATTCCATTTTGACTGAACACAATTTTTGTGTTTTTGTGTTGACTCAACTCATCAAAAAGTAAGGCTTTAATATGACAACGAGGTATCAAGTTTTTTTTTATCCCTTGTAGTAGGTTTTCAGGGATATAGTAAAGAAGTTAGTTCTATGAACATATAAATTATAGTTCTATTATATAAAGTGACACACTTTGTGTCTGTATAATTTTATTTAGTATATATTTGGGAGGAGAAACTTGTATATGAGAAGAAAAGTTTACACCTTACTTGTTGATAATAAATTTAAAGTAAGAATACTTTTATTTACATTACAGTTTTTAATGTTTTATAGTTATTGCTCACAAATGAAATTAACTTTAAAAAAACTTTTATAGTAACATTGTTTAAGCACATAGACAATCTGTTTGGAATATAGACAGTTACTTATTTTGTTCAGGAAGAATTATTTCATGGATGATGGCAATTTTTATTTTACATTTTAACTCTAGAAATCTTTTGTAGTACCATAATAATATATAAAGAATATTTAGAAAATTTTATCAAAGATAATTTTGAGAGAGAAAGTTATTGTATTATTTATCAGAAAAACAAACTATTGAAAGTTAATGCAATAAAGTGTAATTATTGCAAATTTTAAATATTAATTAAAGTACTTATTATAATTTGCATTAAATGATCTTTTAAACATTTAAAGTAGCTGATGTGGACTATTTTGAAATGGTGCTCATGCTTTTGGAGAAATTCGAATAATATTTAAAAATTTACTTCATACGATACATTAAATTGGCCTACTTCTCAGATATCAAATTTTAACAATATGAAATGTGTGATAAAAATTCATTTATTTGAAATATAAAGACATTTTTATTGTTATGTTTAGATAAAACTCATAATACACATTTGTTTTTAATTTTAGCTTCAAAACTAATTTTTTTGAAGAAAAAAATAATACTGATTTATAATAAATTAAAATTTATTCTTAAAAAATTTTTAAATAAAAAACATAAAATTGGAATGAACAATGTTTATTTTTAAATAAAATACATATTTAAAACATTTATTTCATAAAATTATAAATCCTAGATAAAGTTAACATGTAGCAATTTTGGAGTTCAAAAATAAATTCAAAAATAACCTTTTCAATTTTGTAAATCCTTCAATGTAGAATTTGTTGGGTGTCCTGATGAAACGTAGAAAGCAAGATCGGTATAACCAAACTCACATGAAAACACAATACTGCTGCATATTTTCTTAAGAGACCCTCTCTTCTAAGCCGTAACAGAAGATACATTCACAGGCTTATGTTCACCACTGCTCGACCGACCGGACAAAGTGTAGGACCGTAGCCCACACTGCGTTACGAAGGCACACTGCGTTACATTGGGTTTCGCGTACTTTTCTACTTTCTAAGTTGGGAAAATTTTAATTCATCTGTAATGAGATTAGCAGGAACAACATCCTTTTGCTTGGTTTTCGACTATGGAAAAATCCGTTAGCCATTGCACTGCACGTCAACCAAGCCTAATCCAGTCGAAGTCCAAAATGGCTACCTACTTCCGCGTTCCTTCTCTCATTGCATAATTCACCCACACATGTCTACAACTCATGATCTTCAAGTGGAAGTGAAACTATGGATATTTACGACTCAACTTATACATCCAATTTTAAACATCGCGTTTAATGTTGCAATAAATTGGATCGAAATCGTAAGCATTGTAAAACTATGCCTTTAGTTGAATATGCCACTGCCATTCCCCGGGATCGGCCCGTCGCACGGGGGGGGGGGGGAGGGGGGGGGGAGGGGGGGGGGAGGGGGGGGGGGGCAATTTTCTGGAGACCCTGAAAGTTGGGAATTTCAACTTCTAAAAACCCCGAGTTGGGAAAATTTATGCCTGATGGAAATTAACATTATTAACAAATGAAAGCTATAGAAGATTAGAAATTTGTAAGATTACATTTAAATTAGACCTCAAAACGTACACTGCATTTGAATATGGGTGTAACAAATGAATGCTTGTGAGAGAACTATTTAATATTACCTCTAATATATTTAAAAAAAAAAGATGAAAAATGTCGATAAGTTGGAACTGGGAATTTTCAGCACTGTTGAGTTAGTTGGGAATTTCAAAACGTTAAGTTGGGAAATTTCTTTTATTTCGACTCCCCCCCCCCCCCCCCCCCCTTCCCCCTCGCTCGCTAGGTCGAAAGCATACTCGGCATATTTCTCGCATACTAGCAATTGGTCTGGCATACGTAGTGCATACACGCGGCATATTAATATTTTTATGATTTTTATCGTCCTCAAACTATTACTATAATGCAATGGTTTCAAAGAAGTATAATGTAACTAGATATACTTAAAAATCAACTCACACAATTATATAGTTGTAAACATTAATTTCGCAATAAATTGGACCGAAATCGGAAGCATATGCCGTTGGCATACTCACAGCATACGCCTCCGCGGTCATCAGTTCGATGGCATATTTCTCGCATACTAATAATAAGTCTGGCATACGAAAGGCATACACGCGGCATATTAATATTTTTGTCTCGGGAAAAATTAGTCTGGCATACGAAAGGCATACACGCGGCATATTAATATTTTTGTCTCGGGAAAATCAATCTGGCATACGAAAGGCATACACGCGGCATATTAATATTTTTGTCTCGAGAAAAATCAGTCTGGCATACGAAAGGCATACACGCGGCATATTAATATTATTGCCTCTGGATCGCAAAAAAGAAGCATATGCCGTTCGCATACACCGGGCATACCACCTCCGCGGTCATCAGTTCGAGGGCATATGTGGCATACATCTGGCATACGAAAAATCGGCTGGCATACGGAAGGCATACACGCGGCATACGAAACTTTTTGTCTCGGGATATCCACGCTAATCAAGCTTTATGTTAGTGGTTCTCAAACGGTGGTCAACGAACCACTTATGGGTACTTAAATGGTCCGCGGAACTTTCTTCTAATAAAAATTTCTTTGTTTTGCTTTACAAATTTTTTTTATGCCAAAACAATCTAAAATAAGGGAATAATTGTTTTTACACAATAAATAATATATTGTGCATTGGCACAAAATTTTGGTACTTTAATTGTCAACATTATTATTTGAGATACGATAATTATTATTTGAATCCAAATAATAAAACATTTGTATAATCAAATAATTGATCTCAAAAGCTATCATAACTATTTAGAGAGAAAAATATAGGTTCAATAGTTAGATTTTTTAATTAAAAAATTAATTGAAAATTATAGTATTTAATATGAATTAAATTTAGTATCTGAATTACCATTTGCTACCTAAATATTTTATATAGTTAATTAAAAGTGGTTCTCCACACAGTGAATAATTTTTATTTCGGTGGACAGCGGCCACTTTAAGGTTAGGAATCATTGCTTTTTACAGATGCAAAAACAGTTATATCCAGCAGCCTGATCGTGAGCGCCAACGAAACGCATTTTCTGATTGGTTGAAATGGGGATATAGCGGCTGTTGCTTCGTGCACAAAAACAAGATGGCGGCGCATCCAGTTGCAAAATCAGTTAAATCCTTATTCTAGTTGCAAACAAAATATTTTTGTGTTAAAACTAATACATTTTGACATTTTTTCGCAATGTACTCAAAAATATTTATTTTGCGCATAGCTGCTTTTGCATCTGAACTACTCTTTTCATTTGGAAATTATTTGGTGTCGCGCAAGTTTTTGCCGATGACCATTTCTCTGCCTCAGACCGCTTTTTAAAGACGTATTCACGTTAAAAAAAATTAGAGAGAAACTTTCTCGACTCTCTCAGTTGATTAATTAGTGCTCTTATCGTGCAACTAGTCGACGGCATGTTCGCTTTATTAGTGGTTTTAGCACGGAATACGGACCGGTTGAACACCTTTCCTAAATGACCGACATCACAAGCTTTAAAAAGATAAAAAGAGAATTTTTTATCCAAGTCAATCCTTCAATAACAAGTTTTTATTTTCTGTCTATTTGCTTGGTAATGTAAGGTGATTTATCTTCCATTTACAAAAGCAGAGGGACATATTTATTTATTCATGTATTTCAATTTATGTTACTTCTCTTCCCCCCTCACAATAGACGATTGCATACTATTTCTTATCAATAATACAACAAATAATACCCAATTTGTTTAAATTAAAACTCTCATTTATGTAAAATCTTCATTTTTCACATTTATATATATAACACTTACGTGGTCCTATTTGGAGTGTTAATTTCTATCATTCGAATGGCAACGCCTTAGCTCAAGTACCACGACCGTCGCCATGTTAGTCTTAACAGTGGGTCAAAATCAGAAAGTCTTCGAGCCATTTGCATTTTGCGATTGTGTAAGCCCTTTTGCGAAGACCCCTTGTTTATTTTACAATTTTTACTCGGGTTTCGGGATAGAAACTCTATGATCTCTATCCAATTCGACACAACTTTGTGGAAAATAGCACGATTGACATGAATTTGGTATCGTTGGATTTCAAATTTGTCGGCAAAGCGTTTTAAACCTGTAAATTATGTAAAGCATGCAGGGATTGTGAATGGGGGCCAACGGCGTTAGATAGAATAGCTTCCTCATTTTGGAAAGGTCTTTTGTTGATGACTAATTAATATTTCTATGGGACAGTTAATTTATTATACCATGCCCAGGGACTCGATTAAGACATTGAAGCAAAGGAAGCCGGCCTTTAAATGGGGGCCCTATTTCTGTCAAATTGACCCTGGAACATCAAATCGAGTTTTTACATGAACTAAAATTCTTGCCCCTGAATGGCATTAAAACTAAACACATTATAAATATATTAAAAAAAACATTAATAAGTAACGAATAATCCTAATATTCCTGTATGTTTTTGATTTTTTTTCCAATATTCGAACAAATTCAACACAAGTAGCAACTTTTTTCTGCTAATGTTAGTAAAGCCACTTTTTTAAGGTAAAAGCAACAGCAAATTATGATAAGAGTGTTAAATATTTATATAAAATGTGGCATTTGGGGGCCCCTCGAAAAGTTAAAGTATAAGCCTCCGGGCCTATTCGGTAATAAGGCCCTGACCATGCCCACTAAGGAGGAAGGGGTCTATCATACATGAACTGTGGTGTGATATAGAAAGGTGTGTGTGGTCTCAGAAATTGCTCAACGCGACGTAGAAAAACTCAGAGAGTTGTAATATTAAATAGAGAGCGCCTTCAATACCAGACTCTCGTAAGGCCGCGGTGTCAACATTGAAAAGAAAAACCAACATCACGTAGTTATAGCGCTGCCACATTTGGCGTTCAGACATCTTTAGGAGTTTCAAATTTGGCGCACTTTCTTCTTTTTTGGTAATAAGGAGTTCTGTCCGTATTCAACTTCTTAACATATATGTATGTATTTACTTATTTTCAAACAATATGCGCTAAATATTTCCTCTTCATTAACGAAACGAAAATATTTTATTTGTGTTCAAGCGAAACTCTTTATATTTCTCAGGTTTTATTATTCATATTTTCATATTGAAGTATACAAAATAACAATTGAAAGAACTTCGCTTATGGTAAATTTTTTACATAAAAACGTAATGCAATTATTTCAAAACTACAAAGTAAGAAAAATCTCCTTAATATATCTGTTAAACTTCCTTAAATTGTGCCACTCGTTAAAAAAAACGATATTTAAATACAAAATTAAACACAAAACCATATTACAATACTTCGATCTCGTTTAGTTCTTAAAGTCGCCAAGGTCTGCCAAGTAATATTGGCGCATGAATGAATTGGCATTTCCACATATCACGTGGTTTCAATGATGGACACACGGAAATCAGCATTTTTATTCCTCTATTTGTATCATTACTCTATGGAAAAACTATGTTAAATTTTTTTTAAAAAATCATACACTTTGACATAAATCACTTTTTGTATAGAATTACTATTTCTAATGGATTTCTAGCGGGATGTCTCCCAAAATACGCAAAATGGAAGTTTAATGACTGTTTTTTTTTATTTAAAAATTATGGGGTGGAAGGGGGTGGGTGTAACGCTAACGTGACACTACGTGACGTGGGGGAAGAGGGCGAAATAATGAAAATTAGCGTGACGTAATAAATGAACGATGTCTATAATCAGCTGAAATGACATTTTACGAAAACTCATTTTATCTTTCTTCGGCACAGCCACACCTTTCATATTCTCCAGGCTATAAAACGCGACGATTGCAATATTTTGTAACGTTATTCCTTTAAAATCCAGGCAATTGCCTTGAAAGAAACAATCTCATTTCCAAACTTAACCCTGCGGTGCGAAGTTGAACAGCTGTTTCTTCTCTCCTGAAGACAATCACCCTTGCCAGCTGAACAATAAAGAATAAAAAATCTTACTTGAGAAAAAAAAAAGTCGCCAAGAAAAACAAAGTTAAAGCTAGTATCATTGCTTCTAAAATAACGTCATTTCGCTGCCCGTTTCTCGCCTAATCCCGTAAAAATGCGAGAATAGGCGAGATAACAAAATCTCTGTTATCTTTTTTCGACAGATTTTTGGACCTTTAAACAGAGGGTTTGAGATTTTCGTCTTTTTCGTCACCTGGTTTAGAGCCAGGGGTGGGTTCCATTTCAATTTAGAGATGTTATCCCCCCAACGTAAAATGTTCGAAATTTCTCGCCAAGTTTTCAGAATTTTCTTTTATATTGAAAATCCAAAAAGACCGAACTTAATGGAAAAATGTCAATTGAAAATGTGTGAGGTGCCGGTATTACAGTCATAAGACTTAAAGTAGTTGGAAGCACTATAATTTTTATATTTACTTCTCGTTGCAACAAATTATCATTATAATTGCGCAATTTAACTGCTATTAATAACTCCGAGAACATAGTTTATAAATTTAGAACTACATATTTAATTTCAATATCTTTTTAATTATTATATCTTCTACGTTTCTCTTTTTCTTGCAATACTTTCTATAAATCCATTTTCCTAGATAGATATTTTACTATAGCGCATTTGGTCATACATAAAGATTTATTTAATTGATTGGTATTGAATTCTTTATATAATATGGAAGCCCTCACCATGGACTTATCCTCTCATACATTACTAATTTTCTTCGTTTATGTATCCAGAAAGATGAAATTTGACATAGTTGTTCTTATAACCTTAAATAGTAAAAATAAGCTACTTTTAGTTGAAATACCCGTTCTGCGCACGAGATTAAAATTAAATTCTCTCATAATTCTACTTCTCATGCATTAAGAAGATGAAATTTGATAGAATCGATTAATTTATCTTAAATTGGAAATAAATAACTACGAATATATTTTCTTGCCGTTTATAAATATTGTATTTGTATCTATAGTGTGTTATTTTCTTCCCGTGCATCTGCTGTAGTGATTCAGTGATTTCAGTTAGTTATTAATAATTATTACAATATTTCGTATTATCAGCGTGTCATGTCAAGTTTCCTTTATTCCAAGTAGGGATGAGCTTAACAGTTATTCTGAAATAACAGTAGTTATTACGATATTATTGAAAAATAATAGTTACTTTTAACCGTTATTTAGGTATTATTTCAAAGAAAGTTGGGAACAAGAAAAATATAAGTGCACTATCCAAATAACTCACAAACAAAATTTCATGTCAAATTGCTCTGTAAAAGTACAACATAATATGATTTTAAGAACATTGTTTCATGCTCTATTTTTAATAAATGTTATATAAGTATGGTTAAAATATTAAGAAATTATTTTTTTTACATTTTTTTAATATTTTAGTACCTATTTTTAACAGTGTATGTGGTTTTGAAAATAGACGGCTCAATTGCAGTACGTCAGACAAATAAAAAAAAAAACCTTATACGATTAGAATGCTGTGATTGTCTGCGAGACTAAGAAACTTTGTTTTTCGCTTTACTTTTTCTTTCTTCGACCCTTCATCCATAATCCTCTGGATAAAAAATGATTCCGAGGCGCAACTGAAATTCATATTTTCTGTTGTTCCATGACCATCCCAAAATCCGTCACTTTCATATTCGACATACAGATGTAAGAGTCCTTATTAGCATACGGACAAATGTGTTCCTTCATGATTAATGATCATCACCCCTAATGATGTTTGTTGACCATGCATCATCATCCCCCGGAGAATGAGACAACTCAATTAGAGAAATGACGGAATGGGGGGATTGTCGCGCGTGATTATGCAAACTAACCATTAAAAAACATCCTCAGAAGCAGTTGGGGAAAGAGAAAAGAAACAGTTGATCATCATGTGACCTTCCCTACCTGAAATAAATAAATGCTAGAAATTATAAGGGACGATTATTTTATACTGTGGGCTGAAGATATTATAATAAGAAACGCACGAAGTTAGTTTGCACGTGAGAATTGTTTACAGAAATATTTCAAGACAACTGTTTTTTTTTGTGTTCTCATTTTTAATAGAATGCCTTTCATTTAGAACGACTTGGCATGCTTATCGCTTTAAAAGAGTTTTAGACTATTTAAAATTAATATTAGTTGTGTTTTTTAAAAAAATTATTTCCTTATGATTTTTTTTTATGACAATATTGTAATTGGAACTTTGTCAATAATATTTCTTCTAAGACGTGCTTAAAAGTATGGCTTTGTATTGATGGGATTGAATAAATATACCAAAAAAATTTACTAAATTGCTCGAAATTCTAGATAAAATAATGAAAGGACTATGTGGATTTTGACGTCTTTTAATATATACGAAATATATATATATACACGAACGAAATAAATATATATATATTTTATATAAATGTATATATATATATTTTATATAAATGTATATATATATATATATATATATATACATTTATATATATATATATATATATATATATATATATATATATATATATATATATATATATATATATATATATATATATATATATATATATATATATATATATATATATATATATATATATATATATATATATATATATATATATATATATATATATATATATATATATATATATATATATATATATATATATTTCGTGTATTTTATTAGAAACATTTTTGAATAAATGACTAGACAAATAAAGCAGAATTTAAAATATTCGAATTTATTTAAATTAAGTTCTAAAATATGAAATTTTAAAAAGACGCCCCAAAATGAATAATAGGTATAAGAAAACTGCATCGATTTTTCAAGCATTTCTTAAATACAAACTTTTGTAAACAGTCAATAGATGACCCCTCTTTCTGTTAATGTGACTAATGATTTATAGTAGCTGTCGTTTAATATGAAAACGCTGAAACACACAACTGCTTTTTAAATTTTAAGATGTAGCACCCTTACTTGCAGATAAATTTTAAGGGACTCTTAAAACACAATACATATTTTGTAAATAATCAATAGATGGCGCCACTTTCTAATTAAAGACAAAAGTGCTTCTCTCTAGTTACTACAAATGCTGTATTTGTATAGACGAGTTTCATATTTAATAATAAATAATTAATCAGATTAAAAAAAAATGTATAAACATGTTTCATGATACTATTATCTTGGAAAATAATTTTTCTCCTCTCTACGAATGCTACCGCTAACAAAACCACTGAGAAGCTAAAACCCTATGGTTAGGCAGCAGTTTCAGTTTTTATAGCATTACTTTAGGAAATGAGTCAAGTTTGTTTTCCATACGATATGGGTCAAGTGGAACCCAAATATTACATTTTTACTTGTTGTCAAATTTACATGTAATTTGTTTTAATGTACAGGCAGGGTGTCTCTAAAGTTAAACTAAACTAACAAAGCAACGCAATGTAGGAAAATGTGTCAAATTCATTATTGCATATGCATTGGCTTGTAACATATCAAATTAAAGGTTTTTTTGAAGCAGATTATGAAAATATATATTACAAGTTGATGCTTATTATTTTTATGCCGTTATGGCGCCAAAAACCTTCACTATTCCCCTACCGAAATGTCATTTTTAGTTTGAAGGTTATAATAGTGGCCTAAATTATAATTCAAAGTTTTTCTTAGAACTGAATGACTGATTACTATTCGGCCGCGACGAGAATGCCCACCGATAGAATTATGTTGTTTGGCGGTTGTCATAGAAACGGGCGAGTTTACTTAATATGGGTGTGGAGAGTAGAATATGTGGAAAATAATGCAAGTTGACTGATTGTAAAAAAACCATCTTTAACCTAACTCCATTTTTAACCACCCACTCTAGTTAGGACGCTTTGCAATAGATAAAAAAAATATATAACTTCTAAAGATGTTCACTGCCCTTTTAGACATGATATTAAAATTGCGAATTTAGGGGTAGCCATACATAAAAAAATAACGCCAAACGTGCAGATTTCCCGCCTATTTTAGATCACTACCACCGCCAAAACAAAACAAATCGTTCCGAACACATCCACAACCGCCAACTCCAATCTGCAGAGAGCCTCGAACCATCCCTTACCAAGCGTCTGCAAGAACGTCATAAGAAAAAGATGAAAAACGACACCTCACCGGGACCATTTAAAACCAGAGTCGGACGTATAAAAAATCGCACCACGGCCGATACAAAAAAAAACTTTTGGAACAAGAACACGAACCGAATAAATAAGCGCCAAGGGAAGCCAAGGCGATTGCAAATTTGGGTAGGCATGCCCCCCCTGACACGACCAGATTAATCAACGTCCACTTACAGCCCGGGAAAGGTGTCCATTTGTGTGTATTGCACAGGCTGTGGGGTGCTGTGGCTCGTTAATCAAACGGATGATATATCCTTCTTGAGAACGTGAGAGGGGGATCGCATGTTGAGACAAATGGACTATTGGAAGAGGGCTGGGCCGTCTTAAAGGAGGAACGGTATTTCGAGATCTGTTGGCGAGCACCTGTAAGTCGTCTGTTGTGTCGTGTACGGGGGAGGGCAGCCCATAAATTGTGCAAACTGTATGGTATTAGGCCTTCATCAGGGTTGTACATGCCAATAAGCGGGATGAACCCCACGCTTTGACCCTCTTTAGGGGGTGTCTGGAAGTAAAGGAACCGGTCAGAGCTGGAACGTTCCGTACTCGTTCTGCAGAACATTTTGTTCCAGAGTAGTGATATTAGACAGTAGGATTTTTATTTAGTCATTATTTGGGTGGTGGCGCCATCTGTTAACTGTTTACACCTAATATTGTGAATTTAAAGATTCCTTTTTATGTTATCTGCAAATTAGAATTCCAGAATGTGCCGTACCAGTTCTATAGAGCATTTGTTCCGGGGTATGGAAATTAGGCAGCAGCACTCTCATTTTGTCATTAATTGAAAAGTGGCGACATCTATTGACTGTCTACGAAAATTTGTGTTTAAAATGAATCCTAAATATCTCGTCTAATTAAAACTATGGAATGTTTCATGTTTGTTGAGTAGAGCATTTGTATGTTTCATTGTATTCCTACGACAGCATACTTTTAGAGTGACGTAACTTATTTATTGTTTACGAAAGTATATATATTTAAAAATTACTTTTAAATTTATTTGCAATTTAAAACTCCTGAATGTTTTATATTCGTCTATAAAGTATTTGTTTGCATTAAAATTAAAAAACAACATTTTATCAAATAATTAATTATAAGTGTCGCCATCTATTGACTGTTTACGAAACTTCGTATATAAAGACTGCCTTTAACTTTCTCCTAATTTCCACTGAGAGTTTCAAAAGCGCCTTATACAGCATTTATTTGTTCCATTGAATTTTGATAGCAGCATTTTCATCTTGTCATTGATTAGAACTGTCATTAACTGTTCATGACAGTTTTATAATTTTTATAATTTAAAAGAATTTTCTCTACAAGTTCAAATTATCGAATGTTCCGTATCCCTTCTAAAAAGTATTAATTTGTTCCAGTTAATTTAGAGAGAACCATTTAAAGTTTCTTATTAATTAGAAAGTGACGCCATCTATTGACAGTTTACGAAAGTTTGTATTATATAAAACTCCCTTCAATTTTCTGTAAATAAAAAAAATGCTTGTTTAATTAATTTTTTTATCCTATTAACCCTTTATGTTTGGACGTTTATATATGTCCATGGATATCCATGTTTTTCAGCAGTGGACATACGTTTTAAATCTATAAAAATATTGTAAATTGACATATTTTTCAAATCTAAACCATTGAGCTATCTTTTGAGGTTACATCTATTAAAATATTTTAAATATATATAAATTGCATTGTGTTAGAAATATAAAGTAAATTATTTTGCAGACAAAACCACTATACAATTTTTAACAATTTGCTAACCGCTCAGAGGATTAACTTATTATGACACATATACTCTTTTCATATTCATATTTTAGATGTCAAAGAAAGTATTATTAAATACTTTAAATTATTCTTTCTTCAACTAGTGACTTATTAGAAAACAGCGCCATCTGGCGTTAGTTTACTGAGATTTATATTAATATATTTTTGTTAATTTTATCTGAATTTTAAAAGCTTGGTGAATAAAAAAAAATTATACCATTAAAAATAGCCCACATTTTTTGCATTTCAATAAATCCTTTTTATTTGATTTCTCACGATGGTTCACGCAATTTAAGTGGTTCTCTCTAAATTAACTGGAACAAATTAATACTTTATAGAACGGATATGGAACGTTCGATAATTTGAACTTGTAGAGAAAGTTCTTTTAAAATTATAAATAATCTTAACATATCAACTTTCATGAACAGTTAATGACAGTTCTAATTAATGATAAGATGAAAATGTGGCTGTCAAAATTCAATGGAACGAATAAATGCTGTATCGCATTTACTATACGTTCCGTAAATGTGCATGTAATTTTACATAATAATTGATCGTTATATATTTTTATTTTGCCTTAACTTCAACAAATAATAATAATACGCCAATTAAGTCGAAAAGAAATGCCAACTAAGCAAACATGGAATTGAGTTCATTTTATGATGGATCACGAGCTCCCTCCGAGCATTCCATTGCAAACAGATGAGATAGTTTAAGTAAGACACATTAGCACTTCTCCAAACAGATGCAGCAGTACAAGGGGCGTCGATAAGGTCAGAGGCGTGTGTTGCGCCACTGCCTATCTCGCTGCCAACCCCCACACATTCGCCAAGATGTCAGAGCGAAGATAGAGAGCGTCGAGGCGTGCTCGGCGACGAGATCGCTCTCGAATCAATCAAAAGCTTGGCATGAAACATTCGCTGTTTGGCGAACACTTATCTGCCATTTAGTTCATTTGGATTCGTCATATAACGGAACAGATCAGTTCGGAAGTGTGGAATCAATTTCTGATTAGGCTGACAATCAGAGAAGTCCTTAGGGGCGTGCGACGGGTGCCATCGCAGAGGGCCCCGCGATTATCTTACAGATAAAAGGAATTTATTACGTTTTTACTTTTGACTTGAAACGTTTTTACTCTTGACTTGAAACGTTTTTACTTTTGACTTGAAACGTTTTTACTTTTGACTTGAAACGTTTTTACTTTTGACTTGACTCTTTAAAATCAACTATATAGTACACTCTTAAAAATAGGTACTCAACAATGAGTAAAATGTACTCATTTTTGAGTACATTCGACGCTTTTTATGGCTGCGAATACATTAGTTTTAATTTTTAAAATGAAGAAAAGTTTGAAATGTACTTAAAAATTAGTACAATGATTAGGTGCGTGACTACATAGGCTGCCATCACAAATCACTTACAATAAATATCAACCAATACTTACCGAGAATCGAATACACATCTTCGGCCACCACAGTCCAGTGCCTGATGCGTTAAACTACCAGGGCGACATGAAGCAGTTATAAACTGAAGATATGTTAAAAAGGTGTGAAAAATAAATGAAAAGTAAGATATTTGAGTTGTAATAACTCAGTTTTCATTTAAGCAATCGGCATCAAAACATTGTGGAAAACCATCTTCTGAACAACTATTTTAAGTTTGTCAGGTCGCTTTGTAAAGATGGCTTGAACAGCCGCAGATATTAGCAATATTAAACCACACTGCTCATTTTTGAGAAAGTATTATTACTTAAATATGAGTACGTCATCTCTCATTTACAATGGAATTGAACTAAGAAAAACGAGTAGGTTCACGTACTCATTTTTTAGTACTATTAATACCAACTCCTTACGTAATGAAAATATCTATTAAATATTTTATGCAAATTAAAAATGAAGCCTCATCAAACTTTTCAGCTGCATTTGAAGTTGATAAAAAAAAATCCGATTGACTTTTCAAAAAGTTGACTGGAATGTTCATAAGTTTTATGAAGAGTAAGTTCAGTTTTGTTGAGCCTGTGATAATATTTTTTTGTATGAAATGTGTGGTGTGTGGTAACGACTCCCCCCCCCCCCCCCCCCCCCCCCTTCTGACCGGTACCTGTCACGTTGCTGGTTTGAGTGTCGGTGTCTTTTTTTAGTGTTCTATTATTTGATCGGAAGCATGATGCAGTGCATTAAAAATTGGTTTGAAAAAAAAATGCCATTTTAAATTCTTCTTCTAAATTAAAGTATCCTGCTTTGGACGATAAAAAATAATTACACTGCGTAACAAGTTTTATGAATACAGGATCCTATTATTTATTTGCGTAGTTTTGGCGTAAAGTCTTCAATTCTTCATAAGAAAAATGATTCTGTGAAGTTTATAATATTTTAAGTATTTAATATTTTAAAGTGGAATTTGTAAAGGGTAAAACCTATGTATTTTTGTGTGTTTCCATACCAGAAGGAGATGGACGAAGCAAGGAGTATAGAAGAAGTAGAATTGACATGGAAATGAAAGAGTTGAAGCCATTATGTGATTACATGCTACCAAACCGTTAATCCTAACTGAAATCGATATTTTAGTTAAACAGTATTTTATTCTATTAATAACCCGAGGAAAAAGGTAAATTTGTACTTTAAGGTAATAGAATTTAAGATACTATGACGACTACACAGAGTTTCGGTATGATGTATCAAGGTAAATTTGTACTGGAAAGTAATAGAATTTAAGGCACTATGCCGACTACGCATTGTTTCGGTATGACGTATCAATGTAAATGTGTACTTTAAAGTAATAGAATTTAAGACACTATGCCGACTACACATTGTGTTGATATGATGTATCAAGGTGAATTTATACTGGAAAGTAATATAATTTAAAACACTATGCCGATTACACAGTGTTTCGGTATGATGTATGAAAGTAAATTTGCACTTTAAAGTAATAGAATTTAAGGCACTATGCCGACTACACAGTGTTTCGGTATGATGTATCAAGGTAAATTTGTACTGGAAAGTAATAGAATTTAAGGCACTATGCCGACTACACAGTGTTTCGGTATGATGTATCAAGGTAAATTTGTACTGGAAAGTAATAGAATTTAAGGCACTATGACGATTGTTTCGGTATGATGAATCAAGGGAAATTTGTACTGGAAAGTAATAGAATTTAAGGCACTATGCCGACTACACAGTGTTTCGGTATGATGTATCAAGGTAAATTTGTACTGGAAAGTAATAGAATTTAAGGCACTATGACGATTGTTTCGGTATGATGAATCAAGGGAAATTTGTACTGGAAAGTAATAGAATTTAAGGCACTATGACGACTACACAGTGTTTCGGTATGATGTATCAAGGTAAATTTGTACTGGAAAGTAATAGAATTTAAGGCACTATGACGATTGTTTCGGTATGATGAATCAAGGGAAATTTGTACTGGAAAGTAATAGAATTTAAGGCACTATGACGACTACACAGTGTTTCGGTATGATGTATCATGATAGCGAGGCTTCAAAAAAGTTGTCACGATGGTATATGCAGTGTCTTCTCTGTACACTTTAGGATGAAGAATCGCTTCTGAAACAATGCATCTCGAGACCGGGTGTTTAAAGTGCTTCACCGCGTGAAAAGAATTCATGCATCCTCATAATAACTCATGCTTAAATTCGAATGGCTCATAATGCGAAATAAATGTTCCATGAGTTGATAGATCATTTGCATTTTAAGCAGTTTCCCCGCTAATAGGGGGCGGAACCCAAGAGAACAGACAAGCAAATAAAGCATCCGAAAAGAAAGAAGCAAAAATAAAAAATCCACGCAGTGTTACCTGACATTTGTTGGCTTTAACAAATCATAAATAAATAAACGAGATAAGCGAATTGGACGCCGTAGCAACAAAGCGATGAAAAACGATAACATGTCAAAATGGCGAAATTCTTTGCTTTGGAACGAATGAGGGTTAGGGGAATGCAGAAACAAAAAAAAACTTTTGATAAATGGACAAGGGGTCACCTGTTGCCACCTTCTCCTAATTGTGTTTGTTTAAGCTTCGGGCTGTCACTTTCCAGCGCCATCTGTTGCACATTCGGTGAAACACGCGCCATAAATCTTGCAGCCAAAGGCTCGCAAAATCGAACCTGTGAGCGTTGTTATTAACGCTGCGCGAAGATTATTACGAATATTTTTTTTCCTTTTCACTTTGCTAGATAAATATTAGCTTTGAATTGATCCTAATTCGTTCATTCAGGTTGCCTGCAATAAAAATAAAAAATAAAAATCGTTTCTCGTTCTTTTTAAAAGAGCGAAGTTTTAGACGTTGTAATTGCCCATGATCGTTTAGAACATGCATCAAAAGAGATTATTCCTTCTCTTTTGCTTCTTTTCTCTCAATCTTGTCTGTTTCGAGATATGGAATGAAGTGAAGTCACGAAATCGGCTAATTTCGAATTATCTAACGCATTGAGTAAATACCCGAGCACCATTGAGTGTAAATTTGCTGGTATGATTATTTTTTTCATGGGGGCTGCAACAAAATCGGCCATTACTTTGCTTGCATGATTTTTAGATCCATTCTCGGAAAAACAGTTCTTCGCAGCCATTTTTGTCTCCGTGTAACAGTCATAACACGAAAAGATGAACTTTGGCTCTGGTTATTAAATGCATATCTAGATATTTACTCTCAAGCAAACTGACTCTTTGGTTTCACATAAAATTTACAATTTATATATCTAGAATTATTCTGTATTGAGCTTATTGGAATAACTTAATGAGTAAGTTTTTATTTATTTTTCATGTGCCTGTATAATGTTAAAGTAAACTGCTATACTCGGGGACAATCTAAGTTGAGTCTAAAGCAATTGAATATTTCTAAATATCATAGCTTCAGGTTCAACTTAGGTTGTCCCCGAGTAAGTAGGAAAAAATTCAAAAATTAATAGAGTAGTTAAAAAAACGGGTTCAGCAACAGGGGGAGGAGCCAATGACGTCAACGAACCATCACTGATGGGATTGCGATAGTGACGTCACGACCGTACCGGCAGTTGTACTGGCACGACCGTACCGTCACGGCCGTGACACCCGTTCCGGCAGTGTCACTATTTCAAACTTTCCAGTGACGTCATATCACATCCCTTGCTGTGCGTCACTGACCACATCCCCAATCTTCATTCCACCTCCTGTAACGAAACCCGCGCTGTTTATTTACTGTTGAGAAATGGTTGGTTTGTTAATTAAAGTCGCACTAGAGCTGCACAGTGGGCTATTAGCGACGGTTCGAGGTCAATCTCGAAGAAAGACCCGGGAACACATACACTTTCACACACACATTCATACATGCACCTCGTTATTTTAGAACCATGGTCAGATGACGAGGAAACACCTGAACTGGCACCCAACGCCTTCAATAGACGTCGGGATTTTGGACCCCGGTCAGATGTATCGTGCACCAGTCCCGTATACACACGTCAGTATAATTTGTTGGATATTCTGGACGACTTTCTAGTATTTTTATAGCGAAGCTGGCAACCCTTCGATCGCAAGATCACTACTTTTTTACTTTTCTATGTGAAGTCCATTTCACGGATTCGAACCACCAATCCTCTGATTAGTAGCTGAATGCCTGAGCAACTGGGGCTCACTGTTGAGAAATGAAACATTGTTATATACTGAGAAAAACAGTATTCAATGCCTCTGTCAAAATAAAAAAAACCAAATATCTCAAAACAGCCATTTTTCATTGACAACAATTTTTAACACTTAGTTTATTATTTATTACTCAAAGATATTTCTTCTCTTTAATGTTATTTGTTTGTAGAAAACCGAGGCTCAATTTATTCCATTAGGAAATGCTAGTAAAAAATATTATTTATGCTAGTAGGATCCAGTTTATATATACTTGCTAAAGAGCTGTGAGCACTGCCTATAATTTTTTTTTTATATTAAACATTATGATTTTCTTCCCTTGATGGCATAAAAAATGTGGGAAAAAGAACAGAAAGAGGAATAATTGTTCCGCAGACAGAACGCATATCAATGTCAAAGATGTTCAGCAGCAAGCTCGTAATGGGGGTTTTAAAGTTCTGACCCTCGTCATTCGTTAATCACCCACCGCACTGAGGGGGCTGATGCATGTTAAATCTTTCGTGGTCCAACTGATATACCTTTGATCGTTGTGTGGAAATTTGGAAGAGTGGATGAAAACTCAAGTCATGTGTTTTCCTCTTCATTAACCATAATCTATATATTTAATAAACGAGACGATTTTCACTCTTCTTAAACTATATAACAAATTATTACGATCAAGGTGTCATTTGAAAAGGAAAGAACTGTACATGTGCCAAAACTATAAAATATTAAGCAATTCATTAATTTATTACGCTTTTAAAAAAACTGGAAAGTTATCATCGTGGCGCCATCTACATTTCATAAAGTGAACTACAGTAAAATGACTTTGTCAAACACGCTGAATTCAACATAAACGCAGGAAAGGCATGGAATTAATGTAAGCAAAGCGAAAAAGTAAACTAACGATTATTGCGTAGCAATCCTCCGGGGGTTAACGAGTGTTATCGAATAGGAAGGGGGGGAGGGGGGCGTAGTCCTCTAGTTCAAATTTATGAAGCAATGTTCAAGGGACCTTCCTTCGGTACAGATCCTAAACCATCGCCAATATCCCATTGCGTAACTCTAGTGTGACGTTAATTAATTAAACCTACCAAATATCCGAAACCAATTTACTTGAATTTCCGAAAGTGGACAACAATGGCGGACCGGCCAATGTGCAAGACCGGCTTTTCACGGACCATCAATCGAGAGCTATCGATCTTGGCTTTAATTCTTGAGCCATTCATTCATTTAAGCGATCGTGACCGTCCATTTAATTCAGTAGCCGTGTTTCAATACCCCCAAATCGCATTGTGTGGCGAAAAAGTAATCGTATCAAATAATAGATAATGAGGACTCAACACAGTCTTTTTTTTCCCTCGACGGAAATTAGGTGGTGTGATTATTGGTGGGAAAAATATTAAAGATGGCGCTTGTTTCTCTTATTAAAAAAAAGTTGGTTGAACTCTCAGCTTTGTGCGGCGTACATTAATTGATCTGTTTGTGGTTAAATATTTGCTTAAATAAATACATTCAACGAATTGGTTGAGATGGTTTGTTTTAATTCGATTGAAGAAGTGAAATTATAATTAGCAATCCAATTTTTTAACTTTTGGAAATAGGGTATGACACTACACGTATGGTGATTCAGGGAGACAGCACTCGGTAAACTTAAGTATTTATTCAATGGGGCGTACACATATTCAAAACACTCATTCAAAATCAATAATTTTAGAAACTCAGTATGATTTCAGGTACAACTGTAACAAATTTAATATTAATTTTATAGATATTGCCACTTTTTGAAATCAGTGCCAATTGGTAATAAGTATAAAATTAATATTAAATATTTAAATTTTTCACACTTGTTCCTAAAATAAAAATAATAAAAAAAAAAAAAATTTAAAAAATGCCCTTATTAGCGCTATTTTTCTTGAAGTTGGTTTCTTTTTTTAAAAAATAAATAATATATTACTTTTACCTCTTTTTACCTTTACCTTTTTAGTTTCTAATTTAACTAATTTTCTAATTTATTTCTAGCTTAGTTTCTAATTTAGCTAAATTAAACAGCCTAAATTAGACAGCTGGATAACCAGGAAACTCAAGTTGTTGTTTACTTTTTTCCACTCCCTAGATAATATATTTTGAGATTAGCAGATTTAATAAATGTCGGGTAAACAAATTTCATTGTTAAGCAATCTCTATCCAACGATAGAAATATTTTGAAATCAAAGAACATGTTTAAAAAAAAGTTCCTTTAATCGATATATCCTGCTACATAAAAGCCGGATAACCAATTTTTTTTGCATGTTTTGGCCAAAGTGGAATTTTCTCTATGCCACACAAAAAAAGAATTTTTGAAACTGGCCTTATGTAGTGGATCTCTATCACTGATATCCAGCTATAACTTCTAGATTGGGCAAGGCCTTTTGAAGCCAATTGAAGGTTAAAAAAACTGTTCCCCACTTCCATTTCTACCTCTATATTTCGTATATTGTTCATGCTAAAATATGCCATATTGTAGAGTTTTTAAACTATCTTTTATTAAATTTAACATCGAAACCCATTTTGAAAGCACATTCTTTGAAATCCATTTTAACCAATAATAAGTCAATAATAAGAAAACTATATTTTTTTATATATATAATTTGATTCCATATGTAGAAAATAAAATATCTAAACCTATTAACGGTTTCAGAAGGAAAAAAACCCACAACATCTCTTTTAAGAATTAGTTGGGGTAGAGTATGGCTGCTTACAGTATGGCTTCAACCGGATCCATATAAGGGACTGGTTATGAGCGTTCCAGAAGTGATAGTTAGAGTTCAGTGGTGTCTATTCAGGTGGGGTGGTTCGGGTGCCCATTGAATAATCCAGCTCAGATGTTGTCCTCGTCATCTCAATATGGTTCAAAATTTCGGCACAATATTCCTGGTTTGGTTTGGTTAATAACGTCGCACTAGAGCTGCACAGTGGGCTATTGGCGACGATTCGGGGTCAATCTCGAAGGAAAGACCCGGGAACACATTCACACACACATTCATACATGCACCTCGTTATTTTAGAACCATGGTCAGATGACGAGGAAACACCTGAACTGGCACCCAACGTCTTCAATAGACGTCGGGACTTTGGACCCCGATCAGATTTATCGTGCACCAGTCCCGTATACACGCCAGTATAATTTGTTGGATATTCTGGACGACTTTCTAGTAATTTTGTAGTGAAGCTGGCAACCCTCCGATCGCAAGATCACTACTTTTTTATGTCAAGTCCATTTCCCGGATTCGAACCACCAATCCTCTGATTAGTAGCTGAACGCCTTCCCAACTGAGCAACTGGGGCTCCACAATATTCCTGAGTCTTTTATTTTGGGATATATATATCATAGATCTCGAACTATCGCCATCGGCCATTTGTGTAGTTCTAGTCGGTGCCATTACACAAAAAATATTTTGGGGGGTTGACACAATAAATTTCCGAACTTAACGATACTAAATTCTCTAGTCAACTGTATGAAATTCCCAACTCAACAGTGCTGAAAATTCCCATTTCCAACTTATCGACATTTTTCATCTTTTTATATATATATATATATATTAGGTAATATTAAACAGTTCTCTGACACGCATTGATTTGTTGCACCCATATTCCAATGCAGTGTCCCTTCTTAGGTCTAATTTAAATGTAATCTTATAAGCTGGGCGATTTCTAATCTTCCCTAGTTTTCATTTGTCAATAATATTAAATTTCTTCAGGTATAAATTTTCCCAACTCGGGGTTTTTAGAAGTTGAAATTCCCAACTTTCAGGGTTTCCAGAACGGGCTTGGTTCTAGTGCGAGATTTTTCTAACCAACCAACTGAACACAACCATGCTCGCAAAACATATTTTAGGTCCTATCTTAAGACCCTTATAAAAACCAAACACAAGATAATTTACGGACCGTCCATCTTCCCGCAGTAAAAACGAAGTCTTTGTTTAATAAAGCGATGCGGTTTTTAGTGGGCTGTAAATCGCAGCTCGAACCCCGGTGTCCCAGTGGGTTAATGAGAGACCGTAATTGACAGGAATGGCTTACTTTTCGACGCAATTCGGAATTTACGACAAGGTTGGTTCGAAAAGCCGCATTCCAACATTGAGAAGTTGGCTTTCCTTATTTTTTTTTGTTTTCTCTCTCTCTACTTGTTAAGTATGTTCTATTATGGGAGGGAGCATTTAAAAAGTGCGTCAAGCTACCAGTGGATCCCAAATAACCAGAGGCGGTTTAAGGGACTGATCTCTAACTGTAACTTCTGGAATGGGCAAGACATTTTGTTGACTGGAAGCCAATTAAAGGGGTAACAACTGCACCCTACTTTCATCGCTGCCGTCCATTCTACACGAACCGGTAAAAGGCGGTGGAGCTTCTCGGTGATTAGAGAATAATCTCGGTGATGCGGTAATTCTGCAAAGGATGCGTTTAAAAATAATTAATTTCCCAGCAGTTTTTAAACGGTATGGGTAGAATTCTATGAACGGAGTGCCATATATGAGCAGTTACAGCGAATGTATGTGTGTGTGTGTGTGGGGGGGGGTTATTTATGCAATAATTATCGCACGGGCATGCTATTTACATTTCATTTTTACACCTGGTGGGCTTGTTCTCCAAAGCGGATAAGATACATTTTCGAATTGAACCTCTCAGTTCAACTAACCAACTATCCTGAAACGTGTCCCAGTTGCTCAGTTGGTAAGGCGTTCAGCTACTAATCAGAGGATTGGTGGTTCGAATCCGTGAAATGGACTTGACATAGAAAAGTAAAAAAGTAGTGATCTTGCGATCTGAGGGTTGCCAGCTTCGCTACGAAAATACTAGAAAGTCGTCCAGAATATCCAACAAATTATACTGGCGTGTATACGGAACTGGTACACGATAAATCTGATCGGGGTCCAAAGTCCCGACGTCTATTGAAGGCGTTGGGTGCCAGTTCAGGTGTATCCTCGTCATCTGACCATGGTTCTAAAATAACGAGGTGCATGTATGAATGTGTATGTGTTCCCGGGTCTTTCCTTCGAGATTGACCCCGAACCGTCGCCAATAGCCCCCTGTGCAGCTCTAGTGCGACGTTAATTAACAAAACCAAACCTGAAACGTGTATTTAAAAGAAGACAATCGGCTCCAATGCGACGTTAGTTCAACCAACAGATCTGAAGGAAAAAAAATCTGTTTTTATTTCTCGAGAACAAATTAACTCAATTTGTAAACGACCCCCCCCCCCCCCCTTATCAATCTACCTTAACAAGGGGGAGGGGGGACTCAAACACCCACTCCCTTCCCAGCAGGAAGTCCAAACTTGAGAATCGTAACTATTTTACGATTGTCGTCCGGCAAGATGTGGATATTCGCACCTCCGCCCCTCCCCCTCTCGAACAGGGCTTTGTTTCAACGAGGGGTGGGAGGTGGGGGTTAGGGCATAAATTACAAAACACACAAAAGGGCGGGAGGTGGTTTTGTTAGATGATGTGTGCAGGGGGGGGGGAGATTCCGGGGATGATTGCAGCACGCGGATGTTCATTTTATGAGGGGGCGATTAGATATGGATAAATTTCTGCTTGTGTCATTGCTCATCTTGAGTATGATAGGTAACTGGAATGTAGGGATAGAGGGGTGAGTAAGGAAGGCCGACTGGTTGGGGCTTTCGATCTTGAGGGTCCTGTTTTTTTGGTTGGTTGAATTGGATCAACGTCGCACTAGAGCTGCACAACCTCCAGTTTACCTGTTTAACTGTCTTTTTCAAATTTCAGATTGTGTGTCACGTTCTTTGACATGGTACTACCGGTACTTTTGTATTTAAAACAAAAATCTAAAAATAAAATAAAAAAACTATAAAAATCTAAAAAAAACCGCCGCCCCCCCCCCCCCCACAAAAAAAAATGTAGTTTTTGCCGTTTTGTCCTTTTCCTAAAATCCTGGCCGTATTTTATTTCGAGCATAAATGGACAGTAGTAGAGAGAATATGACGTCATGATCGTGAGGCAAACAATCTCAGACCGAATCGCCTCAAACACGTGACTACCTTTCAAAATTATGAATTAAAAAATACTCGCGATCGGCTGATGAATTGGGAAATGTGTAACAGTGAAAATTTATGAGTGGAATGACGTCATTTGTCACGTGTTTGGGGCGATACATGTTGACCTCACTTTTATGTCAGCGAGATTATATCTCGATGTTTGCTCTATTATGAGGGATCCATGCTCGAAGGTATTTTACATGAGCAGGTTATGTCTCCGAAGTGAGGTACAGGCCTTCGTGGCAGAGCGGTTAAGTCCGAGGATTGGTGGTTCGAATCCGCACGATGGACTTGACAAAAAAAAGTAAAAAAGTAGTGATCTTGTGATCGGAGAGTTGCCAGCTTCGCTACAAAAATACTAGAAAAGTCGTCCAGAACATCCGCAAAAATTAACGGCGTGTATACGGGACTGATGCACGATAAATGTGATCGGGGTCCAAAGTCCCGACGTCTATTGAAGGCGTTGGGTGCCAGTTCAGGTGTTTCCTCGTCATCTGACCATGGTTCTAAAATAACGAGGTGCATCAAGGCCGTAGCCAGGATTTTTTTTCGGGGGGTGTTATGGTTGACGGTTTTAATTTCCGTTGTTACGACAACACGAAGACAAACTTTTCCTTTATAATTTTCGTATCGTATCTAAACAATTTTCAAAACTATTTGATGCCGTTTCTACCTCTATATTTCATAAACTGTTCATGCTAAAATATGCCGAATTGTAGTGTTTTGGCAAAAAAAAAAAAAAAAAAAATTTACATTAAAACACATTTACATGCCTATTCTTTGAAATCCATTTTAACCAATAAAGTGGATAAGTAGCAAAAAAAAATATATAGTTTTGGAGATACGCAAATTGATTCTATATGTAGAAAATATAAAATGTTTGAACATATTTAACATTTCTATAACGATTTGAGAAGAAAAAAATCCACAAAATCCCTTTAAAAAATAAGTTGGGGTACAGTATTGTTTCAACCACGACCATAAAAGGAACTGGTTATAAGCGTTTCAGAATTTACAATTTATAGTTCAGTTAGAATCGAGAGTTCAGCCACGGCCGTGGTTCAGCTTACTTCCGTTCAGAACACTCCCAGCCGATGTAGAAAAATAGAATATGATTGGCTGTGACGTCATAGTTAATTTTTATAGTTCTACGCCATCGGTGGTATTAGGCACTATAAGTAAATAGTTTTCTTTGATTCAAGAAAGAAAAGAAGGGGGAAGAGGAGTGAGTGTTGAAAAAAAGTTTCACACAATTTCGGGGGGGGGGGGGGGGGGGGGGGGGGGGGGGGTTGTCCCGTCGGTCCCCACCCTGTCTACGGGCCTGAGGTGCATGTATGAATGTGTGTGTGAATGTGTAAGTGTTCCCGGGTCTTTCCTTCGAGATAGGCCCCGAACCGTCGCCAATAGCCCACTGTGCAGCTCTAGTGCGACGTTAATTAACCAAAACCAAAAACCTACAAAGACAGATTTAACGTGCGCATCAGTCCTTTAGATGCAGCGGATATTCTTTAGGGGTTCCGAGATACAAAACTGGCAACCTTCCGATCACGAGTTCTCTACAGTTTACAGCCTGGACAGGTTGGGTATTTCAATCTTGAAGAGCAGGTTTTTAGTTGAATAATCGAAGAAATCTAAAAAATATTTTAGGTAAGTTACACTGAAACTTCTATTGTAAAATATAACTTCTGTTGTAAATGTGTATTTAGAGAACTTAATTATTATACAAATATAATGACATAATGTTAAATATTTAAATGTTTACTTACGCTTTCAATAACGATTGGGTTAGCACTTGGTAAAGTTGCTGCTGCATCCTTTTAGCAAAATGCTCGGGTGTTATCTTCGTTATCCGACAAAGGTTCAATAATACAAACCTCAGTCCAATTAATTTGCCTGGGTCCTTTTCTTCAGGGTAGACCAGAACAGTGGTAGCCCAGCTGTAAATTATACTTCTCATAATCGAAAGGTTGTGAGGTTGAATATTGGATTTGAAAGTGCAGCGCGAGGTCATTAACGAATGGTTGTCAGTTGCATTCCCCATTGTTCGAAAAAGAATATAACAGCAGTGTTTAGCAGAATGGTGCACGTTAAATCTGTGTGATTCAAACGTCCTTACGCATACGTCAGGGGCGTAGGGAGCCACAGTAGCTGAAGCCCCCGCCATCTGACCATGGTTAAAAATTACGAGATAGTGTTTCCGGTCTTTCCTTCGAATCCTCCGTGGTCGAGTGGATTAGGCGTCAGCTGGGAATTCAAAGGTCCCCGGTTCGAACCTTAGCGCAGACTAGAGTAAAGAATAGTAAAAAGTAGTGATATTGCGATCGGAAGGTTGCCAACTTCGCTACCAAAATACTAGAATGTCGTCCAGAACATCCACAAAAAATTAACGGCGTGTATACGGGACTGGTGCACGATAAATCCGATAATCCGACGTCTATTGAAGGCGTTGCGTGTGTCATCTGACCATGGTTCAAAAATACGAGGCATCGTTCCTGGGTCTTTCCTTCGAGATAGGCCCCCAACAGTCGCCAATAGCCCACTGTGCAGCTCTAGTGCAACGTTAATTAACCAAACCAAACCAAACCGGTCTGTCCTTCGGAATTGATCTCAAACCGTCGTCAATAGCCCATTAAGTAGCTCTATTTCTACACCATTAATTCAACCAACCACTAAAAATGGTATTGTAACAATAGGGATTTCTTCTCGCAGCAAAATCCCTTTTCCAGTTGAAAAGGTCACTCCAAATACCTTCCACTAATAAACTGTCAGCATTACTTATTCGCCAATTTCGCTCCCACCTGGGTTGGAGAGCGCGGGGAGGAGGAGGGGAGCTCATGATTAACGAGCGCAATTACCGCGCTAAGTAAACGACTGTCCTCATTACGCCTTTTTAACCAGATAACCAATCATTCACTCTCCCCTACACACCTTCAGATTTCCCTAACAGATAGGGAAAACGTGCTTTAATGAGTTGAGAACAAGGTTGCTGAATGGTAAAGAGAAGCTTTTGTATTTGGTTGCTAAGCTATTTATTAGCAGGATTGGCCGGAGATGGCTCAAGTGTTTATTTAACCATTCAGAGCTCGCGCGCCTCAATGCAAGGTGTAACGTTCGGGAAAATAAAAAATTAAAAAAATTGTTTTACCACAATTGAAAAGATTTATGAAAATTAGACAATAGCTTTCTGCTGTGCAATATGTAAATATTTTTATGTGTTAAGATAATCGTTTCTTATAAAACTCTAGTCGAATATGTGTCTGGTTCTCTTGGCAGGAATTAATGAAAAAACCAAAAGCTGCTCAAAAGTGGCGTATTAGGTGACGGTCCCTAAAAGAATACGTTATCGGAATCCATATTTTCCCCATTTCGTCCCACCTTCAATTCTATTCGCCTTGGATTCATCGCCTCTAAGGCACAGCGCGAACTGTGCAGTGTTAAAGAGGAAATACATATTTTTTGAATATTTAAAAAAAAAACATTGTAGCTTCAACTGCCCATTCCCCCCCCCCCCCCCCCCCCCTCGCATATTGATAGGGTTTACCGTACAAAAGAAAAAATATGAAAATCTTGAATTTGGTAAGTGAATTTTTTAAAATCGTTTTCGTTTCTTTTCTTCTTATATTCTCGCCATTTTGTGAAACTTAACGACAAATGTTGATATAGGTGTCTAATAAAAGTTTTTCAGAGATAATTAATATTAACAATTATAGGAGTTGTTCCACTTTAAATTTTTGGGATGATACTAAGGATTGCCAACTTCTCTATATTCTCAACCTTTCCAGTTCTTGCAGGACTTTGCAAAAAAAATTTCGTTACAAATTGGAACTTTTAACACTGTGGTTCCCGTTGATGGGTGACAAATTAAGAATATTATTTATTTCGCTATAAATATTGCATTTGTATCAATTTTGTAACTTATTTCCTTCCCGTGCGTAGAACGGGTATTTCAGCTTGTACTTTATAATTATAAATATTAAATGTGTTTTATTTGTTTAAACATGTTTCTGAAAGATTTTATTAAGATACTTTGAACGTTTCTGATAACTCTTGCCTGCTTGCGAATTTAAAAAAAAAAAATGTCGATACTGTACAATTCTTTTAAAGGAATTTAAAATTCCTCCTGATGGACATTGTTTATTTTGTTCAACATTTCTTTTTACCTTATGGATACTTAAGAATTCCCCCATCAATGGAATTCATTTTTAAGGGACTTTCATTTACTTTACTTGGAATTCATTTTTAAGAGAATTGGCGTTGCAATCAAACACACAAATCTGAGATGTTTATACTTAGAAGGAAATCTATGTATACTTACCGAGTCTTCAGCAACGCGGGGACACGCAGCTTATTATTAATAATAAGCTGCAAGACGTCTGCGTATTAATTTATAAAGGGGGTCACAATTTAAATCTGTTAAAAACTGTAATTTATTTACGCACGCGAACACGCACACATACACGCACACAACACTGCAGACCACACTACACACACAACACCCCCCCCCCCCCTCGCCCCCAAATTTTCATTTCTACAGACAATGGACGCAAACCCATTCCATTCCTCTGACATTTTTATATGACGTGGGACAAGGGAGTCGTCCGCAACTGCAATATACAATTCCATCACATATCCATAAATCTTCGTGGAATCCTTTTATGGAGATAAATAGCATATAATCATGTAGAGTAAGGTGGGTTCCCCCGCCCAACACACACTTCTTATTTCCTCTTGTTCTTGTTTCTTCTTATTTCCTCTTGCACATCCAATCGCTGCCAATCGCCGCCATTAGCATCCAATCGCTGCCACTGCACACAACACAACACACCACACACATACACAACACACACACAAAACAAAAAATACACACAACACACCACACACATACACAACACACACAACACACCACACACACAACACAACACACACACACAACACACACAACACAACACACACATACACAACACACACACACATACAAAACACCACACACCACACACATACACAACACACACACAACACACACAACACAACACACACACACACACAACACAACACACACACAACACACACATACACAACACACACAACACACCACACACACAACACAACACACACACAACACAACACACACAACACAACGCACACAACACACACACACATACCACACACAACACACCACACACATACACACACACACACACACAAAACAAAAAACATCACACACACGTTTGTTAAATCATTACTCTCACGTTTGTTGATAAACAAATGCAATTCTTCTGGAGTTGACTTTTGCATCCGTTTTTTTCATACCATACTTCCGGGTGTATTTTCGGCCACTTAATCCAATCGAGAGCCAAATGTGCAGCTCAAAGGCGACGTTAATTAACCAAACCGAATCAAAAATTACAAAATCGAAATTATGATATTTTTTTTATTTCAGCTCAAAGGCGACGTTAATTAACCAAACCGAATCAAAAATTACAAAATCGAAATTATGATATTTTTTTTATTTCCGGAATTTCGATATATATCGAATCATCGCCCAAGCCCTTGGTGTGAAATCAAGGTTTACTCAATTCAATTCCACTTCTTTGAGATAACGAGTGGTGGTAGCAAACGATATCCTTGATGACGAGCAAACCTCGACTGTTAGCAACCTTGACTTTTGATTAGTGAACATATTTGGCGATATTTTGAGCTCATAATGAGGTTTTGTTTTTGTCGCATTCTTTTGATTAAAGAGTTAATTGAGGCAATTTATTATTATAATGGAGTTAAATAGAGTGACCTCGGTAACGACATTTTGATGACAAATTGTTCTTGTTTTTGTCGCAATATGTCTGGGTGCATTTGGAAATGAAAATAAAATTAATATCCATATTACAAAAGCACTTAGCCTTTGCTGACATAAAAGCTTTTTTTTAAAAATTATATTATTAAAACGAAATAAAATAATCTTTTTTTGAATAAAATCGGATAAATTGTTTTTAAAAAAAACTCCGGTTAATCGACATTTCCGGATATATAATAGTCGGATAACCGATTTTATTTGCAGATTTTGCCTAAGTGGATTTTTCTCTATCCAATCAAAAAATAATTTTCAAAATCGGACAATATTTTTTTAAAACGGTCCGAATAATTGAGAATTCCGGATAATTAAATGCCGGATAAACGGATATTTTTTAAAATTACTCCCAAATGAAACATCCCCTATCCAGCAAAAAAAGAAATTGTGCAAATATCTGAAGTAGAACCGAAATCCCGTGCGAACATACATAAAAAAAATTACATAACGATTGAATAGATAACCTCTCGACTTGGCGCGCGTTGGCGGTTTTAATTTAAACTTTCTGACGGTTTTATTTAGGAGATTTGTTTGGCGCGCTGTTCAGTCGGTTAAAAAAGGAAAACCGACTTTAAGGAAAATGAGCTAAAAAGTAAAAAATAATTTTTAATTTTACGAACAAGTTGAAAAAATTGATTTATTTAATGTCAATTTTATAATATTAAAGTGTTTTGAAATAGGCACCAAAATTTAGGTATGATTTTTGTAAATTGGCACCAACTTCAAAAAAGTTTAAATAAGTATAAAATTGGTATTGAATCAAACTTTTTAAATCGTTCGTAAAATTAAAAAATATTTTTTAATTTTAAGGGCATTATCCTTAAAGTCGGTTTTTCTTTATTTTATTTTCCCCTTTTTAGTTTTTATTCTAATTCTTTTAGCGAATAATTTTTATTTCTATAATCAGCAGAAATAAAAGTTCACGTAAAACAGACCTTCTAGTCATGCCCCTTCACACTAGTAACCGATTATTTTGATAAAAAAAAAGTGTGATTCTGCGCATCTAACGCCAAATCTTCTCCGACGAATCCTTTTCTTTGCAATGAATTTACAACCCAACAATTTTGAGCTCTTTCCTCTACTAACCAAATCTATAGAATTTTTGGTTTTAGCCATCGTCGAATTCGTCTGTAAATAATAATTGATTTTAAATGACGGCTTTGTGCCGAGTATTGTGCTTTGCTGGAAAGAGGGATTTACAGAACTTGATGGAAAAAGGGATTTACGAAACTTGCTAGAAAAAGACATTTACAGAACTTTCTGTTTAGATGTTGAAAAGAGGGTTTTTCTAAACAAGCTGGAAAAAAGGATTTACTAAACTTCGTGGAAAGAGGGATATACAGAACTTTACGTGTTAGAAAGAGCGATTTTTAGAATTTGCTGGAAAGTGGGATTTACACAACTTGCTGGAAAGAGGGATTTACAGAACTCGCTGTGAAAGTAAACATTGAATTGAAATGTAAATATTCGAGCAATATTTAAGGGGGTTAAGGGGGTTATTAAATGAAATCAACCACATTTAGTAACTTAATATTTCTTTTTAAGTGAAATTTTCTGTCAGACCTGCATATGTCATGCATATCTTGGAGATTTTAAAGAATTTGCTGGAAAGTGGGATTTACACAGCTTAATGGAAAGAGGGATTTACAGAACTCGTTGTGAAAGTAAACATTGAATTGAACTGTAAATATTCGAGCAATATTTATAGTTTTAAATAAAATCAACCACATTTATTAACTTCATTTATTTTTTAATGAATTTTTTTGTCAGATCGGCATATGTCATGCATATCTTGTAATAATATTCGACTTTTATTTTGGAATTTAATTAAAACAGATTCACTAATATCATACGTTAATAATTTTTTAACCGACTGACGCTTAAGAGATTTTCCCAATCGCATTGTTTTCTCTGCTGGAAACTTTAATTTAGCCTTCTAGTTTCAATAGCAGATAAATCCACATTTTTGAGGAAATCGTTTTGAAAAAAATATTTTTCCCAAGTTCTCAATGCACTACATCACATTGCAAAGCGGTATTGATCAAAAGTGTCCAAATCCGATCTAAAATTGCATTCAAATGTCATGGGTTTAGATCCAAAAGTAAGTGGCTGTCAACCGTTTTTGGCATCTTCTGTAAAATTTATGAAAATGGATCTATCTGGTTTTGAAACTAGACGGCTCATTTTTTTTTCCGGTACAAACGTTTTAATATATATATTTCTTCCAATACGTTAACGCATTTAAAAAAAAAAGGTAAGTTTCAGCTCAGGGACTTTCCTTCCAGTTCTTCCCTACCGCAAATCCCTACGTTTTCCATTAATGTCACCCTCTCCGCGGGTGTGCCGATCCTTGATTAAACAAGGGCCCGGGCCATTCCTCCGACTCCGCGGGATGTCCAAGGTGTGCGCGCAAGGGGAAGGGAACTAAATCATAAACGTCATCAACGGGAAACACCAGCTCATAAAATACACGCACTCAGGTGTTGGGTGCACACTCGTAGCGCTGTGCTGATACGACATCAGGGTTATGTGCACAGATTTCTGACTTAACATTGCATCTGTAACATCTTCCCGCTGCCAATGTTATTCCAATGTAAGTCCCGTCATTTTGGCGAGTGTTGCTAATGCATCGTTAAAATTATTTAGAGTATGGATTTATTTATCAATGCTAATCTGTCGTGGTCCAACTGTTCTAAATTTGTCGTATATTTGAAAAAACATCCCCTCTACAGCACTCGCAGTAAAATCGTCCCTAGTCATACACAGATCACGCTGTAAAAGGCAAGGTGAATGAAATTGTAGGCGAGAAAAAAATTTGAAAGACTAGCATAACCGTGCGATAATTATGGCATGAACAACCCTCACACATTTAGGCCTCCGTGGCCGAGCAGATAAAGGCGTCAGCTGGGAATCCGATGATTCCTGGTTCGATCCTGGGCGATGGACTTGACAAAGAAAAGTAAAAAAAAAGTAGTGATCTTGTGATCGGAGGGTTGCCAGCTTCGCTACAAAATACTAGAAAAGTTGTCCAGAACATCCACAAAAATTAACGGCGTGTATATGGGATCTAAAGTCCCGATAAATCTGATCGGGGTCCAAAGTCCCGACGTCTATTGAAGGCGTTGGGTGCCAGTTCAGGTGTTTCCTCGTCATCTGACCATGGTTTTAAAATAACGAGGTGCATGTATGAATATGTGTGTGATTGTATGTGTTCTTGGGTCTTTTCTTCGAGATAGACCCGAACCGTCACCAATAACCCACTGTGCAGCTCCAGTGCGACGTTATTTAAACAAACCAAACCCCACAGATATTCGTTGTAACTACTCATAGATGACACTCCGTTCAAAGAATTCTTCACATAGATGGCAGTATGACCAACGGCTCGTTTAAAATCTGCTTGGAAAATAATTATTTTTAAACGGATTTAATAAAAAAAAACGTTAATATTCTTGAGACAAAATTACGATTCGGCACTGCACCGGGAAATTCCCATTTTTTAATACATCACATTTGTTAAAAAAAAATCCGTTGTGTTGAGACCCTCAAAGGGGATCTTTACTACTGACATAATATATTATGATTCTATATTGGATTACCATGACTATAAGGGACCGTCACTTATTACGTCTGAGAGGCTCGCAAGGCCTAAAAAATATTTTGTTCGACCAGTTGATTTCGCTCATATAGGGAGAAAAGGGTGAACAGGGGATCCAGTGGTACTAGTCGAATGTCTGCTGGTCCTTGGTAGGGTTTCATAATTAACCAAAAAGGGGATTAAGTCGCGATGTGTGACATAACAAGTGACGGCCCCTAACAAGACTACTGTATTTCATTCCTTATTTTTATTTTCTGTGATGACTTTGAAAACGTTAAATCCGTAGTATAAGTAAATGTTTTGAATTGTTTTTCTATTGTTCTGATGCGTATGATTCTTTTTGTATATGTCAGTTGTTATTTAAGTATAGTTCTTTTTCTTTCCTGCTGTATATAAATGGATTTTTGTAATCTGTGTGGTAATGTACGATAATAAATAATGTAGACGTTTAAAGAGTGCGTGCCAGCTCAGGCGTTGTTCTCGTCATCTATTCATGATTCAAAGCGTGTTTCCTTCATAATAGATCCCGAGAGTTGCACATGTATAACTCCGCTGCGGTGTTGAAGCTGTGGAACCTGTCCCCGCGCTTTTCTTGTGTGACGCTTGCGTTGTTGATCTGCCGAGACGCTGGACTTGTTGGTGAATTCAATCAACCAACTGGCCAGTCAGGTGTCTCGAAGTGGAAGCGTGGTCACTGCGGAGAAAAAGCGCAAGGACATGTTATCCAGGCTTATTCAACCAACCGTTTAAAAAAAACTGGAAACAAAAGAACCGTTCATTATTTTATCACCCGGACGGTGACAATGGAGTATTAATAACACAATAACAATCCAGGCGTTTTTGATTACACTAATCCCAATTACCTACCTCATGGATTACGTCACAAAACATATATCTTTAAGTATAATAGGTAATGGGCAATCTTTTAGACAGCCCGTGTGAAAGAAAACCTTACAGGTACGAATACATTTTAAGCAACTCCCAATTCTAAACATTTGATGGATGTTGTTCAAATAATCCCCTCCCCCCTACTGGGTACGTGTTCGAATCCGACTTGTTCTACACCCCTCACGATTTCCAAGTTCCCGTTTTGATAATTGTCGAAATCAAATACTTTAACGCTGTAAAAGATTATCGATTGACCCTGTCTGAGTTACAACAATAACTTTTTTTTGGCGTTAATGGTGATTCTTTTGTTTGAAGTTATTGATTCGGTGTATTTTTTTTTTTGGTACTTTTTAAGAGGGGACGGTGGGGAGGGGGGGGGGTTCAATAAATTGTTTTCTGGAATAATGGGTTCGTGTCGAAATTCGCTGCACGATTAGGGGCCTCGAGTTAAATGATGCAGTCACGGTTTAATGTGTGTGAAATAACATTAAGGAGACAAAAACTGTGTAAATAAAAGTTTGGGCAGATTGTTCTCTGCTTATATAAATGGATTGTGGTCAATTGTATAATCGAATTTTTTTATGTGTGAAATCTTTTAACTCATAAGTTTGATATATATGACACATAAAGACAATTACTTTGAAAGTATGTCCGTAATTTTATAGGGTGATAATTTTAAAATAGTTATCTTCAATGGGTCAGCTGTACGTTTAATTACGTCACGCTCATTTGGGTAGAAGATTATATCAAGCGTGACTTGGGGGAGACGGGTCCAAGGTGGTTGTGTAATGAAACAAAACTTTGTAGATAAAAATTCTGAAATTTATTTCACAAACTTTGATGTAAATAACTTTTTTATAGAATTCACTATTCTAATGGGATGTTTGGTGAAATACACGGAATTAAAGTTTAAATGGTTTTTTTAACTGCAAAAATTTATCGGGTTGCAACATGGGCTCACGTGACAGGGGTCGAAGAGGTACAAGTGGACAGAGACTGATTTACGGGAGGGCATTCGGGGCACTTGCCCAGGGCCTCCATTTTCAAGGGGCCCCAAAAAATTATTTAATGCTTAATATATGTGAAAGAGTTAAACACAAATTTACTAACGATTTTTTTAAAAATTTATTTTAATCAAAATTTGTAATTTTTTTAAAAATCAATCGTTAATTGTTTTGCAAAACTTATGTTATTTTATCAATTAAATCAATTTCACTTTTCAGCACGTTCATTATGTGTGTCACCTTTTACATCGCGTTTTTCAAAGATATGCGCTTTGGATCACTAGTAAAATTAAATTAATGACCAAGGTCCAAGACCATAAACAAGCTGTGTTTACTAATCGCAGATTTGTCGTTTACGGATACTTTTTTCCTATACCAAATTTCCTAATATTGTAATCATTAGGGATTTGCTAGCTATAAAATGGGTAGAACATACGAATTTGGCTCAACTAAAAAAAACTAAAAAGGAAGAAAGAACAGAACTAGAAACGTATGAAGAAACTCTGTTGCAGAATTGACTATTAACGTTAATTCAAATTCTCAAAAGAAGAAAGTTAGTAGTTTAAAATATAATATATATATATATATATATATATATATATATATATGCATGCATTAAAGCTGAATGATTACGTCATTTTGTATTGTGTGCTTGTGCATAAATTTAGCAGTTTTATTTTGCGTTACATCGAGGGGCCCCCTAATGTTCTTTAGCCCGGGGCACCTAAGCTTGTAAGTCGGTCCCTGCAAGTGGATGAAATATAACGTCACGCAATAAATGAAACGCTTCATCATATGTATTTGACCCGTTCTTCCCGGAATTTCTTTGGGGATTCCAAAGCACAAAATTATGTTTCTTATACAGCTAATACATTTTTATTTCTAATTTAAACAAATTTTTGGTAGAAAGGCATACACCTCAATTCTCACAGACCAACAGTGGTTCGCATACCTTAGGTTAGCTCTTAAAACCGGTAAAAATTACCGTTGTGTCACTACCACCCTCAGCTGGCACACAATTGGCAATTTTTAACGGTTATCGATTGATCCAGAATGATGTTTAGTTAGTGATTAATCAATATGGTGCCAAAGTTAGTTAATGATCAGTAAGTGCCAATTTTTTGCTTTCACACTGATCCGGACCATAGGGTTAAGAAACACTGATTGAAGGGAAATGAAATTTAAATAGTATATCTTAACACATATCATATCAAGAATACACTATCCTAGTCTTTATTTTTCCAATTTCGTCCCACCTCCAATTTGATTCGCCTTGGATTGTATCTCTCAGACACTGCGTGAGCTCTGCAGTGTTCAAATATAAAGATCTCAAGCTGTCGATTTCTTTTTGAGACATCCGTGCAAATTCAACACTAACAGGATATCAGTGTCACTCTTATTTGTGCCAAAACACTTCAAAAGAATGCCCCTCTAATCCCTATAACCACTTGACTTAGATATCCTATGGATATAGGATTCCACAAATAATAATGCAATGTCGAAATTCCTGACCCCCTCTGACTTTGACAGCGGTGACAACTTGAATAACAGCGCTGAATGCAAAAGTGGTATTCTATAAATCACTTGACTTTTCAGCGATTCAACCCATTCTTTGGTAAGCTACTTTCGTATCATATATCTCGTATTTACTGGTTTTTGTGAAGCATTTTGTTGACTTTAATGCGACGAAAATAATGTGTCATTGCGCTTAAAGTTAAGAATTATAAAATGAATTATTCTGCTCATTTCGTAGCTTATGTTGCTATATGTAAAAATAAAGTTTTAACCCTTAACAAGAGTCTTGGGGAAACTAAAATTTTATGTAATTTTATTGAAGTTATACTAGTTCTGCTTCTTCCGAATTGAAAAATTATGCGTTTCTAGATGTAACAAATATTTTAAATTTCAGTTCTGGGATATTTATTAATTTTAATCCATGAAATGCCAACAAACGTAAGTTATGTTTCTAGTGTAGCAAAGTGAATTAAATATTGCCTTCATTATCATGAATTATTTTCTAAAAGAATTGCTTCTTTTTGGTTATTCTTTAATTATTAAAACAAACCGTAGTACCGCACCGTGGTCCGGGATATTAAGTTATCTAATGGCAGAGGAATTTACTTTACTAATGGAGCTGTGGCCTCTACAAATAGCAGATGCATGAGCGAGACAAATTTATCTAAATTGAAAATTATTATTTGAGAAGATTGGGACTTCTAAAGAAATTAAAATATGATTTAACACCTTTATCTCAAAATAACTTATTATATTACAAGATATTTACATAATTTAATCAAGTTTCTAAAAGGCATTAAGTCAATATATTAAAATCCACGATAAATCTTCCATGTTTAATTTATAAATATAAGAAATTCAGAATCTAAGAATTTTCATACCAGTGGTTATTTTTTTTCTTCTTATCCTTAGCAACGTTTTTGTAGTATAAACTTTTAATCATGCTCGCTAGTATTTTAAGGGGAAAATATAAATGTTTAGGACAAAATATCCAATCAGAACTGACGTAACCTTGAACCTTCTCTTAATAGTTTCCTATGATTTTTATACGTTATCCATTATTATCAATTCAATTTTTGGTTCCAACCCACCTTTAGTCTAATATGTATATATTTAAATTAGGATTACTTCTTAATTTTATTTGTTCGCATATATTTGCAAGGAAGTCCAGTAGTTTTTACAATAGTTTATTTATATTAACTATTGAATTATGCAACTTGGGTCCCTTCACTTTTCATCTCACAAGTCACTACTGATTGAGACCTGTCTAGCGTGACGTTTGGTGAAGTGTTGGCTTTTCACAACATTCTTAAATGTAAATAAAAAGACCTTTTTATAGCGTCCAAATCCCCTATTTGCTCAAAGTGACAGGATCCTGTGGTTCCTGTTCCCCAAACGCACAACTAAAGAATAGGTAGGTGAACAGAGCCACTTGACTTCTCCAAAATTCTCCCCCGAAAAACATTTCTCCACATAAGCCGTTTGTGTCGCCAAAGTTGAATCCGTTTTGGACACTGTTGATAAATACCGCCACAAATCTTTGCAATGGGCAACGACAAACAAGATTCCCTTTTGGTGAAAGAATCTCACAAGAATGGATAAAAAAAGTGGATAAAAACAAACTTATCCTTCAGACACAGTGACTCGTTTTGGCGACAAAGCGAACCGACTCTATATTTTTAAAATCGCCAAATTTCTGAACAATTATAATTTTTTTTATATTGAGTAGTTGATATTTTTGTGCAGATTCATTAAAAGTATTGCTATTTTAAAAAAAAAAAGTAGAACTTTTATTTTTCGACGAAACGCAATTTTTAATATTTGTGTACAAGTATTTATTTAGAGTAGTTTATACATTTATTTCTATATCTAAAAATTTTAGAGAAATTAAATTTGTACTTTTATTACGAGGGGAATCTTTTGAGAAATTAAAGATAAATACATTATATAAGGTAAACTATTTTTAATCTTTCCAAAAATAATGGGGGAAGCTCAAGACACTAGCTTTCAATGAAAGCATAAACACTGGGCCCGGTTTTCTAATTACTTGGGGCCCTTGGCTAAAAAAAAAAGTTTGCGCATATGATGCATTGAAAATGCGCATTTACGCATTCTTTGATCTTGCATAATGTCCCAGAAATACAAACATCAGTTTTTAAGAATCACATTTGTCTCAATGGGAATCCCAAAATGTTTAGAAAATTTACATATAAGAAAACAAATTCGAAATTTTGAACAAAAAGTATTTTGCTTACAAAATCATGCCAAAATTACATTTTAACAAAACTTTTTTAAAGTGCCGCGCTTCGAGCTGGGCCCGAACTAGCTACCTTATGATCCACAGCAAGGGGCCATTGCCCTCTCGGCCAAAACAATCGCCGATGGCCGAGAGTGCACAGTTGCTGTGTAAGTTGTTGAACATACACCCCCAGCATATTCATGAAAAACGTCATTTGGCGATTTTTCTTCAAACCCAAAAGCATGATTGGTGATATTATATCTGGGACCTTAGATCAATTAATATATCCAAGACCTCAGATATAATAACGCCAATAGGAATTTTGGGTTTGATGAAAAATCGCCAAAAGGGCGATTTTTATAACACTCCATTGTTGGGACTGTTTGTCTACTTTCTTTAGTGGAGAGGAGGGGGGGGGGGGGGGCAAAAGATCACTTGACCGTAAGTCCCCTTTTCATCCGAGAGAGGCACTCGGTCAACTCGGATACTTTTGTGTGTAGAAAAATCTGCGAGAGGCTGTCACAAAATGCGAAATATATATGCGTTGTCAGAATTTCACAATTTGCCGTTACTTTCGATATCGTATATTGTTAAAAATTTACAGTTTTATAACAGAACATTCTACTATAATTTACGCTACGGAAAATCCGATTGACTGAAAACAGATTAATCCCGTTTTCAGCATAGAAAGTAACATTTTATTTCCAGATTGGATTTGAAAATTGAGGGTGCTATGTAGTTTAACACATCATTTGATTAGGATTTTCATTTCATTTCACAACTAGAATTGTTAAGCGAGTTTTTAATTAAAAAAATAAATCATACTTTAAAAAATTGCCAGAAAGTATGAACAAAAATTGAAAAGTATGTGGTTAAACAATAATGTAATAGAGATAGTTTCGAATACGTATTTTTTTAAATATAAAAGACGTTGAGACAGCTGTGAAAGCATAACTTAAATAAGGTTGTTTATTCCTGCCCATGACACATTGAGATTCACGATGACGTTGTAAGGTTTATGGTTTGGTTAATTAACGTCGCACTAGAGTTGCACAGTGGGCTATTGGTGACGGTCCGGGGTCTATCTCGAAAAGATTCTTTGGTTTGGTTTTGTTAATTAACGTCGCACGAGAGCTGCACAGTGGGCTATTGTCGACGGTTCGGGGTCAATCTCGAAGGAAAGACCCAGAAACACATACACATTCACACACACACATTCGTACATGCATTTCGTTATTCTAGAACCATGGTCCCATGACGAGGAAACACCTAAACTGGGACCCAACGCCTTCAATAGACGTCGAGACTTTGGACCCCGATCAGATGTATCGTGCACCAGTCCCGTATACACGCCGTTAATTTTTGCATATGTTCTGAACGACTTTTTCTAGTATTTTGTAGCGAAGCTGACAACCCTCCGATCACAAGATCACTACTTTTTTTAATTTTCTTTGTCAAGTCCATCGCCTAGGATCGAACCAGAAATCTTCGGATTCCCAGTTGACGCATTTAACCGTTCGGCCTCGACATTGTTGTAAGAGTATTGAGTATGGAAGTATTAGATGGTTGCATAAAAATTGCACTAGAGCTACACAGTTCTCTAAGAAAAGATTCGCCAACATTGCTCCATGATTTTGAACCACGGATAAATGATGAGGACAACCTTAGCTGGCACTTTGAATATAGGCATGAAGACTTCGGATCACGACAGATTTAATGTGGACCAGTTCTCTTTACGCGGCGGATGTTTTTTTTTGCGGACGACCAGGAACGAAGATGACAACCTTATGATCACAAGCTCGCACCCTGTCAGAGACGATATTCGACCTCCCAATCTCCCGATTAGGAGCCGAATACTTTACTGTTAAGCTACCGCTGGCGTTATGGGAGTATTGGATACGACAACTTACACCATCCCTGCTACACGACTATTATTTCAAATTCGCAACACACCGATTACGAGATAGCGCATTTGAGTCACCAAACTCCAAAACGACTCTTGCCAACTTCGGAGAACAAGTCCATCACATTTTGATATTTAATTTTCTTCGTATTACATTTTATTTCTACACCTGGAGTTAAGCAAAGTATGTTATTTTACATATTAAACAACCAACTCTGCTTAATTCCAGGTGTCGAAATAAAATTTAATACGAAAAACATTCTATTTAAAAATGTGATGGGCTTGTTCGTCAAAGTGGACTTGAGATGTTTTGAAATTGGCAGTAGTGTACAATAAAAATGTGTTTGGGAGGGGTTATGAAGGGTGGGCCTTGCACCCCACCCACCTTTATTAGTATAAATTGAAATAAATCCATCAAATATATGTAATATAAACATGGTTCTTTTTACTCTTATTTCCTGATCCATTCCTAAATCACTTTTCTTTTCCAATAATGATCTTATAAATTAGTATACAGTTTTCAACTGCGTTTTATTCACACGCATTTGTACATTCCATTATTCTAAATTTTGTCTTCAAAACCCTTGATTCACATCCATTTAGGCCGCTTTTTCATTTAACGACATGATACCGATAAATCGTGAACGATCGCGAAGGGACGACACAACGTTTTATCGTATCGTCTGATGGTCAGTTTTTCATTGCACCGATATCGTTCGCCGAAAACGACAATTTTTACATTCAGTTCGTGTTGGTCTGTTGTCGAGAGCACATCTATTCTCGATATGGCGCATCGCAACAAATTACATTCTAACAAACTGTGATTGTTGTATTTGCTGTATTTAAGGAGAAAGAAGAGATCAATAACAAAACGCTTCTGGGTGCACGATATCATCAAAGCAAGACATGTTGAAGGAGATTTTTATGTTTTATTTGAACGTCTACAAAAAGCTAGAGCTAACCACTAAACTGCACAGTGGGCTATTGGCGACGGTTTGACTAAATATTGCCTCCCATGCCTTTTCTCGAACAATCTTGTTCTTGTAAAATTCATCTCGCTTATCCCAAATACAGGTCTTTACTTCCACTAATTAACAATATCGAACTTAAAAGCGATATTGATAATACAAATAAAAAAAAACACAGTAGACTATAGCAGGCGGCAACAAGTTTTTCGGAAACAAACTCAAAATGTCGTCACGATGAAGTAGGGAAGGCGCGTGCCCACGATAAAACGTTCCGATAAATTGTATCGTCTGATCGGCAACGACAATATCGTTATCGTATCGGGTAATTTTTAATTTTTAATTACCTGTCCCGTCACTGAGACATACAGGTTGCTATTGCGACCCCATAGTTGCGATAGCAACCCCCCTCAGCCGAACAGTACAATTTATTTTTCTTAAAAGTCAGTACATTTCATCTCACCTAAAGACATTTCGTGAGGGAAGGTGCATCTGAATTTACAACATACTTAAATTTTTGAACAGCAATGCAGTCAAACGCTATGATGTGACAGAGCAACACGCTCCTTAGTTTTTTTAACATAAAGTATTTTGTGTAGAAATAACAAACTTTATTTGGAGGTAGTGCAATCAAGTACGGAGATGCATGAAACAAAGAAATAGTAAATAAAATAATAAAAAACAAACAAATTTAACATTTCATTTAAGAGACACCTGAACTTTGTAAAAACATTAATAGTTTCTGGTTGTCCTTAAAATGTTCAATATTTAAAAACTAGTTCTAAATGTTCAACTCTTCCATTAATTCTTTTACCATATTTTGAAGAAAAGTCCGATGCTTTTTATTGAGAATAATGTCTGGTATCGATAGTGCTGGAAAATTCAATGGTAATGCCATAAAACGATTAGGTTCGAAGTTTGCACACTCGTAAATGTAATGTCGAATTGAACCTTCTTCGTCGTCATATGGGCAAATGTTGCAGCCGTTGAACAGTCTGGCCTGGTGTAAGGGAAAAATTCCGTGCCCAGTATGAAATTGATTCATATAAAAGTTATCCTCGCATCTACGAGTCGAAACCTGTGGAAAGAGGTCGTACGTTATCGTATCGGGTAGTGAAAAAGTGCCCGGCTTCGTATGTGTATTTTGCGTACCTCGATACCGTGCCACTGAAATCGTATAAGATTTATCGGTGTCGTGTCGTTAAATGTAAAAGCGGCCTTATGGTCACTAGAATCCATGAGAACCGACACTTTCTCTCACGATGGCAACCTCTCTTGGGCAGTCCTGAGAATTCATAGCATTCCTAACATAACAAGCATTTATGAAGGACATGTCGCTTTGTCCTCGGCTTTTTAGTTGCTGTCCCCATCAGAAGCAGAATAAACTATTTTATAAACTAATAATGAAGATCCTGAACTTTATCACAGAAATCTTTAGCTTAATTTTCTTATAAAAAAACTATTATTACATATATGGTAATAATAAATTATCTTTACACGCCAATCGGAAGGGTTCTGACCCCCCTCAACACCCCCTTGCGTACGCCACTAGGAATTAGACGATTAAATTCAAGTTTCATATTAAGCTTATATCCTGAGTGAAGGCCTCCGTGGCCGAGCGGTTAAGGGCGTCAGCTAGGAATACGAAGGTTCCCGGTTCGATGCCAGGTGATGGACTTGACAAAGAAAAGTAAAAAAGTAGTGATCTTGTGATCGGAGGGTTGCCAGCTTCGCTACAAAATACTAGAAAAGTCGTCCAGAACATCCGCAAAAATTAACGGCGTGTATACGGGACTGGTGCATGATCAATCTGATCGGGATCCAAAGTCCCGACGTCTATTGAAGGCGTTGGGTGCCAGTTCAGGTGTTTCCTCATCATCTGACCATGGTTCTAAATTAAAGAGGTGCAGGTATGAATGAATGTGTGTGTGTTCCCGGGTCTTTCCTTCGAGATGGACCCCGAGCCGTCGCCAATAGCCCACTGTGCAACTCTAGTGCGACGTTGAGCCCCAGTTGCTCAGTTGGTAAGGCGTTCAGCTACTAGGCAGAGGATTGGTGGTTCGAATCCGTGAAATGGACTTGACATAGAAAAGTAAAAAAGCAGTGATCTTGCGATCGGAGGGTTGCCAGCTTCGCTACAAAAATACTAGAAAGTCGTCCAGAATATCCAACAAATTATACTGGCGTGCATACGCCCGAGACAAAAAGTTTCGTATGCCGCGTGTATGCCTTCCGTATGCCAGCCGATTTTTCGTATGCCAGATGTATGCCACATATGCCCTCGAACTGATGAACGCGGAGGTGGTATGCCCGGTGTATGCGAACGGCATATGCTTCCTATTACGATCCAGAGGCAATAATATTAATATGCCGCGTGTATGCCTTTCGTATGCCAGCCGATTGTTCGTATGCGAGATGTATGCCACATTTGCCATCGAAATTATGACTTCGGAGGTGGTATGCCCGGTGTATGCGAACGGCATATGATGCCGATTTCGATCTAATTTATTGCGACATTAATGTTTACAACTATATAATTGTGTAAGTTGATTTTTAAGTATCTCTAGTTACATAAATATTAATATGCCACGTGTATGCCTTCCGTATGCCAGATTAATTTTTCCCGAGACAAAAATATTAATATGCCGCGTGTATGCCTTCCGTATGCCAGACTGATTTTTCCCGAGACAAAAATATTAATATGCCGCGTGTATGCCTTCGTATGCCAGACTGATTTTTAGTATTGCAGAAATATGCCTGTTATGCCATTGAAATGATGACTTCGGAGGTGGTATGCCCGGTGTATGCGAACGGCATACGCTTCCTAATTCGATCCAATTTTTTGCGACATAAATGTTTAAAACTATAAAATTGTGTGAAATGATTTTTAAGTATCTCTAGTTACATTATACTTCCTTGAAACCATTTCATTATAGTAATAGATCCAGAATGATAAAACTCATAAAAATATTAATATACAGCGTGTATGCACTACGTATGCCAGACTTATTTTTAGTATGCGAGAAATAGGCCGAGCATGCTTTCGACCTGATGAGCTGCTATAGGTGGAAGCCCAGGGCAGCGCCTTTACACATTTGTACGTGTGTGTGTGAGGGGGGGAGGGGGGGGGGGGGGAGATGAAATAAGAAATTTTCAAACTTAACGTTTCGAAATTCCCACTCAACAGTGCTGAAAATTCCCAGTTCCAACTTATCGAAATTTTTCATATTTTTATATATATATATATATATATATATATATTAGGTAATATTAAACAATTATCTCACAAGCATTGATTTGTTACACCCATATTCCAATGCAGTGTACGTTTTGAGGTCGATTTAAATGTAATCTTACAAGTTTCTAATCTTCTCTAGCTTTCATTTGTTAATAATGTAATTTCCATCAGGCATAAATTTTCCCAACTCGGGGTTTTTAGAAGTTGAAATTCCCTACTTTATGGGTTTTCAGAATATTGGGGGGGGGGAGCCCCCCTGTGCGTCGGGCTAGCCCGGGGAATGGCATTGGCATAATCAACTAAAGGCATAGTTTTTCAATGTTTATGATTTCGATCAAATTTATTGCAACATTTAGTCGATGTCTACAACTTTATAATTGGATGTATAAGTTAAGTTGAGTCGTAAATATCTATAGTTTCACTTCCACTTAACACGGTCACGAGTTGCAGACATGTGTGGGTGAATTACGCAATGAGAGAAACAACGCGGAAGTAGGTAGCCATTTTGCATTTCGTCTGGATTAGGCTTGCAACTTCTTGACGTGCAGTGCAATGGCTAACGTATTTTTCCAGTTATAGTCGAAAACCAAGGAAAAGAATGTTGTTCCTGCTAATCTCATTACAGAGGAGTTGAAGACAGTGACTGTGATGGAGTACAAATCCAAAGTGGAATCCAAAGTGCCAATTTAGAATAATGGGACCAGGATATTTCTTGCCTCCGTAACGCAGTGTGGGCTACGGTCCTACACTTTGTCCGGTCGAGGTCGAGCAGTGGTGAAAATAAGCCTGTGAATGTATCTTCTGTCATGACCGAGAAAAGGGTCTCTAAAAAAATCCACAGCAGTAATGTGTTCTCATCTCAGAATTTGAAGTTGGATTATACCGATATTCCTTCATCTCTCTACATTGAAGGATTTACAAACTTGAAAAGGTTTTTTAAAATTATTTTTTAACTCCAAAATTGCTACATGTTAACTTTATCTAGGAATTTTATGAAATATTTTTTAATATGTATGAATATTTTTAATATGTATTTTATTTAAAAATAAACATTGTTCATTCCAATTTTATGTTTTTTAAATAAAAATTTTAAGAATACATTTTAATTTATTATAAATCAGTATTATTTTTTTCTTCAAAAAAAGTTAGTTTTGAAGCTAAAATTTAAAAAAAATGTGTATTATGAGTTTTATCTAAACATAAAAATGTCTTTATATTTTAAAGAAATGAATTTTTATGAGACATTTCAAATTGTTAAAAATTTATATCTGAGAATTATCCAATTAAATGTATCGTACGAAGTAAATTTTTAAATATTATTCGCATTTCTCCAAAAGTAGAGCACCATTTCAAAAATAGTCCGCGGTCATTCTTTATCAGCTACTTTAAATGTTTAAAAGATCATTTAATGTAAATTATAATTAAAGTACTTCAATTAATATTTAAAAGAATTGCAATAATTACACTTTATTGCATTTACTTTCGATAGTTTGTTTTTCTGATAAATAATGCAATAACTTTCTCTCTCAAAATTATCTTTGATAAAAATTTCTAAATATTATTTACACTATGGTACTTTAAGTAAATACTTTAATTAAAGTACTTTAATTAATATTTAAAAAATTACACTTTATTGCATTAACTTTCGATAGTTTGTTTTTCTGATAAATAATACAATAACTTTCTCTCTCAAAATTATCTTTGATAAAATTTTCTAAATATTCTTTATATATTATTATGGTACTACAAAGATTACTAGAGTTAAAATGTAAAATAAAAATTGACATCATCATGAAAAGATTCTTCCTGAACAAAATAAGTAACTGTCTATATTCCAAACATATTGTCTATGTGCTTAAACAATGTTACTATAAAAACAATTTTAAAGTTAATTTCTTTTGTGAGCAATAACTATAAAACATTAAAAACTAATGTAAATAAAAATATTCTTACTCTTTAAATTTATTATCAACAGGTAAGGTGTAAACTTTTCTGCTCAAATACATGTTTCTCCTCATACTAAACAAAATTATACAGACACATAGTGTGTCACTTTATATACTAGAACTATAATTTATATGTTCATAGAACTAACTTCTTTACTATATCCCTGAAAACCTACTCAAGGGATAAAAAAAAACTTGATGCCTCGTTGTCATATTACAGCCTTACTTTTTGATGAGTTGAGTCTACACAAAAATACAAAAATTTTGTTCAGTCAAAATGCAAAATTTATATAGTGTAGTGTGTTTCTTGTCAGAACCACTAAACTTTCTATTGAGTGTTATTAGCCATTATTTTTCCTTGAGATCAAAATTTTAATTTATACTACGTAGAGTATTCCTAATACAAATTAATTTATAATACATGTTAAGCCCAGGTGCAGGTTTCAGATTTTAAGCAGAGTATAAACCTTGTAAAGATTACTTGGAGGCTTTTTTTCCCTGATATTAAATTGTCTTTTGAAAAAAAAATATACATATTTATTATTTTTATTTCACATTTGGTGGACAGTATAATGCTATTTTTTTCTTTTGGAAACAGTAATTACTTTATATATAAGTGCTTTTAAAAAAGTTTTGTAGCATGAAATGTAATAAGAAAAAATATTCTCTAAATAAAAGTTACAAGATTTAAATAAAATCTCAATGTATGACTTTTTAATTTTATATGAATATACATAGGATAGTTTTACATTTATTAAAGTAGAAATTTGAGCTTCAAAGAAATACTTTTTAAGAAAAATCAATTTTAAGTTAAAAGGCAGATAACTTAGTTTTGCTAACTAAACACTAACATGTCCTACCTATAAATTATATTCAAATCAAATTGTAAAGTCATACATTGAGATTATTTTTTTAAATCTTGTAAGTAACTTTTATTTAAACAGTAGTTTTTCTTATTACATTTCATGTCACAAAACTTTTTAAAAATATTTATATTTAAAGTAATTACTGTTCCCAAACAAAGAAAGTAGCATTATACTGTCCACCAAATGTGAAATAAAAATAATAATGATATTTTTTTCAAAAGTTAATCTAAAAATCGTGGAAAAAAGCCGTCATGTAACCTTCACAATTGATGCGATGCGCATACATGTCGCATACAGAGGTGATATGCCAGCCGCATACATGTAGCATACAGAGGTGATATGCCAACAGCATACATGTCGCATACGGAGATGATATGCCAGACGCATACATGTCGCATACAGAGGTGATATGCCAGCCGCATACATGTCGCATACGGAGGTGATATGCCAGGCGCATACATGTCGCATACGGTGGTGATATGCCAGGCGCATACATGTCGCATACGGAGGTGATATGCCAGGCGCATACATGTCGCATACCACCTCCGTATGCCAGAGTAATATGGGATATTCTCACAGGGCATACGAGGCATACGTATGCCACATGTATGCGGCATATATGCGGCATACTAGTGGCATACACCTTTATTTTGTCTCGGGCGGGACTGGTGCACGATACATCTGATCGGGGTCCAAAGTCCCGACGTCCATTGAAGGCGTTGGGTGCCAGTTCAGGTATTTCCTCGTCATCTGACCATGGTTCTAAAATAACGAAGTGTAGGTATGAATGAATGCGTGTGTGTGTTCCCGGGTCTTTCCTTCGAGATGGACCCCGAACCGTCGCCAATAGCCCACTATGCAGCTCTAGTACGACGATAATTAACCAAACCAAACCAAAATACCTGAATGGGTGGAAGGAATGTTATTTGTGTAAGGGGCGATGGGGGGGGGGGGGGCAAAATTCCATTAGTTCCCTTCAATCAAGTAACTCCATCACCAATGTGCCCCAAAATAAATTCCAGTACCCAAAATTATCAGTGTTATTGCACTTCAATCACGATATGGGGTCCAACGATCCTGGCGAATTTCGCGGAACCTCGAGCCATAAATTAATGAACGAGTCCTCTCTCTTGTTAACACTCCATTTCGTCCATCACGACACGACGAAATCACATTTTTTTTTGCCGGAATTCAAGCATCACCCAATAATAATGTCATGCCTCAGCAGGCGATCATCACTCAACTATCGATATTTATCCATCGATAGTTAATTTTTTTTTATTATTATTAGGGCGACCTACACACCGGAGCACGTGGTTTCGATAAGGATAGGGGTTAAAAGGGCATATCTTTATCGATAGATACGAGGAAATTGTCCATAATTTGACTACTGATATTTCGTTTCGAACGAGGAGTGGAATAATTGGTTATTGCCTTAATCGCTGACAGATTGGGGATTTGTGCGAGCGCATGCAAATTGGGGTTATTTGGAATGATCTCTGTCTTGTTTATTTTTTATGTTTTATTATTTTCTGGAATGAGGCAGTTAGAGGCATACTCATATTCGAAAAAGTGGCTTATAAAGGAATACCAAATAGCATTTTTTTTTCGTTGATTGAAATTAGCTTTTCCATAAAGCTTCACAATGAGCTGTTGGTGAGAGGCCGAGAACACTTCTTGTGATTTTGAGACATAGCCAGATGACGAGGATAACACCTGAGTTGGCTCTTCACTCCATAAATTTTCTTCACATGCGAATAACTCGAAATTATTTGAAACTTGATGTATTTAACTGCATTGCAATGTTCGGTTGGATGACAAGAATCAAACTCGTAACTCTCCAGCTACGAGCGCGCAGCCATTCCAATTAGCACACCGAGGCAATTCAGAAATGCGCACATTCAATTATATTGATAAAATAGCAACAACAATTTTTTTTTTTATAGAACGTCTTTTTTGTAAATTTTTACTTAAAATAATTGATAACAGAAATTATTTTCTTGGAAAATAATTTTCAATTTCAAATATTGAACTCCAAGCCACGAGTTCGATAATACCACATAAAAATGAAATAAAATATAAAAAAATAACAAAAACAAAACTTATATAGTATAGTTGTTACCCCTTCCATTGGCTTCAAGTCAACAAATTACGGAAAAGAAAGTAAATAAAAGTATTTTTAAAGCATGTGAAAAAAATTTCCATTATAACAACTAGTTTTTTAAGCTTCGACTTGCAAATAACATTCAATTTTAGTAGTAGATTGCGTTTAGAATGGGGTTCAAAAGAAAATAGAAAAAAAACTCAGTCAAAAACAATGATGTTGGTTTATTTTAACATGGAAAATGTACGAAATATTGTGTTAACGATTAAAGTGGGTATAGTTGTTACCCCTTCCATTGGCTTCAAGTCAACAAAATGTCTTACCCAATCCAGAAGTTGCAGTTAGAGATCATTGATCAAAGTGTCTTATTAAAACCAAGCTAATGACAGTTTTAGTGATAGAAGAACTAATCGTTTGGTGTCATTTTATTAAAACAAATTATATTATTTTTAAAGAAATATTTTCCCCAGATTTTGAGTCCCAGACCACCTTAAATCTTTTTAACAGCTTGACCCTTCTGTTGGATTTCGGTCCCTGTGGGCTCGTACATTGCAACACGAGTTACTCAACAAGACCTTTAGCAGATTTCCTTCCGGAAATGTGTTATCCGTTCTCAGCTGTTGACGTAAAAAAAAAAGAGAAAATTGAGGTTCCCATGTTAAACAGATCCATTTTTAGTGATAACTGTCGAAACGGCCAATAACGACAGATTTACCGCTTCTCGGAAAAGCCCTCGTTCTATAACGCCATATTTTCCGATTGCTTGTTTTTTCTGTTAATGAAACCTCTTCGACAAGAATTCTTCTTGACGAACCTTTGGCATCGGAGCATTGAAGCCAGGTTTGGCGACAAATCGCTAAATGGTAGGTACTGTCGATTTTTAATTGGTAAAAAAAATTTGCTCCTAAAAAAAATTTTCGACGCCAACCAAAACCGCGACAAGACAAGAAAGATGAACAAAATGTTGTCGGAAGAAAAAAAACATCTGTAAAAGCTTTCAAACATGCTTATAAAACTGTCATGGAATCAGGAATCCGCAGGTTGTTCCAAATACCTTTACAAAACTTGCATGTTTTTAAAATTTATTATTTTTCTACATAAAGTACTTTTAAAAAAAACATAATTATCTATTTCAATGCAGAATTTTTCAGCATTGAACTTCTATGAAACCTGCATATTATTCCAAAATCCATCTTCACTACTTTTAAAAAGGTTTTAAGCTGATTTTTTTGCTGGTTTCCGTCTGAGGCCGCAGCCCTCTATCAACGGCCCGTACGTACTTTGCTTTATTTGAAGATTCTACACGCATCGGCGCCTCATTTTTTTTTTATCGAATAAGACCTAATTAATGTCAATCGTGCTATTTCCCACGGAGTTATAGAGTCGGAATGAATGACAGTAAAACCGTAACATTGAGTTCCTATCCTAATACCCCTAATGTAGCTGATTTTATAAATGTTCTACAACAAAATGTAGGTATTCTGTATATTGTTCCCTTTTGTATTTTTATTTTATATGCGTCTCTAAATTTTTATAAATAATTTTTTTTGTAAATAACTTAGACACCAGAGCCATATTTTTTATAATTAGATTTCCCTAATTAACAAAAAAATCCCCAAAATTTGGAATTTTTTTCTTCATTTGATGAAAAAAGGGGATAACCTGGCGGTTTTTCCATTCAACTTGGCGATTTCCAAAATTTTCAAATAAGCAGCCCTGACCGAAAACGTTATCTCGGGCGTCTTAATTTGTTTATTTGCCGATCACATTAACGATAGGGCGCCGATGACAAGTGAAGGTTTGCTTGGAGGGGTTGCCATGCCAAAAATAGCGAAATCGCCATAGTTACGAAAGCAACGCCAAATTGCAATAAAAAGGCTGTAAACTATATAATATTTGTTAAAAATATATTTTTTTTTAAAGAAATCTGAATAAAATATCAAATAATCTTTCAAAAACAGATTTTATTCACTTCGTAAGTCAATACTTTAGATGAACCATTATTTTAGAGATTGCCAAATCCACGAATGTTGCCAAATCTGGCAGCGCCATTCAAAAGAAAGTTTCTTATTTTTGTAGGTTGTAGAAGGGTTATCTAGCGGTGAAAACATGATGCGTACGGCTTCTTGTGTTTATTGACTCTTCAAAATTAGATAGAAAAGTGCAGTGTTAAGAAATTTTATATATTAGTTAAGAAATATCATAATAAATAAAAAAATAGTAAAGAAATAACATTGTAAATATTAATAGTAAGGAAAGATGTTTATAAATATGAATAGCAAAATATATATTAATATAATAACTTAAAAATACACCATCTATTTCATGTCTCCTTTCTGATTTAAAAGAAGTCAGATAAAAGATTTTTGTGCTTGTTCTGTGAACATCTTGCGAGTTAAAATTACGTATAGTATAAAACGTGTCGTACTCGGAGTATTTATTGGCGACAGTTCAGGATTTTACTTTGAAAGAAGACTCGAGAGCATCATTTCGTAATTTGTAACCATGGTCAGGTAGCGAGGATAACACTTGAGCTTTCATCCTACTCTTTAAACGCCCACGTTGCGTCAACGTAAGCTCATTTGGACCCCAACAAATTTAACGTTCACCGGTCAACTTTACTTGGTGTATTTTGTCTGGTGTTATGATAAGCATTCTATCAATTAAATGATTTTAATAATTTAACAATTTTAAATACTGTAAATACCATTAAATTAAAGATTTGCCTTAAATTGTATAAAATGCTATTAAAGATATTCACCGATTGGTGCATCCTACAAAAAAAAATGTGAATACCGATTTTCATGATTTATATGAAAGGTTCAGCCGGGTGAAAAAAACGAACCAACAATGATTATTTCGTTAGTTGCGGATTCAAGTATGAAGATAGTCCCCTATGCAATTTTTTTGTATATCAATGTATAGTAGACTTTATTCTCTACAAAATGGTATATTAAGTTTAGCTCTACTATAAAAACTAACGAAATAATCATCGGTGGTTCGTTTTTTTTTTCCCGCGGCTGTACATACGACTAATTATAACTTATGAATAAGACTTTTCTAAGCCTACAATTTTGATTGGGGGAAGGGGGGAAACCACTCTCTCTCCCCCCCCCCCCCATTTCCTACGTCATTGATATCATCCAACCAGGATCTATCCACAAAATGTAAAAGTGGGGGGGGGGGGGGGGGGGGGAGAAAGAGCCTTTCCAAAATATAAAAAAGGGGCGCGGTGCCCCTATCACTCTGTGGTAATTGGCGCTGTCACATTGGGCAACGAGACGTGCGCCCCTCACATTATGCGAGGTGTCGGCCGCAACACCGACTGGCGTAGGGGCGCACCCCGATGCTCGTTGCCCCATGTGACCCCTAGGGGCACATGGGAATAAAGCTATCACTGTAGGAGACAGAAATGGATATGTTGACATTTTGAAGGGAAATTAGTTTTGAAGATTCTTCTCCAAACTTTTGTTTTTGATTTAGGCAACTCGCTTAAACTTAAGTATATGTATACATTACTGCTTTTTATATTGAAATATTAAAATTCTTGTTCTCGTCTGTAATACCATCACTGCTAAAAAAAGCGTTGTTCAAATTTACGAAAGTCTCGTTAATTTTGCTCCAATTTCGTTGACTGTAATGAAATATTAAAATATAATAATGGATATTTACCGTTTTTTTTAAACAGATAATGTAATGAAATAAATGTATTTCTTAATTAATAATAATAAAAAAAATTGTACTTGTCATTAGTAAAAGATCTACATAAAAAGTTTCGCAATTTTATCTAAAAAATTATAGATTGCTAGGGATTTAGGACGATAAAAGGAATACCATTTTTTGTATAGAAACTAATATTACCTAATAACTACTATTACTAAATAATAAACATAAACTAATTATTAACGATTTTTTTATAGATTTGGTTTCAAATTTAATTTTTTAAAAGTTAAAGTATCGTTTTTGTTTAAAAAAAACCATGGCTATGTTAGATTTTTACTGGTATTATATGTTTTAAGGTTTCTTTAAATCAACACAAAATCCTGTCTGAGTAAAATATCTCAAATAAGAATAATACTACCTACGTTAACCAAATTTAGTAATCAAGTTCCTTGTGTCCATTCCCGTCGCCAATAGCCCACTCTGCAGCTGTAGTGTGACGTTAATTAACCAACCAACCAACCTTGTGTCCATTAAATTTGTATTAGAGTAGTATTAAAATCGAATATATGAAGTTTTAGGATTAAATTGCACAACACTCGAATGCCTTTCCAAATATTGATTCCAATTTCTAAAAGTATGACAACCCTTCTTCCATCATTCGTAACATAACAGAAAAAAGCCCAGCTAAACAGCAACCGAAAAAATTAAACCAATGAACAATAATTCTCACAGAATCCCCGGATTAGTCTCTTCCAAAGTATTAAAAAAAACACTCCTCCATCATTTTTATTTAACATCCTCTCTCTGGCATCAGTACCTTGATCAACCCTAACTCAGTTATAAATCTCACCCTTCCCGTGATCCCCTTCAACCCACAGTACGCCACTCTCTCTGATTGGTCCGCCCCGACACGAAATGAACCCCGATTGGTTCATTTAAAGTGTGTGACGCCTCATCACTTGACCATCTGTGTGTGACTCCACTTTCTGCAATAGAGGAAAAAGATGGGAATTCCGAGTGCTCTATCAATATTGGGATGATATCTTTCGTGTGGGGGGGGGGGGGGGGGGGTGGAGAGAGTTTTTCTAGGATAGGGGACGGCTTGTGATAACAGGAATTTATATGATAGGGGGTGGGAAAGTACGTCCAATTTCGTTCGATGCGTTGGTTTTGTGTGTGTTCTTTCTACTTGATTTTTTTTCAATTTGGGATTCGGGAAATATATTTTTCCCAAAAGAGAGATTGGAGATTAGGATGGAAATGGCAACAATCATACGTGGATTTTTGATACTGACATATTGATTACAATAGTGGCTCAAATTTGGCAAAAATGTCCTGTACCTGATTAAATATTTTGCTAAACATGACGAAATATATTTGGTAGTTTCTCAAAAACACTTGATTTAATCAAAGTACCAAACTTACTTGGTTACTTAAGTACCAAACAAAGAAATTTTTTGTAATTTTCGGCGAGTTTTTTTTATTATTTTTGCCAAAATATTTAATTGGAGCACATTTAGCAAAACTTTCGTAAAATTGAAGACACTATTTTTAAGAGTGTGATTGGATTAGTTATTGTCTAGAGCTAAAGATAGTTAAATGACACTTTAGCGACGTTTCGGGATCTATCCCGAAGTAAAGACCCGGCAACACTACCTAGTATTTTTTAATCATGTTCTGATGATGAGGACACCAACTCAGCTGGCTTCCCACTTTCAAAACACCCACCCAATGATCAATGTGAGAGCATTTAACCTTGTTACATTTAAGGTGCACCAACCCCCTCTTACACTATTAAAAATGCACGCTTATTCTCGACGAAAATTTAATCATTTTTGACGAAACAGACATCTGTTAAATGGCGTCTGCTGAAATGGTGTCTGTGGTGCTGACGAAATAGACACTTGCTAAATGGTCCGATTACATATTTCGTCAAACTGAGGAAAAACCATTTTGTCATTTATTTCACGAAATTTATTTCGACAAAAATGAGGACGATTTCAAATAAAAATTAACGGCTCGATTCGGAACCGGAACTCCTAGTCCGAAATCACACGACCGAACCTGAAAAGCTCTTTAATATTTTGGTTATATATTTATTTAAGTACCAAAATTAGATCTGAATGAGCTGATACCACCGAAAAAGGATCATAGTAAATTAATTTCGTTAAAAAAATTGAAGATTCTTGTTTTATCAAAGGTCAAATGACTCCATGGCGAAACCATTGTGAAAATTGACGAACGTAGTCTTGACGATCGTAGAATTATCGAAATTGAGAGTGTTTTACATGAGAGTGAACAGAGGCAATTGCCACTCCACTTCTAAAAAATGTAAACAAATTTCCTAGTTGTAAATTTAAATAAATTATTCAGAACTCCTGATACCCCCCCCCCTCCCCCCCTTCCCACTGTTAACCTTGATCCCTCACTCTTGACATACCATCTCCGCCACTACACATAACCACAATGGAACTACGTGTTAACACACCTATAACCGAATTTGACGATCGTTTGTTTTCAGGTAAGTATAACAGGTTACCTACAACAAGAAGGAGAGAGAAACACATTCCAAGGGCGGTGACACACTGTGAGATCAAATTGAAGAGGGGGGGATACCATGCTGAACGACTGGGCGTGTTTGCGCAAGAACATTTGCGCACAGATGTTCGCCAATTATGTGTGTCGGCCGGATGCCCATTTTGAGCGACGTCCCTCCCTTTGAAGGCATTGAAGAGATAAATATAAGGATCTGTCAATGGAAGGGAGGTGCGGCACACACGAAAAATTTCAAGTGATATGGGCTCAGATGCACTGTTAGTTGTGGAAGCTGTTACAGGTCCCTTTTTAAAACGTCTTTTTACAGTGTTGGTAGAAATAACGTCGCAATGGATCAGTGGTTCACAACCAGTGAGTCGAAAATTTGGCAACTTGCCACTGAGCTAATATACTAACTGGATAGAAGACTAGAACTGGCTGCTGCTTTATACTCTTCCGAGATAAGCAAGCAAAATATTGTTCTTTCACATAGTGTTTGGCACTTCGAGCATGGATCCTTCATAGTAGAGAAAACATAACGTTATAATCTCGCTAACATCAAAGTGAGTCCAACATGTGGTTAATTACATCATTCCATTCATAAATGTTCACTGTTAAACATTTCCCAAGTCATCAGCCAATCGCGAGTATTTTTTAATTCATAATTTTGAAAAGAAGTCACGTGTCTGAGGCCATTCGGACTGAGGTATCGGTTTCATGATTATGACGTCATATTCGCTCTACTACTGTCCATTCATGCTCGAAGGTTTGGCATAGGATGAAGTGCAGATATCCTAGTTGTAAAACCACATTTCCAGCTTTCAAAAATACATTAAATTTTACACAATTATTGTTTTGCTATAATTACTTTCTTACTAACAAGAAGAAAAAAAAAATTAATTAATCAAATATTGAAGTCCGACACAATACGACTAACGGTGTAAAAGATAAGGTAGAATGTTTTTACTACCTTGTCTTCTGAACAGTATTCATCCGCGTGCCACGGTAAAGCTCAATTTTCCCCAATGGGAGTCCTCTCTTCATGTCTTATTTTAGCTTAGTGCAACCCACTAACCACTACTTTCTAAGAATACACGGAACTGGGACAGAAAAAACTGGAATGCCACTATAAGAAAGAAAAAAAGATAATTTCTTCAAAATATTATTTATATGCAATTCATTTCTCATTAATTGCTCTAAATAGACAATTTTGGTTTCATTTTTATAGCTAACTAGATTAAATACCCTTTCGACGCACGGAAAGGAAATACGAACGTATTTAAGCGGTTTTACACCCCCTTAAATACGTTCGATCGGAACAAAAATAGCTTACTTTTAAGGGGGTCCGATACCTTCGACATTTTTTTCTTTATTTTTATACTTGTACAGTCCAATTTTTTTTCTCTTTCTAAATATGCATAAAAAACCATTTTAAGACGCTCAATTTTTTTTTTAAATTGCACATTTATTTTTAAATTAAAATTTTAGTCATTTTTTTAACAATTTTAAAATTTCTACTCCTTTTTTGTTTTTCAATATTTTGAAGCAATTTTTTTTATTTAAGATCTTGAATAATATGTAAATAGATGTATGCATTCAAATTTTGATTCAGATACATCACTTTAAAAAAATAAAATATATTAGAAATTTTGGAAAAAAAATTGACGAAAAAAAAAATAAAATTCCATTTTAAGTGGTTTTAAAAAACAAATTATGGTAAAAATAGGAAATCTGAATGCATACATCTATTTAAAATATATTTATCTTGCTATACACACAAAAATTATGATTTTAAGTATAATAGTAAAAAAGCCTTAGCATTTTTAGTGTTCATTAACTTTCAAAACCACGAACAGAGATATTTGCTTTTAAAGTTTACATATGATACAACTATGTTATAGGAACACATCATTAAAACATTCATAACTAAAAAAAGTAATAGGAATTTTTTGAAGCAGTTTTTTGTGAGTTATTAAAATAAGTTTGAATATTATTTTTTAAATATAAAAAAAAAATGACTTTTTTTGCGAATTTTGGGTATCGGACCCCCTTAAGGTATAAGGAACAAATTTGCCAAATTTCTTCTTCATAGGTATACTGGAAGTTGGAGAATGAGTGATGAGTGAATGAGTGGGGGTTTTCGCATGTATATATATAGATACATATTTATTTCCTATTTATTTTTTAAAAACATGTTTACTTCTCAAAAAGCGACTGTTTTTTGTGTGAAAAATAAACATATCTATGTTCCACATACCACTTTGGGCCTTCTTGCGGATCACGGATTGAGAATCAATGCACTATCCCGAGACAAATATATTAATATGCCACGTGTATGCACTATGTATGCTAGACCGATTGTTAGTATGCCAGTAATATGCCGAGTATGCTTTCGAATTGATGACTGGAATATGTCAACGACATATACAACTACAGACACAGTATTACAATGCTTCCGATTTCTATCCAATTTATTGCAACTGTAATGGATGTTTACAACTATATAATATATTACAACTGTAATGGATGTTTACAACTATATAATATATTACAACTGTAATGGATGTTTACAACTATATAATATATTACAACTATATTATAAATTACAACTATAAAATTGGATATATATATATAATTGTACAAGTTGAGTTTTAAGTATGTAGTTTCACTTCCTCTAATGATTTATGGGTTATTGGGGGGATCACAAGTTGATGAATGCTCAAGTGAATTAAGAAAGCCTATGTGGAAAGTACATATAAGGAAAACAACTGTTTGTTGTCTGTTTGCGGATGGTTGACTAGTTGAGGTAACGTTGCTCTAGAGCTGTAGAATGGGCTTCTGGTAGTGGTTCGGGGTGTTTCCCGAAGGAAATATCCCGAGAACTTTGCGATCGTAATTTGAAACCATGTTTAGTTAACAAGGACAACACCACAGTTGCTCCGTAATATAGAATTGTATAATTGAAAGCCTGGGTTCCGAAGACATAAGTCGAACATTTACATCAAAAGATGCAAATTGTGTCTTGAACGACAAGACACAAATTGTCTACGACATCCAATAGAGAAATCCCGGTAATTATATTTAACGTTTAAGTTATAAAAATCATTAGACTACATTGCCTTCTCCGAAAAACACGCGTCAAAAAGATAATTCCTGATAACCCTAATCGAAATAGCATGTCACGTGACGGTATAACCTGGGACATCCCACATCATCGAGATCACCTCCCCCCCTTCCTACCCCTCAACATGTCATTCAAAACGCGCCAAGAATGAAACGAAGGACCCCGGGTCACGCCAAAGACTTGATATGTTTGTTCTGCTAGTAATAGGAGACGCATCAAAAAGCGCACATCAAACTTCCCTGATGAATTCCTCACCGATCGCCAGAAAACCTTGCGCAATCTTCACGTCTACTTATAAAAGAGGGAATTATAGACAGGGCTGCTTTGTTTTGGAGAGATTTAGACATCGCCAACCACGCGGAAAAAGTCGCCACAATTTCAAAAAATTTCAAAAATTTAACAATGTACATAATGATAGCATTACCAGTAATATACATAATTAATAAAAAAAATCTTTTTTTTTATGGCGCTCAAATAACTTTTGAAATGTTTCTATATTAAAAATATATATATTTAATTAGTTTTTAAAAGGATGTGTTGGAAATATAAATTAATTAAAACTTTTACAGTGCAAAAGCAAATTTGGAAATTTTCTTCTGTGGGTTAACATGTATGTGTATGTGCATATGTATATGTATATGTATATACGTGGATGGTTAGTATGTGTATGTGTATATGTATATACTTGGATCGCTGGTTAAATTAAATGTTTCATTGAAGTCGCACAACGGGCTCTACTTAATGAAAGACAAAGGAACACTGCCTGTAATATTTGTTTCAATAACATGGAACAATAAAATGGAATAATAATTAAAATCCCCCATTTTTCAGTTTTGAAGCAGTGTTACTTTCCCCTGCTATTAAATACTGTTAAAATCTGCTATACTATTTGACCAAAATATATCCAAATTGGTGGACAAAAGTTAAGGTCAAATATTGAATATTTGAATGTTGAAATGTTACCTTAATAAGGCATATAACGTTAAAAACTATTAACTTTTTTAATTAATAAATGTTTTTTACAAAACAATTACTTTAATAAACGAGATATATTAAGTATACTTACGTCATATTTAATATTTTTTTTTTTTTTAATGTTTTTACAATGTGGTGGTCCGCAATTTGCTGAATTTTCGGGTCTGTGGTCCGCGGCTATCTAAAGGTTGAGAATCACTGTACTACACGATAGAAGGTCATTATGGCATTGTTCTGTACCGATTTTTAAGACGTATTCACGTCCAATGAAACCACTGATCTCTAGCTGTAACTTCTGGATTTGACAAGGCATTTTGTTGACTTGAAGCCAACTGACTGTGTAACAACTGAACCCCACTTTCATCGCTAACGTAATATTTCCTATATTTTTCATGTTAAAATAAACTGACATGTATTGCTTATGGCTGAGTTTTTTTTCTATTTTTTTAAACCCATTTTAAATGCAATCTGCTATTAAAAATAGAAAATCATTTGCAAGTCAAAGTCCAAGAGGCAATATAAAATATGTTGGCAATATAAAAATTAATTCTATAACAAGAAAATATGATATTTTTATTTCTACAATGCAATGGTATTAAAAAACAACATTAAATCACTTTAAAAAAAATGGGGTACAGTATAGCCTTCTACATAGGCTTCAACGCATCCATAGAGGAAACTAGTTTTGAGCTTTCCAGAAGTTACAGGAGTTTAGTGAAATAAACTTGTATAACGACCAGGTTTGGTTTGGTTTGGTTAATTAACGTAGCACTAGAACTGCACAGTGGGATATTGGTGACGGTTCGGGGTATATCTCGAAAAAGGAAAGACCCGGGAACACATACACATTCACACACACATTCATACATGCACCTATTTATTTTAGAGGCATGGTCAGATGACGAGAAAACACCTGAACTAGTACCCAACGCCATCAATAGACGTGCCTTTAATAGACACCTTCAATGGACCCCGATCAGATTTATCGTGCTACTGTCCCGTATACACGTCGTTAATTTCTGCGGATGTTCTGGACGACTTTAAAAGTATTTTGTAGCGAAGCTGGCAATCCTCCGATCACAAGATCGCTACATTTGAACTTTTCTTTGTCAAGTCCATCGCCTAGGATCGAACCAGGAATCTTCGTATTCCCAACTGACGCCTTTAACCGCTCGGCCACGGAGGCCTTATAACGACCAGCAGATTAAATACTACCGGAGTAATGCAATAACCAAATCGATGATATTTCGCCAAATATTGCATCCCAGAATTTCATAAAGTAGATGGAAGGGGAGTCACCTCTTATATTTGACGAGCAGGTAGGATAGACGAAAATGAGGTGTCATTGCCGTGATCTTATCGGCGAGCCTGTGTAGGCCTAATGTTAATAGTTTTGAGAAAAGAGATACTGTAATTCGTTTGCTCTTTTTATTTTTTAGTATTTGGATAATAACTTTGGACTCGGTCGGGGTCTGATGGACCGGTTGACGAATTGATTGCCAATCAGCGTGGTATCGAATTGGAGGAAACCAAGTCATATTACTTGTTGATGACTGTCATTGATGCTAAGTCGATTTCTCAATTATAAGAATCCTGCGATAGCATGATCTAAAAATGTGTGGATTGGGTACGAATAGTTAGAAATAAAAATGAGGTTTAACAGAGGAAGGTTGGTTTGTTGAATTTACATCGACTACAGCTGCACATCGGGTTATAGGCACTGAACTCTAACTGTAACTGCTGGAAGGCTCAAACTTTGTTTCCTCTACGGGCGCGTTGAAACCAATTGAAAGCTGCCATACTGTGCCCCAACATTTTTTTAAAAATGATTTAGTGGTGTTTTTTATTACCAAAGCATTGTAGAAGTATTAAATATATATAAATATTATATTTTCTTCTTATAGAATAAATTTTTATATTGCCAAACAGATAGTTTTTGCTCTTGCTTTTTAACTACTTCTACTTTGACTTGCAAATGACTTCCTATTTTAATAGCAGATTACATTTTAAATGGGTTTAAAAAGAAAATAAAAAAACTTACCCAAAAATAATATATGTCGGCGTATTTTAACATGAAAAATATACGAAATATTGCGGTATCAAGAAAAGTATGCCCCATCATGGCGGCCTCCATATCGGCTTCAAGTCAACAAAATGTCTTGCCCTATCCAGAAGTTACAGTTAGAGTTCAGTGGTTATAGGTGACGGTTAGGGGCCTACTTCGAAGGAAAGACTCGGAAACAATGCCTGATCTTTGGTCAGATGAACGAGGACAACACCTGAGTTAGCACCCAACGTAACCTGAATAGACGTCAGGACATTGGTCCCCGGTCAAATTTAAGGCCTGGTACATGTCCTACCTTTTTCATCTACAAACGCCGCTCTCGACAACTGTAAAAAAATATGTACACTAGATTGATAAAGAAAAGTAAAAAAAAGTAGCGATCTTGTGATCGGAGGGTTGCCGGCTCCGCTACAAAAATACTACAAAGTCGTCTAGAACATCCAACAAATTATACAGGCGTGTATACGGGACTGGTGTACGAAAAATCAAAGCAGGGACCAATGCCCTGACCCCTATTGAGGTTGCGTCGTGTGCCAGCTCAGGTGTTGTCCTCATGATCAGAACATTGTTGAAAAATACGAGGCATCGTTCCCGGGTCTTTCCTTCGAGATAGGCCCCGAACCGTCGCCAATAGACCACTGTGGAGCTCTAGTGCGACGTTAATTAACCAAACTAAACCAAACCGTCTAGAATCGCACTCTAAAGTCGAAGATTTATCGTGAACTAGTCCCGTATACAAGCCGATAATTTTTGTGGATGTTCTGGACGACATTCCTAGTATTTTGTAATGAAGCTGGCAACTCTCCGATCACAAGATCACTACTTTTTTACTTTTCTTAGTCAAGTCCGTCGCACAGGATCGGACCAGGAAACCTTTGATTCCCAACTGACGCCTTTATCCACTCGGCCACGGAGGCCCGGGGGACTATCTCGAAGGAAAGACCCCGGAACGACGACTATTATTTTTGAACCATGGTCAGATGACAAGGATAGCACCTGATGTAGCACCTGACGCAGCCTCAATGGGGGGAGGTAAGTTCGGACGGCGTATTGTTACTTCTAAGATAATCTGGCAACACTCCGATCACAAGTTCACTGTATTTTAAGTTTTTGTCAAGTCTCTTGTATCAGCCATATTTGAAAACTTGCTCTGGTTGCTGGTCGACGACGGTACCTTTGGGTTATGGACGTCCAGCACATCCGCAAAAATTAATGTGATCGGGGTCCAAAGTCCCGACGTCTATTGAAGGCGTTGGGTGCCAGTTCAGGTGTTTCCTCGTCATCTGACCATGGTTCTAAAATAACGAGGTGCATGTATGAATGTGTATGTGAATGTGCTCCTGGGTCTTTCCTTCGAGATAGACCCCGAACCGTCGCCAATAGCCCACTGTGCAGCTCTAGTGCGACGTTAATTAACCAAACCAAACCAACCTGGGCTATGGATCTCTTCTTGAAATTTAAACCACGGTCAGTTGACGAGGAAATACCTAAGCTGGTTGCGAAAAAACATTGCGTGAAAACATTGGACCACGACGGATTTAAAGTTCTCTAGCCGCTTCCAAAATTTCGAGGCATTATTCACTGGCCTTTCCTTCGAGATAGGCCCCGAACTGTCACTAATAGCCCAATGTGTAGCTCTAGTGCGAAGTTAATGAGAAATTTTCACGATTTCTGTTTTTATTTTTATGTTAAAGATGAGAAAATTTCATGCAAAAAAATGCTGTTCATTTTTTTTAACGAGCTTAGATAATTTATTAAAAAACTTTAAAGCTGCATATCATGACTTGGCGCAAAAAACGGCCCAAACCGGAAGTGACGACACTATACACGAATTGCTCCAGCTCAACTCAATGTTTACCTTCCGCTTTTGAAACGAATTCGAGACTACGCTATTTTTTAAATCTTTTTCATTATGAATTCAGTATATAAATACTGTATTGTGCTTTGTTGTGCGAATACAACAGTGAATTCTTCGAATAAGCTGTTTTTTAGCGTCCCAAAGGATAGCGAAAAGCTTGGACAACAGCTATGAAGAGATGATAGGAAAAATCCTAAGATTTCCAGTACATCAACGTTATATTGTTGTGAAGATCATTTTTTGGTAAGTAAACACTTGTTTGTTGTGCCCCCAACTGAAATATAAATCTAAGTATAAAGAAAATATATATTCAAGTTACAATTTAATAATTAGAAGTCATACCAGTCAGCTTATAGAATAGAATATATCACTAGGAGTTGTAAGTATTAAAGCAGTAGGAATATATTTTTGCTCCTATGCATTAAATAATACTTAACAATATTCTATTTGAATTTTATTGGGTCAGGTTTACTGTACGGTCACCCTTGGCGCGATTTTTCCGCATTTGGCGATAATTTTTTTTAAATGGCAACAGTCGCCAAAATGGCGACTTTTGGCGGGATTTTGAAAAAGTCGCCAAGGGTGACCGTACAGTAAACCTTTACCATTTTATTTTCTTCTTTTAGTTAATAATTATGTAAATCAACAACGTTTTTCTTTGAAAAAATTTAATAAGACTCAGAATATCACAGTATTCATTATGCTAATATGTGCTAATTATAATATAATTAAAAAAATTGTACTTAAATTCTTTTTTGTATTTAGTTATAGGAGGATATGCAGAATTCTTGGAAATTGAGTTTGACTAATGATGTAAAGAGAGTATAGCTAAAACCTTGGTGTTCTTCCTCGTCGTTTTGAATGCCAAAAGCCAAGTGTTCCCCTTCCGCCTGAGAGGCAAGAAGCGTAAACATTTACTGCAAGATGCACGGGCTGTTTCTGGTCCTTCACGGAAAACATGTCAAGATTCTGGACATGCTACAGTAGCAGTGGATATTTCAAGTTCATTTGATAAGTCCATTTAGTGAATTTGAAGTTGTCATACAAGAGCAAGAGCACCAATACTCAAGCCTCTGTTGCGTCGGTTGCATGTTCGACTGTCCCGACAGGCAAAGATGTGGGAACATACACATCGCCATACAAGGCAACCTGCCACCAAGATGAGGGGGAAGCCGAGGAATTCCTCAGCGACTATGAGCCAGCAGCTTCCGATTCTGAAACATGGAGTTCAGGTGATGAAGACTACACAGAGAAGAAGTACAAAGAGCATGTGCTTAAGGGTACCATTCTTAGTATCGAGAAGAATCCCAGATTGTTTTTAGGCCTGCTTGCAGAAAGAATTTTTATTATCAATCTCATTGTGAAGAAAACCGGTTTACCAGGTGTATGTTGTTCTCAAGAAGTTGCATTTGGATATTCCATTTTCGATATTGGCCATTGATTTTGGAAAGTCTATTTCTCACTCAGTAGGTTATTTACGAAAACTCTTCCAAGACTCAGCGATCTCATGCGAGAACTGATTGTGTGGCCAGAAGCAAGTGCAATAAGAGCAGGCAGGCTTGCCAATTCCTTTTCGTGTACGATATTCCAAAGTAGTTTCAATTATCGTTTGTTTCGAAATTCAAATAGAAAAGCCTAGCAACCCAACCCCATCCAACAAGCCCTTACATGGTCCCAGTACTACAACTGTAACACTATAAAGTATTTGGTTCCTGCACACCAGATGGTCTAACCAGCTTTATATCTGATGGATTTGGTGGCGATGCTGTTAACGTTGAAGTGTCTGGTTATCTGGACAAATTGGCCCCCGAAATTACCGTCATGACAGAAAGAAAAGCTGTGATGGCAGATAGAGTATTTAAAAATATAGCAACTCTGTTGGAAAAAAGAGGCTGCACATTAGTCAGGCCACCCTCTGCATCTGCCTCAATGATCAGCACGAAAGCTGAAGTGCGCCAATAAAAAATAATCGCTGCTCTCCGGATTCATGTTGACTGTCTTCGCAATTTTGACATGCTGAAACAACATGCGTGTATTGACAACCATTTGATACCTGTTTTAGATGAGGCCCTTGTGGTTGCTTGTGGCATAATAAATATGCAATATTACTTATTTAAAAATACAGCAGTAGGGTTGCTTTTCTGGTACTTGGAGTGTGTATGTACCACTATCAAAAATGTAATTTAATTCATTATACAATTCACTTTTTTCGGAATTCAATTTGTTTTATTAGAATTTGTTGTTTTTATGCAGAAATGTACTAAATATTTAGTTATTAATTAGTTTACTGTTTATTTTGTAACATACAATAAGAAAGCAAACTTTTTTTTACATTAAATGGAAGTAAAAATTGTGTAAATATAAATATATACCAACATTGGAAGAGGATTAACAAAAATATTTGAGGGGGGGGGGGGGGGCGGCGGTTGCCCCCACACTTTTTTCGGATGTTGCCCCCTCACTTTTTTAGTAGAGCACTTTTTAAGAATAAAATTTAAACAAATAATAATATATAACCATAAAATATGAATATTTTAGTGTAAAAATTCTTAAACTAAACATTATCTTAATTAGCATTAAACATTTATAGAATATTTAAAAATAAACATTGGGTTGTATCATGTTTTGTAAACATTTAAGCTAGTAATGATATAGAATAAAGATGAAGAATGTATGTCAGACAAAAATACATTTATAAGTAGTCTTAAGTTTTATGGAATTATATAAAGCTTCTTTTCAGTGCTGGTAACTCAGCACTTTTCCAGAAAAGCAAACATTTGTCGAGTAACATAGAACAATATTTGTTATCAAAGTCTATAACTATGATCAGGATTTTTTTCGAAATCGGTATTGGCCACACAAAACAATCTTTTTTCAAAAATAACATCTGTAACTGAATTTGTGCTTTGTGTCTTTTAGTAATTTGTCCATTTGTAATATAGTTTTTTCGCTGCTTAGGCACTTGATTTTGATTATATAATTTTCAGAAATGCCATCTGGTGAGGCCCCCATCACTGCATACTCACCAGAAGTTCTGAAACCACATAATTGAATTTATATATTTTTTCTTTCTGTATCACTTTTTAGACTTCTTTTTCCAGTCTTCTTCCTCGTCGCATAGCAGCATTGTACAGAGAGCACTCTTTCATCCACTTCATTGCACTGAAGTGTCACGCTATACGCTTTCTTTCGGATTCTGTGTTCTGGTGTCACATGCGCTTTGACGGTGCAAATGTTAGCAACTCTCTTGACCTGAACATAACCAATAGCATTGTCACCATAGCTCTCACGGCCAGACCTTGATGTAGATAAAAAAACAAAACACATTTTAAAATGCGTATAAAATTCATAAAATATTTAGGAAAAGCATTGAACTAAATTTAAATATTAAATTAGGTCCATAAATTTATCATTCAAATTATTTTCATTAGCTTTGTAATATCAATCAAGTTTACTTTCTTTAAAATTCTGTTAAATTTTTCACATGATTTTGAATATAGTTCATAAATATGTAAAATATATGAAACACACACAGATAAATTAAAACTAATTAACTTTATTTCAGAACTATTTTGTAATTTTTTTTTCACATGTATGCTGTCTTATGTGCTGCATAAATAGTTTCAATGAATAAACAATATTTTTAACATTAAATTTTTGTTTTGCAATGACTTGAACATGTTAAAAAAAAACTAGGTTGGGATTTAGAATCATAGGCGGGTAGCTTTTGGCGACTTTTTCGGGCGATTCACTTCTCAATATGGGAATAAAGGGACGATTGTTTACAAATATGAAAGGATAAGAATTTGCGGGATTGGTTCGGAAGGTCACGTGACTTCCGGGCTTAGGAATTTCCGTGATTGGTTTAAAGAGTGACGTGTTTTTTAGCGGGAAGAATTAAGAATAAGAATATTCTATTCGAATAGAATTCGGACGGTGTTAGTGTTGCAATTTTTAAGTAGATTTTTAAACTGCTTATATCGTTGTTTAATGTAAGTACCCTTTATTGCTTATTGGTATGGCTAGCAAATGTGGTTTAGTTGAAAGAATAAATTCTTTTTTTTATCAGATGTATGTTGATAGTTTGAAAGATGATGTTAGCAATATGAATGCGATTAACTGGTGTCAAAAGGTGGGTTTGTTAGGAACGAGTTATGAATGTCCCGTGTGTAAGACGGAAATGAAATTGGTAAAAAGTGTGCATGTGAAGAATGATAAGTGGCAGTGGACGTGTCGAAACGAAGGTGAAAATGGACATCGTGTGCGTAGGAGTATTAGGAAGGGTACATAGTTGTTTCTAAATATTTTTTGGTTACAGCTGTTCTTTGAAAAATTTCGCCATTGCCCGGTGCTCAAAGCGATGAGTAGCCCAAAACGACTGCCCGAAGGATTGCCTGTAAGCACCATGATCGACTGCCCGGAGGGGGTCACGGATGTGATCCTGAGTAGTCGGAGGCCGCAGGCCGGAGACCACAAAATCGACGGCAGGAGCCTGTGACTTTAAGCGCGCGGAACGCGTGTGCGCCTAAGAGTGCCATCGAAATGCCCCAAACGACGGCCCGGAGGATTGCCTGTAAGCACCATGATCGACAGCCCGGAGGGGGTCACGGATGTGATCCTGAGTAGTCGGAGGCCGCAGGCCGGAGACCACAAAATCGACGGCAGGAGCCTGTGACTTTAAGCGCGCGGAACGCGTGTGCGCTTAAGAGTGCCATCGAAATGCCCCAAACGACGGCCCGGAGGATTGCCTGTAACCACCATGATCGACAGCCCGAAAGGACATTGTTACATTCGAAATAGGCGCCGAACTGCCGCCAACAGCCCAATATAAAGCTCTAGTGCGATGTTAACTAACCAAAACAAAGTTTCGAAATCAATTTTAAAACCGTCGCCATTAGCCCATTGTGGAGCTAAAGTGCGACGATATTTCATTCAATCGTGCAGACGTAATAGAAATCCTTCGATATGAATTTTGAACCGTCACCGATAGCCCATTACACAGTAAAAGTCATCCGATCAATCAATAAACCGATTGTGATTCGGAAATAAGCCACAACACTGAAGTTGTTAACTGTAATTGTTGATTTAACCGGAAGTAACCCTTTACATCGGAAAAGAAAGAGGCGTGCGCTCCGTATCGGTTCATTTGGCGTCTACTTGAAAACACAGCCAAATCCGCCTATGAATGTAAGTCTTTACCAAAAACTAATCAAATCAACTATTTTGGCATTACTTTTTAATATTAAAACGAAATGCCTGGAATACTACGCAATCTCATTGTTTTTTTTCTTAATAAATCAGCAAATTCAAATAAAATATAGGAATCCTCATTTTTGTATTATGTAATTAAAATATATATTCAGTAATCAAGGAAAATTTAAATACATACCTTTCAGCTTTAATTCCTCGTATTTCTGCTCCCAAAAAATCCGGTTTCGTTCCTAAGAAAGTAAACATTGATATGCTGTCTATTTTGGGAAGATTGTCCGATTGTCCCTTCACGAATTCCAGTAAAACCGACATCTTAGATGAAAAGGGCAATTAAATAAACACTATAATTGAATTGAGTTTTTTTTTTTTAAATGTGCAACTAGAATTTGTTTACTGATGGAAATTAGAAAAACGGATGCTTACGTTGAGTGAAGCGAAATCGTAAACGGAGCAAATTCGTGTATAGTGACGTCACAGCCAATCGCGTGGCGTTACCGTGTCACGTGATATTTGTTGTGTTTTGGGTTATTTTAAACTTAAATTTCAGTTTATTAAATCATATTTTGGATATTTCTGACGAAATATTCGAGAAGTACGATATCTAAATCATAAGAAAAAGTTAACTTTAAGCAAATCCCCCACCCATGCAAATTCTCCATTACCAAACCAAATCTTCTATTAATTTTGGCGGTTGACAGGAACGGAACTGACAACCCTTTGATTACTATATCGTGCACACATGCTGGTATTTGAACTCGTGGCCGATGCATCCGTCGCTCGCTCTCTAATCGGCCAACGTGTCTGATGTTTAAAAGAGAAAGACTTGGTAATCTGAATCATAAAGTGAGTGCACATTTTTCTTAGTTCTACGTGTTTTGAGTGTAATTACCTGTTAAAATCCAGTGGGTTAGATTTTTCAGAGTTTGAAAATTGCTGTGCAAATATTCGTTTTTTAAATGCATTCATTGACTGCTATACATATTCCAATCTTTATAAGTTAATTTCGATATGATAAGTTTGGCTCGAATAAAAAAGAAAGTTCGATAGAAAATTCGAAGGCGAATGCAGTGATTTCATATTAATATTTCTTACCAACAAAATATTTTGCAAAAGTACTGGTCTTTGATCGAAGAGTGCAATGCACATTTTAACAAAATACAGCCAAAATGTGATTTCTGACACTGAATTTTTCAATTTCTATTTCAAGTAATTTTGCATACCCAATTAGGCAAGGCATTCAAATGTATACATGCATAGTTATTGACAATCGTATGCATAGTTATCCACTATTTTGTTAAGTTGAGACCACACTTTCAGGTGTGACATTCTCAAGTAGCATTTTTGAACACTCGGCAAGGCTACTTTCGTCAATTTCGAAATTAGTTACGTCACATAATCGCCTGACTTGCCAAAACAATAATCTTAAAATTTTAACAAAAGTAACTTACCCCGATTCGGATGGTATCAGCTAAAATTTAGTTTTTAAATGTATATTGTCACAATTCAAATGAGCTAGCTTTTCTGGCAATGTCGATAGCGTGCGGGACTTCAAACTAAGATATCTCTGGTCTGAGCCGAGTCGTCGATATTTATTCGAAATCGTCCTGGTTTTTGATGAAATAAAGTTCGTGTTTCGTTAAAATGACAAAAGTTTCTTATGAATTGAACATGTATTTATAACAGTGCCCTCCTTTTTCCCCTTGTATCCACCCTGGATCTTTTCACACCACGCTTCATCGCCCAAACATCTCCCCCCTCCCCCAAAGGCAAGGGGTCATCTCAACCCCCTCACCTTCCCGCCAAGAGTGTATTAAATGTCACTCGGGGACTCCATAAACGCCCTCCAGAGTTAAATGGCCCAACAAGACATTTAAAAAAACCAGCCCTCGCGCCATATTGTCTGGAAGACGCCATCATTGGCGAGAATATCTATCCATAAAGGCCCTCGACTCAGCGGGGGGAATCATGCAGGATCATCCATCCAGTTTGGCACGGCTTTTGTTGTGCTTGGCGCGGATAAAAAGATTGATAACTTCTCTGTTGTGTGGGTTATGAACTGGCGAAGAGTGGAACCTCCAGACTTCATTGAGAAATGTGAATGGACGTACATGTGGTCAAGCTTTACACGAGAGGGTCTGAATGGGGAAATGTGTCCAGGCACCGACGTGGCTGGACTGATCTTGTGTAAAGAGACCAATAAAGGGAGTTTGTAATGGATGGTGGAAGTCTGAACAAATCGGGTACTCAATGTTGCGTGCAGTGGCGCCGTTATTCGATAATAACAGAAGATCCGCCAATTTCTTGTAGAAATTGACAATCGAATATTCCCGTTAGCAGTTAAAGCGAGAAAACAGATTACACGGCTTATTTAAGTTTATATAGCAATATATTTTTTGTGTGGATAATTGTAAAAAGTTCAATTATATTTCTGTGGTCTTGTTTAAAAGCTTTAACCTTAACACAGATCTTCTATGTAATTTGCAACTGTCAGAGTACGAAATCGAAATTTGTGCTAGTATTTCACTTTGTACTCTAGAGGCATATGAATCACTAGAAAATTTATTGTATTCCTATACTATGCAGTCATATGATTGGATTTATTGAATATTTTACTTGTAAACCTTCATTTAAAACAAGCCGCTATGCCAACTTGGTCACCGAAAGTTTTTAGTTGCACCATTATTACGTATTAACGGACTTATTATTACTAATTATAATTACAAACCAAATAGTCTTAGGCTCATTCTATACGAACGAGTAAAACGCGCGTGAGTATTTTCAGATGCCCCTGTGATTCGAGTATACAAACCAAGTGATTTGTATGCTCGAATCACAGCCATCCGAAAATGCTCACGTGCGTTTTATTCGTTCGTATAGAATGAACCTTAAAGTTTTCGGAAGTTCTTTATCAAGCGTACAGACGACGAGCAATAATTGAATCCACAGGTTTCGGTTAGCATGCCTCACTGCTTTGAAAGTTGACTTGAAGTTTGTGGGAGTCGCTTCTAGCAACTGCCCGAGAGCGAAATATTCTCAAGTATATACAAGCCTTAACCCCTTGGCAGGGAAATTAATTCGACACATGGGCTGCCAAAAAAGGACTATTTAATTTCTGAATTTGGGAAGTGTCCTAAAATGATGAGTCAAATGCAAAAAAAATAAATGTTTTAAAGCAGTACAAATAGTCGACTGTCATACAAGTACCTTGACGAGTGCTACTCGTCATTCTCAGTTTCGGCCAAGCAGGACGAGTGGAATCGTCATTCCCGAAAGGGTTAAAAAGCACACATGCCGAACTGAAGAATATCCAAAGTATTAGATTAAAAACATTTCAAAATCCAGTGCAAAAAGTTCAAGCAAAAAGCTAGTTACAGTGCCACTAAAAAAACCTAGCCAACACTTCATTTTATCCAGCATAAGAACAGCATTAGCAAGGATTTATGACCGGTATATTTTGTGTTAAACATCCATCTCTTCAATAGAAAACCTTGAAGTAAGACATCATTTCCGAGACTTCCCGTCAGGACACTTAGAAAACCACACTCTTTAGAAAAACTTTTCTCTTTTGTATTAATAATATATCATGTTCTAACGCCGCCTTTTGAACACAGCTCGAATTGTAGATCAGGCCACGGTCGCACGCTAGTTAGGAGGGTATTGTAGTGTATGACAGCTACAAATCTCGGGTCTGTCCTCAGGGGGGGGGAAGGCCTCTCCTCCCTCCCTTTACAATGTTAGGAAGTCACAAATATGTTCTTAAAGTGGGCTCATTACTCGGCCTCTACTTTTCACAATGATACTTCTTAGGGGTGCCAAATGGGGCTTAAATTCGCCAACAAAGGAAAAATCCACCTCGGGATTTCATGAGTACTCGGTAGAACCTACCCCACCCCCCTTCTTTCTGTATCCTAATTCCCATCATTCTTTTAAATGTAAGATATTTAAAATTTGATTTGGAGATGCAACTTTAGGAATTCAGATTCGGATGATTAACGTTGCACTAGAACTGCACAATAGGCTATTGGCGGTGGTTTGAGGCCTATCTCAAAGGAAGGACTCGGGAACCCTAGTATTTTTAAACCATAGTCAAATGAGTTCAATACCTGAACTGGCACCCGATGCAATCTCAATAGGCGTCAGGACATCGGACCCTGAATAAGATTTAAAGTGCACCAGTCTCGTGTACACGACGGGGATAATATAGAATATTTTTGCCGATTTTTGTAATTTATTAGCAAAAATGGCAATCTTCCAATAGCGAGTTTGCTATAGCTTAACTTTTGTAAAGTCCGCTTCGATTCGAACTCACAATCCTCTGGTTACTAACCGGATACTGTTCCTCGGGCCCACCGGGCCCCTTTTTTAGACAAACAGTACGTGGTGTTCGCAGGTGGTCAACTTGGCGCAGTTTGGCCATATCGGTCCTTGTGCCATTAAACCTCATACAACCAACCAGGTGGTCAACCTTCCTACTACTGACAGCCTATAAGAGTTCAATAGAACAATATAATTGCAAACAATGTATTTATGAACAAGAGATATATTCAGGTTGTTTGAAGAAAAAAAATGCACTATCTATATAAGAGATATTCCCTTGATCTAAATAAAGCATATTCTCGAATAAATGTCAGATTCTAAATAAAAATTGATATTGTTGACGTATTGCCAAAGTTTGACCTATTTGACTTGAAACGATTTTAGAATCAGCAGCATGGGGTATTTGGATAGAAATACCATGTTAATCTTTTAGTGGGATCTACTCGGACACTATTTAACATTATGGCAAACAGCACCATTGACATAAATTGGGTCTCTTTTGATAAGTTATTTGGTGATAAGGTGTGTAAAATTTTAAAATAAAGTGAAGCGCGTACGAGGCGTCGATGTGGTTCGCGGAGCCAGATGGAATAGCTTGCGTATCTTTTTCTGTTTGCTAAGTTTGCGTTAACAACCAGACACTGAAATGACGTTTCACATAATATATTTTGGCCATACAGCAACACAGATAAATCCACTTATTTTTTATATGATGAGCAAATCTATTGTATATTTTATCAAGTGAAGAAATAAGGTTTGTAAATTATTCTTGTTTTCTCCCATAAATTTAATGTGTCTTGATCACTTAATAAAGTCGTTTACGAATCCTAGAGGGTCCAGCACATGACAATTTGGATTTTTGGTGTTTATAAAAATTTGATTTTTTTAATGATACTTCATTTGTAGTAATCCGTAATCTGGGAGAATGTTTTCAATATTTTTAAAATAAATTCTTTTATCCCAATGCATTTTTCGGACGAACTCTGAAGTGATTTTACTCGAAATGTACTGTTTCCCTGTCTGGTTCCACATTACTTAAAAACTATTTGAAATAAATTTCTGAAACCTTTTTATGATTATTTGTGTAACACTTTCAAACACTTTAACACAAGGAATAAAATATTAAATGCATGTGCGACATCCACACAATATCACTAAAAGGAAAGATCCCGATGAGACACCAGAACAAGTTCCCGATTTGTGTCTATTTTCTACGTCCGGATGCATAAAAACCAAACCAGTTGAATGCCTAATTGACATGGCTTCAACTTTATATAATTCTATTAGTGTTTAGATTTGTATTACTATGTATTCTATTACTTTAAGTAGTTCATTTTATTTTCATAATTCTTTTCAAATGTGTTATATGATGTCAATGCACTCAAATGCTACATTTCCATGGAATGATACAGAACTTTAGAACAATCAATCTAGAACATAGGTTGTTTTTTTATTAAAAAAAAGTCTGAAAATTAGTAAGTTGTTTGGTCACATTTTTAAAAAGCAATCCCTTGTTGCTTGTCCCTATGTGTTTTAAAAACTTAGACTGATATTTTTTTGACTAATGAAAGCTATGGAATTTAACATAGGCATCTACGGAGGTGCCGGTTCCACTTTACTTTAGTGCATCTTAAAATACTGGTTATATTTTCAGATCTCTCAACTCAGCCAAATGGTTCTCAATGTCGCCAAAAAATGGTAGCAAATTCCTTTGTGAACAAGAGAAAAATACCCGTAACCGCGAAGTAATACTAGCGGGGGGGGGGGGGTTTATTGTTGGGGCAGATGAATGGGAGAGATGTGGGACGAAAGTGGGGGGGGGGGGGCAGAGATGAAGATCTCACGGTTATGGCGATAAAAACGGTTTGATTGTGCGATGGTCGCGCCACAGGTTAACACCGTCTTGACTCTGAGTTATTGGGGGTGGGAGGAGGTACTTTTTACGATGTGCTTGAATGTTTACGAATAGAAATATTTGCTGTAATAAACGGCGTGACGTAGGGGTTTTGAGGCTATGTTATGTGACCTCTTCACACTTGATTTTACAGAAACAAATAAAAAATATATACTATTTTGTTGTTACTTGTATGTTATGGTTCTTTTGTGTTTATAAGTTATAAAATACTGGTTTTGTTTTCCATGCCTAAATTTTTAAGATCCTATATGTATTTTTTTTTCTTTTTGGAACTTTTCCGGCTGTCTAATTTTGTCCTTATTTAAGAGACTTAACACAGTCAAGTAACGCGTAGTAATTTTGGAACCGTGATCAACTGTGAAGAGGTCAACACATGAGCTGGCATCCAAAGCAATCTCAATGGGAGTCATGATATTAAACTGATTTAACGTGCATCAATCTCTTATACACCCATTTGCAAATGTTTAATATTTTTAGACGACTTTTAGAAAAGTATTTGGCACGTCTCTGTAAACGAACTCGCTTCAACTTGTCAAGTCCATGTTGATATTCGAACTCGCTATCCTCAGATGCTTTATCTCTCGGGAACCGGGTCCTCGGATGTGTTTTTAAGAATTTCAAATTAATAAGAAATATCACATTTAAGCAAACATTTTGTGCATATATTAGATTCTGTCGTGTCACACCTATGTTATGTGCCTGGGGATCCAGTTAGGTGCAGTCCTCGTCATCTGTTTCAAAAATTAAACCAAGTAATTACCGTATTAAATACACTTCTAAAATGTTTTCTATGGAATTTTATGTAATATAAAACATTATATGTAAACATTCCTACTCATCCCCAAATTCCCTTTGTTGACGCCAAAGGTAATAGAGACCAAAGATAATCTCGCCACCCTGGTTGACGCTTTTTCCTTTTGCACCATTTCTACACTAACCCTGATAAAGAAAAGTTACCCCTTTGAAAAACTATATCTGGATTTTTTTTCCAATTAGTTTGCACCCAAATGTACGTTATTTTATTTTTCTTATAGCTCAGCGCAAATTTGTATCACCCTTGTGGTTGGTTGTATGAGTTTTAATGGCGCAAGGGCCAAAAATGGCCAAGCTGCGCCAAACTCTAGATGATTCAAGCCAACAGTATCACCCTTGTGTGTTGACAGTTTAGTTCGAAAATAAAGCACAAAATGTCTAACATAGAATTTCAATCGAAACAATTCGGTAGCTTCAGATTTTATAAAACCAATCTACAATTGAAGTAGAAGGTTATTGCTACGTTATCTAAATCGAGTAGCTACACAGATTTCGATGGAAGGTAATAAATATTTTTATGCTACTGCACTCTTCGTCCGTGACATAATTACTTACATGTTATTAAACGTCATTAAAAGGCGAACCTTTCTTCATTATTCCCCACTGAATTTTAAAGTGATTCTGGTGGGAAATTATCTGGTTCTTCAAGGTTTTAACGGACTCCTGATAGCGATGATATAGTTCCTAATATGCTCATATGAAGTCAAAAGACTGAATTACACATAAAGATGCGTATCTTTCTTCTAATGCGAAGAACCCGAAGACTTGTTCCATCCGCTGTGGTTGGAATCTCAAGCAGATTATCACCGTTCCATCTCTGGGACCGTTGCTTGGACTTTATTGCACTTTTATTCAGCCGAGTGATAAAAAGTAATTCTAAAACTCATTAGGAATAATATTGTTAAGCTAAGATCAGATCTTCTAGTTTGAGTAGCAATATATTTATTGGTAACGGTACTGAGAATGCAGAAAGCACGGAAAATATCAGTCAACGATCTAAGGGGAAAATGCATCTGTAAAACTGCCTTTTCCTGACTAAAGCATACTGTGTAAGAAATGCATTGCTTCAAGATATTTACGGTAAAATAAAATGTGATTTATGAAATTTTGGAAATCAATTTGGAGTTCTCTCTCTCGCTCTCTACATGAATATCGAGTGCTAAAAGAGCAAATGATTGTTTGTTTTTTATTTGTTATTATATTTGTTTGTTTCTTTCTTAGTTCATTTATTTATTTGTTCATTTGTTTATTTCATTACTTATCTGATTCTTGAATTATTTTTTTAAGCATAATTCATTATTGTTTTGTTTTATTCTTTGCGTGTTTATTTATTTCATTGCTTATTTAAATCTTTAATTAATATTTTAATATTTTATTTGTTCATTTGTTTATGTCATTGTTTATTTCATTGTTTATTTGTACATTTATTTATTACATATTTTTATTTGATTCTTTGATTCATTATTTATTTGTTCATTTCATTGTTTATTTGTACATTTGTTTATTTATTACATTCTTTATTCGATTCTTTGATTATTTGTTTGTTAATTTGTTTATATATTCCGCTGTTTAATTGTTTATTTAGTTCGTTTTTTATTTGTTTGTATATTTGTTATCTATCTCATTGTTAATTTGGTTTTTGTTTATTTAATTGTTCATTTTCTTTTTTGGATGAATTTTTTGTTAATTTATTTATATATTTATTACATTATTTATCATCATTATTTAGTTATTATTTATTAATATTTATTGCTGTGTATTTAAAAAAATATACTCATTATGTTTAAACGATAAATTTATCTTTAAATTTTGAAGAAAAATATCTCTAAGTTTTCAGGAACAATCAACAATTTAAGTTCTAATTAAATTTGTTTATTACTTTTGTTTTATAGTGCATTAAACGGAGATTTTTGGCAGAGCAAATAATTCATTTTTGCAACTTAAGTTCTTAAGCCAAGCAAGCAAAATTTTCCGCAATGAAATTATTAATTCCCTTGCATTAATATTAACGAGCAATTAAAAATAATAGTCAATAAAATTTGATGTGATGACAAAAAAATCAAAATTACACAGTATTTTCATTTTGAATTGTCCATATAAAATAGTTAATCAAAACCCTTAAAATATGTTCTTAAAGTTTTTAAAATATATGTTAAAAATTTTAACATTTCAAAAACAAATATTTAAATGCAGCACTTTTAAAGAAAAATGTCGTCGAATTTGACTTAAACTATTTTTAATATTGAACCAAATAATTTAATTTTCTATGAAACTGGAACTAAAAAAATCCTTAATAAAACCTATTACAGAGAAGATAACACCAAATAGGCTGTTCCTAGAAATCTTCCCATCTCCTATCTTATACGATCTGTCACGGAACATAATGATCAAGCCTCAAGACAAGCCTTTACTTACAGGGGTAATTCATACTCCCATAAAATCAGCGGCATGAAAAACATTTACAAACTTAATTTTTCCTATCTCTCCATCTGTGGGGAGGGACACATAGTACGACGGCGATTATTGCTGGATTGGGTGACATTTCATTCAAGGTTGGACAGAAATATCGCGTTCTTCCTGGAGAGATGGAACCGATTGATAAACGCGGGGGACCGTGCATTAATTGCATCGGGTTAGTTATCGTATTTTTGGAAGAACTTGCCTATATCCTAGCCGTAGGAGAAGATCATTAAGAGATCTATGGGAGTCACTTCAGATATACCCGATACTTTCACTTGGGCAGGAGTGATCACTGTAGCCTGACTGGTAGAGTATCAGCGTAGCAAGTAGAAGTTCCTCGATTCGATATCGAGTCACAACCAATATATTGGTGACTTTCGGACTGCAGATCAACTCAACATTCGAACAAACACCACATCGAATCAATCGCCACAACTTACACCACTACCCACGTGGTAACATTTCACGGCCATCTCAATTATTCGTTCCTCCGTTCGACTCACTGAAAGGGGGTACTGTGGGGGTCACTTCAGATATACCCGATACTCTCACTTGGACCTGAGTGATAACTTTAACCCAACTGGTAGAGTATCAGCGTAACAAGCAGAAGTTCCTCGGTTCGATACCGAGTGGCAACTAAAAAGTGCATAGCGCTACATTGGAGACTTCCGGACTGCAGATCAACGCAACCTTCGAACAAACACGTATGGTACAACATCAAATCAACCACCACAACTTCACAGACTACCCACGTGATAACGTTTCACTTGCATCTCAATTATTCGTTCCTCCGTTCGACTCACTGAATGGGAGTTACTGTGGTGGGTCACTTCGTATGTACCCGATACTCTCACTTGAAATGTGAAAAATGTTGGAGAAATCATTGTAAAAAAACGCAGTATTAAATAAATTTTACTTTTGATTGGGTTAGCAATATCCCATCTAGTAGGTAATTTACCAACATTCGGAATACCCACTTGGCATAAAAATTGTTGGAGGGAAATCATTGTAAAGAAAAAGCAAAGTTTTAATAAATTTTACTTCTGGTCGAGTTGGCAATTTCTCGCATAGTTAGTAAACATGTGGAAAATTTATCTTTTTTTTAAATGAAACTAAGAACCATACTCTAATGAAAGTTGGTAAATTGACATTGAATCTAAAAAAGTTGGTAAAACCCATATTTCACTTGGCAATTTCAAGCACCCCTCCAAATATAAACCATAGCGATGACCCTGAATGACATCTTTTACCATTCTCCTTCCAATACTCAACGCAATAAGTGGCCGATCCCCTCCAATTCACACATTTAAAAACAGCTCTTCAAAAACCTTATCTCAATCAAATTTACGGCCAGGTAGCAGTGAGCGGCAGGAATTATGAATTTCAATGTACAGAGGAATCCATGTCTGGCCTTGATGCTCGGCATCCTCAACAGGAGTTATGAGGATTGAACGCAATAAAAGGCAGAAATGGATTCCTGAATGGGTCGAACACACGGTGACACTTGTTGAAGACAGTGGAATATTAAAATAAATTCACGCGGCTGTTTTAAGTAAGTGTGCGTGGATTTATAACCTTGATTTCGACCGATAGGAGTTACAAATTAGAATGTTAAACGTTTTAAAACTGTTTGGTTTTTATTTTATGTTTATAAAAAATATGAATAGAATTAACCCTTTGCACTCCAAGTACACTTTGCGATTTGCGTTCTTTCTATTGAACAGTTATTCCTCTTTACGTTCTTTTCCACAGATTTTTTTTATACCCATAAAGGGAAAAAAACTCTAATCTGTTTTGTATTTGCAAGAGAACAAGTTGAAAAAAAGATTAATGTTCTAAGCACAAGGTCATGCTGTTCTCGTTTATTTTAGAGAACAGGAAAACAAAAGAACTGGTCGTTATGTTGGCGCCTGAGAGGCGACATCGGAGTGCAAAGGGTTAAGTTTTGAAGGAATTAATTGTGCGCTAGAGCCGTGGTTAAGGACTCCCCAAATTAAATATTAGACTGAGCCCCCCATTTTCCAGAACTACAAAATAAAATTTTAGTGACAAATATTATTTTGGCAATAAATGAAGCTATACCATAAAATATAGTATTCTTGCAAATATGATAGGATACAAAATATCAGCAGACTGATTAAGTCCCCATAAATATGCGCCACTTAAATACTTCCTCATCCAATGCGTATAATCGTGTTTCCTTTAAACAAGTAAATGTTGATTACCTAATTAGGTTTTTAATACAACTAGGCGGCTTATTTTTTTGAAATATAAAAAATATTTAAATTTTTTGAATAAACAGAGTATATATTAAAAAATGCCTTAAAAAAAATCTCAAACAACATTTTAATAATTAGATTAATTTTAATAATTAGACAATAGTTCCACGGAACACTTCAGGCCCGTTCGTCGACCTCGAGTTAATTAGTTAAATTAACGTTGCACTAGAGCTGCACAGTGGGCTGTTGACTTCGACTAGAGTCTACCCCGAAGGAAAGACCAGGGAACGCTGCCTCGTATTTTTGAACCATGATCATATGACAAGAACGACGCTGGAGCTGGCATACGACGCAACCTCGATAGTTGTCAAGATATTGGGCCACGACGGATTTAACGTGCACCAGTCCAGTTTACATGTCTGTGGTAATTGATAATTTCAGAATATATTTGTCGTTTGGTAACGAATCTTGCGACCCTCCAATTTCGAGATCAATGCATATTAAGGCTTAAGACACGGGAGAAGAAGGTCTAGAAAAGGATGAAAAATAGTGTGGCGTACTAAATGAACGTTCTCTAATGATAACTGTACATCAGTGGTGGCGCCAGGAATTGCCCGACGGGGGAGCTAGCATTCCCCGACAGGGGGGCTAATATCCTCTACGTAAATAGTGCTTATAAAATTATTTTATCGTAAAAAAAAATCGGATGTGACTGTATCGGAACACGTCCAGAATTATTGTAGGTGAAACGTCATTTTAGTAGATTATAAAGAAACAGGAAATGGCCGCCAACAGAAACCTCTCAAGCAAAAGGAAGACAAATTGTTTCGTCTGATGCAGAGTGCTTCACCACGCCCTATGCGTGATTTGCTTTAACTACATTTTACACGCATCGGCTCCTAATTTCCTATCGGACGAGAGAGAACTAATTTAAATAAATAGTAATATTTGTCTGGCAGTAAAGTGTCAGATAGGATCACTCTAAAAGCGTTGCGAAATATTTCTGTCCAGATACGCCAAGTAGTTGATTTTAAAGACGTTTTACTTCAAAAATCTAGTATTAATCAATATCTTAAATTTGTTAGTGATAAAGTTTTATTGTTATTATTATTATGGGCTAAAATCAAGAAGTACTCAATCTCGCTATTTTACGTATTTTCATAAACTTAAAGCATTGTGGAAAGCAGATAATTGTTACAAAAACTGTACAAATCGTACCACAGTCAAACGATGAGCGTTAAAATTAACTTAATGGCACTGCAAAAAAAATTGTATAATCATTGCACGATTATTTTTTAAAAAAAGCTATATTGTGTAATAAAAAAACCTGCAGTATTTTGAAAATATTTTTTTTTGTTACTAAAATTTTAGTTATTTAAAAATTATAATTAAATTTATATTTAATTATAATTAATAAGTCTGTTAAATTATCCTCTGTAGTAATAATTATGCTTAGTAAAAAATACTAATAAAGTATAATATTTACATTTGGGAAATAAAATATATTAAAGTATGTATGACTTTTATAATGCAAAGTTTTTCAAAATTCTTACTGATATATACATATAAAGTTCATTTAATTAAGAATTAAACTTAATATAGTTAATTTAAATTTGGTTTGACTTTTTTTAGATTTTATCAAGAGAAAAAAACTAACAAAATATATAATTCACCCAAAATAAAACATTTTTTTTAAACCTTCTGCAGATAAAATACTCAAACCTTACATACCTAATTTCACAAACAAGATATTCAATTAATTATTTTTATTTTACTTAATACAATAACTTTAGTTGGTAGTTATAAAAATGAAATACAAAGTACAAAAAAGCACCACATTTGGTCGGAACTAGAAATTGGGACAGTTCATTGAAACGATTACCATTATACCAATGAGGGACGGTCATTGTAACAAGCAAGATTTTTTTATCCCATCACAAATACAACCTTACTGTTTTGTTTTGTTTCCTCGTTATAAGAAAATAGAAAAGTTTACTTACTTCAATATGGTAGATATGCAGAATTAAAAAAAAGATGTGAAAAAAAAAACTTTATAGTTAGACTCATAAAAATTTAACATACACGAAGATAAATTTTCGTTTACGCTATAATATGCAAAAAATGCACTGGAGGGATAATTTTTTGACACGGACAGAGGTCCACACCACCCAGAAAGTGAGGGGTGGACATCTTCAACATGTTTTGTTGGGGACGAGCCTAAATGCATTTCCCGCGCAATGGAACGAGTTGTGATCGAACAATGGCAGAGACGAAGCAATATATTTGGAGAAGCGTCTTGGGTTATCGCTCCCCTAGGGTCCACTCCATGGCCTGGGGTCACTCTACTCTCTGAAACGTCATCCACCAATAAAAAACGAAGTGTGGTGGGGTTCTTTTTTGATCCCATAGATTACAAAAAAAAAAGAGTATTGCGGTGTGCGAAAAACTTTCACTTTTCTCCTGGACCTTGACAAGGAACTGGAAGCCGTTTGCCTGCGGGATGCCCCGGGAATAGGGGAATAGTTTTTACAAGGGGGGCGGCTTAACTTTATCTGGTGGTTCAATGGGTCCAAGCGACCGCTTAACTCGCCAGACTAAGGATGGCGCCAAATTGTAGTAGACAATGTTTGTACTTTACTGATGACAATTTAAATTTTTTACACATTTGTACATTGCACAGATAATGTTAAGTTTATATATTAATTTCTTACCGTAATGTTCAGCCATTATGTTATTTTTAAGGGTATGATTTAAAGCATTGAAAAAATAAGCTGCCAGATTATCTACAAAATATTATTTTGTGTAAAAGGAAGATGGGCGACAAAATTATGCCTACTTTGGCTAAAAAATTCTTAGGCCGTCCCCGTATTCAATGGCCTTTCAATGAATTTTTGTGACACAAGCGAACATGATTTTGGTCTCCAATTTTCCTAAATCATATTTTCTAAATATGTCTACTAAAAATTATATTAGTTTTACTAACGTGCCAAACGACCCTACTGGTCTATACAGTCAAGAATGCTTTTTTTATACAATAAAATAAAACCCAAGCCATACAATCCTCTATAAAATAAGTTGACTTATTAATAAAGTAATAAATTAACGTCAAAGAAAATTATTTAGATGTAATATATGTTTTAGTTACGATTCGGGATCATTTTGAAAGAAAGACCCAGGAACACTGCCCGGTATTTCTGAACCGTGGTTAGATGACGAGTTCAACATCTAATCTGGTACCCGACGCAATTTCAATAGACATCAGGACATTGGATCACGATCAGATTTAAAGTACACCAATCCCTTATACATGGCCAATATTTTTTGGTTGTGAAAAGAATTAATTTGACAACTCTCTGATAACCAAATCGCTGTATGTCGCTTCCCAAAATGTTCAGTATCAAACTCGCCCTTATCGGTTCGAGTCTCTAAACATACGGCCACGATAGACCTTTGGTGTCGAGATTTCGGTGTGTCGGGATTTTATTTGTCGGAATTATGACCTATATCCATTTCATTAAAAAAATTAAATTTTAACCAATGTTTTAAAAATATTTGGTTTTAACTAACACTTTTCCCCCGACGAACTTCATAATTGTGCCCGACGGGGGGGCTTACCTTGCCCGACAGGGGGGCTACAGCCCCCCCCAGCACCCCCAGTAGCGCCACCTCTGCTGTACATTCATTGTAGAGGGAAGTTTAACAGGAGAAACGATGGTTGGTCGTCATAAAAGAAATAATCAATAAACTTTAGAATAATAGAAACTTTATTTTCCATTTTCTGTACAACTACTCCAGATGGGCTCCCCATCGTTCTATTCCTGGATCCTTGATTTAAAAGTATTCCATGCGTATTTTTGCAGCTAATAAGTTACCCAGATAGAAATTAAAGAATTGGCAGGATTGTCATATGTCTGTATAGAAAATTACATATTAAATTAAACTTCATTAACATATAAAAAATCTCGTGAAACTTTTATTTTCGTGACACTTTGAAGTTGCGATTTCGAATTTTTATTCATACTTGGGGTTAGGGTCTAAAAATCAATTCTTAAATTCTAGCCTATTAAAGCCTTTAAAAAAGCTTTAATTTTCGAGACTTGTATCCGTTCATTGATCAATATACGTTTAAAATGCTTATTTTGAATATTTCTTTGATATTTGATTTATATTAAATTATACTGACTGAAATTAAATTATATCGATAACTTATCAATAGATGGCGACACTATTGCTGATGAAACTCTTGAATTTGACTATTTTCTTTCTCTATCTCCTTCTCTCTTTTTTATTTTTCTTTCGTTTCATCTCAAAGACATACTTTTCAGACACATTAATTTGTCATCGAAGCTGATAAAAATAAGTTCTACTTTTTATACTCTTTATCTTTCTAATTTTTTTTATGCTCTTCTGTTACGTTTTAAAATGCAATTTTTGTTGAATAAGAAAAACAGCTAAATACATGTTCATTTCTGTAATATTTTTGAGTATAACTGATACTGAAAAGTAAAGTAATATGTTTTTTATAATTGAAAATTACTTTGCAAAATGGCATCGTTTTTTAACGTCGATTATCCGTTATTTTAACGGATATTCGCATGGGTGTAGGAAGTAGGAGTGGGGGGGGGGGGGGGGGGGGGGGGGGCTGTGGATCACGTGCATCCCTCCCCCCCCCCCGAGAGTACTTTAAAGATGCACAATTCCTAAATGTTTCACTATTTTTTAACCTATATGAAGGAATATATTTAATTCCTGCTTTTTAAATATAAATAATCAAATTCGCAATTGTTACGGTAAGGATTAATAATAATAGTACTTAATTTAAAAAAAAAAAACTCCGTTATATAGTACATCAACATCTATTAATTGATAATCATAGTTTTGCGTTTCTTCTAATTTTAGTCTGTAATACAACTTTTTTTACACTGCTAATTTTTTTTTCACTGCACACAGATTGCTAAACTTTTTTGGTAGTTACACATCTATATTAAGAATTAGTTCAGCATGTCCTGAAAAAAAAAATAAGTTTCTTCTCCATCGGGTATTTGGTTAATTTATGCAGAAAAATGCCAAAAAAGTGTTATGGTGCTAACTGACTCATCACTAATTCTACAACTTCCCGTATACATGAAGATGAATTTTGACAAAGTTGTATCTTGTTTAGGAAAAGAAAGCTATTTTTGTTTGAATCCAATGTTTTTCATGGGTGGAAAGCCCCTTATTCGGCGTTAGTTGTGACACCAGTTTTTGGATACTTCAGATTGTTCTAGAAGGGTGAAATTTACATACTGATAAGGATAAGCAACAAGGGAAAACAACTGTAAACCTAAAAATTTGTGCATGGAATATTTAGAAATTGGTTGTTTAATAGAACAATTGTTTCGTGGCATTTCTGATTGTCCTAGAATCGTGAAATACTGCGTGCAGATATGGTTTACAATACCAATAAATGAAAAAAAAAATTAAAATCTTCAATTTATTACGTGGAACCTTTAACAATGCACTGCGTTTTTTTTTTACTGAGCATAAGTTTTGAACACTTCCAAATACCTTAGAATCGTAAAATGTTGCTTATTGATAGGGTGTAACATAACAATAAAGAATCAAATCTAAAAATTTAGAATTTTACACGTGAAGTATTTATAAATTGTGATTTTTTTTTTCTACGGGACGTTAGCTTTTGGTCATTTTTGTTTGTCTTAGAATTGTAAAAATTCCGAATACTGTTAAGGTTTATCATTCAAAAACAAAGAAAATATTTAAAATTGCTACTATTTATTTACGGAAAGTTAGTTTTTACACTTCTATTTGTCCCGTAATCGTGAAATTTCGAATATTGATAGGGTTTATCGTAGAAAAGGAAAATATGACAATTTTGAGGGTGAACCTTTTAAAATTGTTTTAGTTCATTTTTAAATTGTATTCCTGCCAATATGGGAAGTTTATTAACAATTACAAGAGTTGTTAACCTTTAAATATCTTTGATGTTACTAAAGGTTAAAATATGAATGTTAATCAGTACCGTATTGTACTCATTATTTTATCGCCAACTTCTCTATTTTATCCAGATTCTTTTTATCCAGTTCTTGCAGGACTTGCTAACATTTCGTTACAAATTAAAACTTTTGGTTCCCTCTGATGGGTGATAAATTAAGAATATTATTTCTTTCGCTTAAAAATATTGTATGTGTATCGATTTTGTAAGTCATTTCCTGCCCATGCGTAGAATGGGTATTTCAGCTAGTCTATATTTAAAGAATTGCGTCTGTTTGTTTTTTATACAAATCTTCGGTTTTATTCCGATCTTGATGAAATTTTATACGCTTGACCTTCAAAGCAAGGAGAAGGTTTTCATGAAATTTCAGACAACCACTCCCATCCCCCTTTCCCACCCCCTTAACTCCCTTAACCCCATTGACTTCTTTTAAAAACGAGTCACTTATCTATATACAAGAGAAACAGAAATGTGACCCCATAGCGGAGACTTCCGATTTCTACAGCACTAACACATGTCCCCGCAGCGGAGCCTTTCGTGCGTTAAAGTTTAATATATTTTTGAAGTAAACACGACAAAATTATACGTCGGAGCTCACTTTTCGTCTGTAAAATTTGAAGATTTGTAATCATTTAATTAACAAAATACTTTATTTAACATCTAAATTATATTTTATTTCTCAATTTTTAAAAGTTTTCTTTAAGGTGGTCCGCGTATTGTCCGACTTTGGACAAGGTGGTCCGTAGCTGTCTAAGGTTGGGAACCACTGTTGTATACATAAATATTATATTTTACTGTTGTAAACATATATACACTGTAAATATAGATACACTGTTGTAAACATACAAATTATATTTTATCCCTCAATTTTAAAAGTAAGGTGGATCGCGCTTTGTCCAACTTTGAACAATTTGGTCCGTGGCTATTTAAAGGTTGGGAATCAATGTTGTATGCATATATATTATATTTTATTGTTGTCAATATACGTACAATGTTGTAAACATATAAATTATATTTTATTCCTCAATTTTTAATATAAGGCGGTTTGCGCTTTGTCCAACTTTGAACAAGGTGGTCCGTCACTATTTAAAGGGTGGGAACCACTGTTGTATACATATTATATTTTACCGTTGTATGCATATACACTGTAAATATACAGGGTGGTGCAAAGTGAATGTTATAATTTAAATGCTTTATAACTTTTTTATTTTTGAATAAATTATTAACATTATTTTGTCAAAATACAGCATATGAACGAAGAATATTGTTAATTTAAAAGTGAAAAAGTACGTCTCGTGGTGTCGCCCATTTTCAGATTCACAAAGTAGTACTCTTTCCAACACATGTTGCATGACTTTTCTCAAAATTTCAGGGGTTATGGCACGGATTTCATTGCGAATATTGTTTTTCAGTTATTGGTTCCATACTGAACCTTTGTTGCTGAAAATTTGCAACCAGGCGATTTACGTTGGCACTGAGGGTCCAGTTCGCACATTAAAATGAGCCCCAGTTGCTCAGTTGGTAAGGCGTTCCGCTACTAATCAGAGGATTGGTTATTCGAATCCGTGCAATGGACTTGATATAGAAAAGTAAAAAAGTAGTGATCTTGCGATCGGAGGGTTGCCAGCTCCGCTACAAAAATACTAGAATGTCGTCCAGAAAGTCCAACAAATTATACTGGCGTGTATACGGGACTGGTGCACGATACATCTGATCGGGGTCAAAAGTCCCGACGTCTATTGAAGGCGTTGGGTGCCAGTTCAGGTGTTTCCTCGTCATCTGACCATGGTTCTAAAATAACGAGGTGCATGTATGAATGTGTGTGTGAATGTGTATGTGTTCCCGGGTCTTTCCTTCGAGATTGACCCCGAACCGTCGCCAGTAGCCCACTGTGCAGCTCTAGTGCGACGTTATTTAACAAAACCAAACCAAATCGCACATTAAAATATCGACGATATGCACGCCGCGTCAGAATAACTGAGTTTCCGTTTGAAAAATAAAATTCAATGATTTTTCTTCGTTGTTCTATTGGTTTGGTTAATTAATGTCGCACTAAAGCTGCACAGTGGGTTATTGGCGACGGTTCGGGGTCTATCTCGAAGGAAAGACACGGGAATACATACACTCATACACGCACCTCGTTATTTTAGAACTATGGTCAGACGACGAGGAAACACCTGAACTGGCATCCAACGCCTTCAATAGACGTCGGGACTTTGGACCCCGATCAGATCCTCCCTCGTGTACACACGCCGTTAACGTTTGCGGATGTTCTGGACGACTTTTCTAGTATTTTGTAGCGAAGCCGGCAACTCTCCGATCACAAGATCACTACTTTTTTTTTACTTTTCTTTGTCAAGTACATCGTCTGGCATCGAACCACGAATCTTCGCCACGAAGCTGCCGCCTTTAACCGCTCGGTCACGGAGGCCTTTGTTCTATTGTATACTGTTCCATTTCAAATTCCCAAAGCCTTCTTTACACAATTCTGAAGCAAAAGAAAAAATGTAATATTAAATAAAAAAGTTATAAAGCATATAAACTATAACGTTCATTTTGCAACACCCTGTATATACACTGTTGTAAACATAGAAATTATATTTTATTCCTCGAATTATAATGTAAGGTGGTTCACGCTTTGTCCAACTTTGTACAAGGTGGTCCGTGTCTATCTAAAGGTTGGTAGCCACTGTTGCATAGGTTGTGTACGATACCTTAGGATCAAGGCTAATTATCTCGCATTCAGTCTTGCTTCTTCAGTTCCTCGGCTACTCGTACTTGCATCACGACTTCGCACCGGGTGTTTGTTTTAGGAAAGGGCCAATTTCGACACACGAGGGGCAAATTGCCCGTCATCCTTTTTGCGAAACCTCCGTGCGTGGGGGAATTCAGGAAAATTTTGACGGATGGCAAAATAATAAGGGAAATCGGATTATTTTTTTCCCTATCGCACACAGAGACGAAGAATTAAAAACGAGAACCGATTTCCATCTGCAGCTAATTGCAAACGGAAAGCTCGGAATCTGCCACACCTATGAGCTGGAGAAATAACCTATTCAGTGTCCAATTATGAGGGTTAATGATTATGTATGGACGGCTGCGGGGTAAGTGTTGGGTTCGACAGATCGAATGTTTTGTTATTTATTGAGTGGACTATCAAATATTAATGTAAAAGAAGGATTTGAAGTGTTAATTGCGCCGTAGAAGCCAATCAGCCATGTTCAATTCTTCATGACAAATTCTTTTTTTTGTACTAATGCCATTATGTTTAAAAAAAACATTTTAATTGCAGTTTGTGGACCTTGATCGTTGTTAATTAGTATATATTAATATAATTCTAAGATTCTTTTGTGCTGACCGGTGGCCCGGTGGTAGAGTATTCGACTCGTAATCAGAGGGTTGTGGGTTCGTATCACGAGAGTACAGCGATAATTCTCATCATCTGACCATTGTTAAATACACTGGTGGACAATTGCTAAGGACGGATGACAACAGCAACGATGGCAATCACAATATGTAAGGCAGGAAATTGTGGAAGTTAGCGTAAGTGCGGGATACAATAAGACATATTGTGCGTATGCAAATTTTGGATTGCCGAACTTGTTCGCTACGTGATAGCGCTGGTAAGCGATGTAAAGGATTTGACGCGCGTTGATCGCTGTTGTTCAAAAGCAAATTTGAATGGGAAAAAATCAATTGACGAACTTGCAATTTTCAGTATGTCTTCTCGACATCACTTAGATGATTTTACGCGTAGACGTATTATTGGCAATATTGAAGAAGGACGACAAATAACAGATGTTTCCAGGGAGTTCGACGTCAGCCACAGTGTAGTTTCAAGGCTTTGGAAATCATTTCAAATAACTGGAAAATGTAGCAAACGTCACAGGGGAGGTCGTGTTTGCAGTACGACGCCTGCAGAAGATAAGTACATAGTGTTATCGACAAAAAGGAACCGGCGCAGCACAGCTCGTAAGGTAGCAAATCAGTTCCTCGCTGCTATTGGCAAGCGTATCTCCCGAAAAACTGTAGCCAGACGTTTGCAACAAGCAAGACTATACGCCTGCCATCCTGTTGTGTGCATCCCATTGTCCAAACGTCAACGTACAGCCCGTTTGCAATGGTGTCGTCAGCATTGCAATTGGAGGGAAGCGGACTGGGCTTGCATATTATTCTCAGATGAAAGTAGGTTCAGTCTGTCGTCTGATAGTCAACGACAACTTATCTGGCGTGAGAATGATACTGTATTGCTAGGAAAACATACAAGAAAGGGACCGATATCCTACATGTAGTGTCATGGTATGAGCTGGCATCATGATCAATGGCCGTGCGGCCCTCTATGTGCTCCAACTGGGACTATGAATGGCCAACGATACATTAATGAGGTTCTGCTGCTTCATGTTCGCGTGTTCCGTGGTGCTGACGATGATAGATTTTTTTTATGGACGACAACGCAACGTGTCCTCGAACAGTTGCTGTCTCTGAGTGTCTAGGGAGCGAGAGTATTCAACGCCTCGTATGGCCAGCACGTTCTCCAGATCTGAATCCCATTAAAAATGTGTGGGATGCTTTGGGGAGGAGTCTTGATGGTCGACAATGCCCTCCAATAAACAAGAACACCCTCATCCATGCACTAACGGAGGAATGGGATAAATTACCCCAACAGCTGCTGGACAACGCTGTGCAAAGCATGACAAGGTGTGTGGGATCTTGCTTTGCCCTCCATGGTGGCCATATCCCGTATTGACATTATACGCCGGAACGTCTGCGGACTGTAAGTGCATTTTTTTCACTTTTACGTATTCAGCACAAAATGACCATTTTGTTCCTTTAACACTTTTTAAAGCGTTCTAGATTTTAGCGCACAATAAATTATCTTTATTGTAATGTCCTAGCATTCTGAAATTATTTTATTTCACTTGGCATTCAACCACGCTTACTTTTTTATGCGATATATAGCCGTTTATGATCCGCCCTTAGCAATTGTCCACCAGTGTATTACGATGCAGGATTTCCAGGTCTTTCTTTCAATCCCGAACTGTAGTTCAGTCCGAACTTCCTTCAATCCCGAACTGTAGTTAATAATCAATTGTGTAGCTCTAGTGCGTTGTAAATTCAACCGAGCAACTTTGTGTGCTGGCAAAGTTTAATTGTGTATTTACGTTTGTTCAACGAGTATCGTAAAATTTCTGACCTAAAAAAAATTCGTCACTAGAAAGAACTTTTATTCTCTTGATTTAAATGGGTTTCAAAAGAAAATAGAAAAAAGAACTCAACCAAAAGCCAATACATGTCGGCTTATTTTAACAGGAAAAATATGCGAAATATTGCGATAGCATTGAAAGTGGAGTACTGTTGTTAACCCTTCAATTGGCTTCAAGTCAACAAAATGTCTTGTCCAATCCAGAAGTTGTAGTTAGAGATCAGTGGGGCTCACTTGTTATGGCCAAGTGTTCAATACAACTACAGATGTCCTATTTCGCCTCCTTAACTTTTGAACGCTGACAACTATAGTCATGAAAAGGGTATTTAGGTATAGTAAAGTGACTATGCGATAATACCTCTTACAGCAATCCTAGCGTCAATGTACGGAGTCAACTTGTATAACTCTGAAATTATAGGACATAAATGAAAATTAGTCACTTACAAAGTTATAGTGCAGCATCAATTTAGTACGATAAGAAATCTTCCGCACATGGATGCCCTGAATAGAACGGGTATAACGCTCGATTGCTCGGAATTTCCACTGTTACTTTACGAAACTCGCTACAGGGAGGGGAGAAGATATCGCTTTTGATAGGTGTAGAAAGACATTTAAAGAGGTGTGTTCCATTTTTCAAACGATTGTTGTGCATGTTCTATGAGTGTTTTACAATCATAATTTGCAGTTTAAAACAGAAGGAAAAAAGAAGACTAGAACAATGTTTTAAGATTGTCCTGACATGAAACTTACTCTATAGACAGAGGCACTTCATTTAAATTTTTAGAGTTCTAAAATAACGAGGTGCATGTATGAATGTGTATGTGTTCCCGAGTCTTTCCTAGTTGCTCAGTTGGTAAGGCGTTCAGCTACTAATCAGAGGATAGGTGGTTCGAATCCGTGCAATGGACTTGACATGGAAAAGTAAAAAAGTAGTGATCTTGCGATCGGAGGGTTACCAGCTCCGCTACAAAAATACTAGAAAGTCGTCCAGAATATCCAACAAATTATACTGGCGTGTATACGGGACTGGTGCACGATACAACTGATCGGGGTCCAAAGTCCCGACGTCTATTGAAGGCGTTGGGTGCCAGTTCAGGTGTTTCCTCGTCATCTGACCATGGTTCTAAAATAACGAAGTGCATGTATGAATGTGTGTGTGAATGTGTATGTGTTCCCGGGACTTTCCTTCGAGATTGACCCCGAACCGTCGCCAATAGCCCACTGTGCAGTTCTAGTGCGACGTTAATTAACCAAACCAAACCAAACCCATTTAAATTTGATTGGTTGGTTTGTTAATTAACGTCGCACTAGAGCTGCAGAGTGGGCTATTGGCGACGGTTCAGGGTCAATCTCGAAGGAAAGACCCGGGAACACATACACATTCACACACACATTCATACACGCATTCAAACATGCACCTCATTATTTTAGAACCATGGTCCGATGACGAGGAAACACCTGAGTTGGCACCTAACGCCTTCAATAGACGTCGGGACTTTGGACCCCGATCAGATTTATCGTGCACCAGTCCCGTATACACGCCAGTATAATTTGTTGGATATTCTGGACGACTTTCTAGTATTTTTGTAGCGAACCTGGCAACCCTCCGATCGCGAGATCACTACTTTTTTACTTTTCTATGTCAAGTCCATTTCCCGGATTCGAACCACCAATTCTCTGATTAGTAGCTGAACGCCTTACCAATTGAGCAACTGGGGCTCCATTTAAATTTGAGAAACTAAAACAAAGCAAGCCTCCCTCCAAGGTCGCGTACGAAAATCTCACTGCAAAACAACTCCTCTTTCGAGCTTGTCTGTGGCAGCCCAGTCTTCCCCTGAACAAAGAAAATATCAGACCATTTGCATTTAATTAGCCTCATTAGTGAGGTGTTGCCCTTCACGCTTTTGTTTGGCGAGAGTCCCGTTTTTCCGCCAAACATGGGCAACTCACAAAAAACGGCTCCGGCATGAACACGGTAATTGGCGGCCTTCCTTGTCGGGTAATCGCTGCTTTAAATGGTGTCCGGGTTCGATTCCGGACCAGCCCTTTTTCACTTTTTTTTTAGGTTCTGGTATTGAGATTTTTGGTAAGGTGCAGGTGCAATTGGAAATTAAACGGTTCTTAAATAGCGGCGAAATCTTCTCCTCTCATCTTAATGGTGTTATCTTTGCTATCCAATTTTTTCCTGTATGGTCGTTTATTGGTTGGTTGACTTAACGTCACACTAGAGCTGCATAATAGGGTTCTGGTGACGGTTTGATTTAGTTTGGTTAATTAACATTATACTAAAGCCGCTCATTTGGCTATTAGCGACGGTTTGGGGCCTATCTTGAAGGACAGACCCGGGAAGAATGCCTCGTATTTTTGAGCCATGGTCAAATGGCGAAGAGAACCCAGCAAAAAAAGTCAGCATAAAACCTTCATTAAAAACCTGCATAAAGCCTTCATAAAACCTTCATAAAAACTGCAGTTATTTGTTTCAATGTCCTTCAAAAAACCTTCATAAAAACTGCAGTTTTTTTGCAGGTTTTATAAAGGTTTAATGCAGGTTTCCTGGTAAAGAAAATTAAAGGGAAATTGAAGGTTTTTGTCTGCATAAAAACTGCAGTTTTCATGCAGGTTTTTTGTAGGACATTGAAACAAAAAACTGCAGTTTTTATGAAGGTTTTATGCAGGTTTTCCGTTAAAAAAAATTGAAGGAAATTTAAAGGTTTTTGTCGGCATAAAAACTGCAGTTTTTTTTAAGGTTTTTTGAAAAACACTATTTTTCTATTTTAAACAAATCAAAATTTAGACTATTTAACATTTTAAGTTGTATTTCAATATTTTTGCGCTATAGAATATTTTGAATAAAAAGAATAAATTTGTTCTATAATCTAACATTCAAAAATCTGTAGAAAATATTTCTACTGCATACATATGAATGCAAAAAAATAATCATTAGCTTAAAAAACTTTATTAAAACTTTTTTTAAATATCTTCATAATTTCATAAGGTCTATTTTATTGCTAACGAGTTATAACAAAAATTGTAATTGACTTTAAAACTATATCTAAGAATTGAAACTACATTACTTAGAAATCAGATTTTTAATATTTAAAAATAATTTTGAATTATGAAATTATTTATAACGATTATTTTATAAATTACTAAAATTGTTCAAATTAGTCACAATGTAGGTGAAGTTGTAAACATGCGTAATGCACATGTGAACAAAATATAATTTGGAAATATTAAATTAAAAAAATGTTTAATTTTTTAACATGTATTGTTCAGTTTATATTTATTGCTATTGAGATCATCATGATGATTGCTTGAAGCATCTGAAACTTAGCCAAACTAATGTTCAGGCATTATAAAGTTTTATAACAAATAATTGTTCAAGTTGACTAATAATTTAAATTGAATTCGGAGCACTTCTGAACTGTTTTCATCTGGCCGTGTATTTTGTTAATAAGTGCTCCATCTATTTACTTAAGCCTAACTTGCAAAAGAAAGACCGGTACAAGAAAAAATAACTTGTCATACATTTATCTTATTAATACTACTATACTTTTCAATAATAACATTTAACTTCAAAACCTGTTTAGAACAGTTTTATTATAATCATGTTATCAATGGTCAATTTATTAATTATTTTGATAGTTATCAATCAGTTTTTATATTATCACTTACTAAAAACGCACGTTTTAAGATAAAAAGTCATAATGTCCAATTGCTTTACAGGTTTGACCAACATATTAAATGCCGTTTATCGTACTTTTTGTATACTTGGTTAATAAAGTGAAATATATTTCGTTAACATTTATCTGCACAAAAATATAAGTATTCAGAAAAACCTTGCAATAATTTTACGCATAACTTTTTTACTTTTCGAACTAATATGTAAAGTATGTTTAAACCCTGAAACGTACTTTACCCCTTTTTTGTATACAGTTTTGCATTTGCAAATATTAAAATTCGACCTAAAACAATTATCTAATTTTATAACATACTTGTAAAAAATAAAAGAATACATAAGTTAAAATTCAACTTTTATTGTATAAAAATCCATTTACATTCTAAAGATAAGAACAATTATTAAAATAAATATTAAAAACTACCAAATGTCCAAACAATTAAGGAACTTTGCTACAAAAGTTAACAACATTTTACATGAAAATCCAACTTTAGAAACCGCAACTTTTTAAACCGTCGAGATCCAACTTTTTTGTTCTATTCCAATGAAAAATGAGTAAGAAATGAATGACCACGTTTATTCTAAATTTCACCATTTAAAAAAACAGCAGTCAGTGAACACTTGCATCTAATTATACCATGGCATCTGGTTTCATTGATGTGGTTGCAATGTTGTTCGAAATCAAGTAGAAACGGTCCTGAAGTATAAATCATTTTCCGTTCCATCTGTCAAGCTTGCTAATATTTACATTTGATAAACATTTGGGTGTTGCCACTCAATCATAACAAAATTATGTTAGAACTTCAAAACAGTTGAGAGCAAACGATTTCGGACAATCTACATTTTAATTCTTATTATTCTAAACACTCGCATGTTGTTTTGGCTATTAACCATCTGCAATTTACTTGTAATTTGTATAATTAAATTACAATTTCTTTACAACCAGATCGATCTACCAGTTGATAATTAAAAATGTGGCAGTGTTATAAAAAATAACTTTCTTTTTAACGAGCAAAAATAAATATAGACGTATTCGCGAAAAGGTCACATTATTTAAACGTGTGTTGTCTGCAAATATTAAAAAAAAGGAAATGTGTTGAGTTTGAGTTGCATTATATATCAAGAGAACTAAGTTGATTTGTTGAAATAACGTCGCAGTAGAGGTACACAAGAAACTATTGGTGACGGTTCGATATCTATTCCGTAGAAAATATCCAAAAACACTGCCTCGTAATTTTGAATCACAGTTAGAAGACCGGAGAACTAGTCCCCCATATGCACCTGTGTAGGCGTGCGGATGTTTGGACCCAGAGCCACCCTTAGGGGTGTGCCAAATGTGCCTTCGCACAGAGTCCCGCGCTTTAAGTAGGATCCGCCGCGCTCATAAGAAAACAATTATTTTAAGAATTTATTTTATATTTATGTGAAATTTTTTATATTATTTAGGATATATTGTTTTGTTACGGATTTTTATTTGGGAAAAATATTTTAAGTAACTGATAGAATAATTGTTTTCAAATGCAAAAAATAATGCTTGTCAGTGCTACAGATTTATACAAACACGCTTATTTTGTTGAGTAAAACAAAGAATAGTGAAGAATTTTATTCATTAGTTTCAAATGAAATAATTCTTAAACGGGTTTACTCTACATAAATTATACAAGAGAAATTATGTACTTATTAACAAAAACTTTTAAAAAACTTATGAGGTATTTTCAAAAAATGTTAAAAAAAAGTCTTCAACTGCATTTTGTTTAACGTTTGTAATTTACAGGTATAAAATCTTAAATTTCACAATTTTATTTAAGGTTTTATTCTGACTCTTTTTCTGCTGGGACATATTAATTATTTAACAATTTTATCCACCAATGCTATGTAGGATTTTAATGCGAATGTCGGAATAAATTAAAGGTTAATATAATTTAAAATAAACGATCAATTTTAATGATTTTTTTTGTATTTTAAGAAACATAATTATCTTTTTACAGAAAACAAGGAATTGATGGTTAAACTTTTCAATAGCATTCATACTTTTTTCTTTAATAACGAGCCCATTGTCTCTAAGAGAACCTACTCTCACATAAATTTAGGAAAATGATAAAATATCGTTGCCAAAATTATTAATTTTAAATTAGGAAAATCTTATTAAAAAATAAATCAACTTTTGTTAAAGTGAGAGAAAAAAAAAGAAATAGAATAAACGGAATTCTCAAATGGGAGCTTTTGAAACCTCCCCTTCCCTTCATTATTGAAGCAAAATTTCGCTTTTATAAAACATACAGGTAAAATAAAACTTTCAAAAAAATTTCAAAATATCAATTTTCCAAAAATTTACTTTTAAGAAAACCTTTACAAAATCTACACATTTTCTGCAATAATTTCAATGCTAAATTTTTCAACATTAAAAAAATGCATTTTTTAAAGTTTTTAATTTGTCTACATAAAACATATAAAATAAAACTTAATTTCCCTTCAAGAATTTAAATGCTCAATTTTTCATCATTAGAACTTCTAATAAACAACCTTTTTAAAAAAAGTTTTAAACTTTCGTGCAAGCTTTATAAAATTCTGCATAAAACCTTCAAAAAAGCTTCACTTTTCCTGTAAGAATATCATAACTAAAGTTTTCTACATTAAACCTTAAAAAAAAACTGCAGTTTTTTTAAGGTTTAATTTGCCTTCATAAAACCTTTAAAAAAACTGCATTTTCCCTTCAACAATTTCGATGCTGAATTTTTCAGCATTTAACCTTAAAAAAAACTGCAGTTTTTTTGAAGTTTTTAATTTACCTGCATAAAACCTTCAATTTCGCAATTTTAATGCAGGTTTTATGCTGACTTTTTTTGCTGGGAACACCTGAGCTGGTACCCGACGCAACCTCAATAAGCGTAGGACATTGGACCCTGCACAGATTTAACGTGCACCAGCCTTGTATACACGCCATAGAAATTGGAGGTAAGTTCGGACGACGCCGACGTATTGTTTTTCGCAGCGAATATGGCAACGCAAATGAAAAATATATGGAACAAATATAGAATTTCGCAGCAAATATGGAAATCAGCCAAAAGCCCGGACAACGCCGGGTACTTCATCTAGATTGAAAGAACTCAAGAGGCAAATTATCCGACAAAGTCACTTTAGCACAAATCAACACAAAATCTGTCACTACAATCCTTAATTAAATGCCTCCAAACAATTAACACCGCACAAAACACACAACAAAACATCAAGTAGAAAAACAACGACAGCAACTGTAACATTAGCCCAACATACCGCCCACACTAGAGCGTCTAATTGATTGGGGGGTTCTCCCACACACTCAACATCCCTCGAAGAAAGAAACGGTAGAAGTATTTACACCTCCCACACTTTCCGATCCTTTCGCTTCCAAACACAACTTCCCGTCGCTTTCGCGAGAGCTGAATCACGAAAGAGGCAGACTGCTTGGAGTTGATAAGTTCGTCTCGTTTGTCATCTCGGCTTTGCGTGGGTTCTTCTTGTCCGAATACCAAGAAGCGTGAGTTTCATTAAAAATGGTGTTGAAATGCAAAAAGGACTTCGAGGTCCGCTGTGGCCCCCGGTCGAAGGAATAATGAGCTCGTCATCGAAGGTTTGTGAGTTTTGTTCCTCGTCGTGTGGAAGGGTCTGGTGCATGTTAAAGCTGTAGTGGTTCAAATCAAATGTTATTTATGCCAGCATCAGATGTGTGGGGTGCCAGCATCGTTTTTGGTTTATTTTCATTCTGCATTGCACGTAGACTTTGTTTTTCTACTGAGGAAGAGATATGTATCTCCCGAAATATGACCAGATTTTATGTATTTTAATTATGTTTTATTTGATGATTTTCATACACTTTCTTTACTTGTATCATTCATGAAGTTCTAAGAAAAGGTTTTTGAAAAAGTTCTACGACCAATTATACATAAAATTTTCAAGTGTCTCTTTGATTCTCATATATTTACTGATCCCACTGACAACCTATTACTCACTTTTTAAATTTTTTTTTAATAAAATTACAAAGTATGAATGTTCAGCGGTTGAAACTGGCATTATAAAAAGCACATCAACATAATTATTTTATCAAATATTGGATGATGACGCTAACTTCGATAAAAGAAACTTTGACATGACATGCCTTTTATCAAAGTTGACCAAAACACAATTATATTTTTTTGTCAAATAAATTTCATAAAAGATCTGAGTCAAATAACTTTTATAGCGTAATATCGGGCCTTAGTGGCTTGGTTTGGTTAATTAACGTCGCACTAGAGTTTCACAGTGGGCTATTGGCGACGGTTCGGGGTCTATCTCGAAGGAAAGACCCGGGAACATATCACATTCATTCATACCTGCACCTCGTTATTTAAAAACCATGGTCAGATGACGAGGAAACACCTGAACTGGCACCCAATGCCTTCAATAGACGTCGGGACTTTGGTCCCCGATCAGATTTATCGTGCACCAGTCCCGTATACACGCAGTTAATTATTGCGGATGTTCTGGATGACTTTTCTAGTATTTTTGTAGCGAAGCTGGCAACCCTCCGATCACAAGATCACTACTTTTTTTACTTTTCTTTTGTCAAGTCCATCGGGCCTTAGTGGCATATAGTTGATTGGTTTGGTTTGGTTAATTAACGTCGCACTAGAGCTGCACAGTGGGCTATTGGCGACGGTTCGGGGCCTATCTCGAAGGAAAGACCCGGGAACGATGCCTCGTATTTTTGAACCATGGTAAGATGACGAGGACACACCTGAGCCGGCATCTAGTTGATAGTGCGTGAGACTTCTGAATAACAGGTCGCGGGATCAAGTCCCAAAGGGGGTCACTATATATAAACGGGATCCCAGCAACGCTGGGCTAAACAGCTTATTACACTATATAACATAACATACAATCAAAATTAATAAAGATATACGTTAAATTTAGGTGTTTATTTAATAATGTATCAGAGCAGTTCGAACCATGCAGCTAAACAGTAAAATCAAATCCAAAAAATTGAAGAAATTGCTACAATGCCACCCAAAATACTCCTAATAATTACCAGTTATTCATCAAAAACTTCCTCAGGGCGACTTAGGAACGCGGCATTTCGGCGATTAATATAAAAATAACAGCAATTTCCAATCTTTTGAGTCGAATCTTCACCAAGGGCAACCTTAATTGACATCGGGGAAGAAAAGCATCTTCGAAAGTTGTTTTGAGGAATTCATTTCCAGTTGCCCTTTTTGCTCGTCTTTTAAGTAGTAAATGCCGGTGATTTATAACTGTAACCTGTGCGGAGGAAACATGACAGTGGGGACCTGCTAAATTGTTACAAATTGATTGGAAGATTCGAGTTGAACGGTTGGAGGAAAAGATTCGCGTAAACGATTCGAACCTTCGGGCACCATTCTGTTAGTTCGATTTCCGAACAGAAATTGTTCGAAGCTGTGGTCTTGATGTTTAGAGACCTTCTTCCTTCGCTTAGCGGAAATAAGGTCTTGATCGGAATGGAAGATTTGTTTTTCTTGAAGAATAGTTGTATTTTTGAATGGGTCCAACCAGGTCCCTCGATAAAGAGGGGGGGGGGATGAGAGAGAGACCCCCCCCCCCCAATGTTGGTAAATTGCTGTAGACTTGGGAAAATCAAATCTCTAGTTGACGTATTTATAAAACATTTGGCTTATTTTAAAATTAAGCCAAGAAGCTTCAATTAAAAAAAAAGAAAAATGTTTCACTAGTTTGCCATTCAGGTTTGTTATTTCGCCAAGTCCACGGGAATTTACGAAGTCTTACGGCCCATGTCGATATGAAAAATGTTGGGGAAATCATTTACAAAACTGCAAAATTTCGCTTCTGGTCAGGCTGCTAATTTCCCATCTAGTTGGCAAACTTGTGCATTTTTTTTGTTAAATGAAACGAAGAAGTTTCACTTTGAAAAAAAAAGCCAAATGTTTCACAAACTTGACAACTAGGTTTGTTTATTTGTCAACTCTACAGGAATTTACCAACATTCTTCCGCCAATAGCCCACTGTTCAGCTCTAGTGTGACGTTAATTAACCAAACCAAATCAACTACCAACATTCTTCGCGTGGGCATGAAAAACGTTGAGAAAATTATTGTAAAAAAAAATTCAAAATTTTAATAAATTTTACTTCTGGTCGGGTCGGCCATTTTTAATGTAATTGGCAAACTTGTGCATTTTTTTTTCAAATGAAACTAAGAAGTTTCATTTAAAAAAAAAATGCCAAACGTTTCACAAGTTTTCCGATTAGGATTTTTTAAGTTCACAGGAATTTACCAACATGAACAATGTTAGGGAAATCATAGTAAAACACTGCAAAATTTTAATAAATTGTCTGGTTGGCTTGGCAATTTCTCATCTAAAATTAGCTTTCCTATTCAAGCGGGAAAAAGCATGTTAACAATCAAACTCTAAAAAAAAGTTGGTAATTTGATTTGGATGATTTTATTAATTTGAAAATTGGTAATTGATAAAAAAAAGTTGGCAAAAACTTATAATTGACTTGGCAATTTTATGACCCTTCAAAAAGAACCTTGTGTCATCTGACCGACCATGATTCAAAATTACGAGGCAGTGTTCCCATGTCTTTCTTTCGGGATGGATCCCGCACCTTCGCCAATAGTCCTTTGTTTATATCTAGTTCGGCGTTAATCCAACCGACCAACCAATTTTTCTTGCCTAAAATGCCACTTTGATAAAGCGCTCTATCGAGAACAGGGGGTATCGAGTTGGGTTGTGCGTTTCTGCTTGGGCAGTTGTGGCGCTTGACCGCCCATTTAGAAATCCAGTATTACATAAAATGTAGAACCGATCCTTTTCGGATGTTGGGATATAATTTAATTTGTAAACTTGTTAAAAAAAGTAGACTGAACAAGTGTTTAGATTGCGATCGGAAAACTTGTAGGGGCGGTCATGCTTGTTAAATTTCAATTGAAATTGGTCGTGTACATATGGCCTTGTTTATACAGCACAAATTAAATATATTTTGATCTGTGAATGCGTCTTTAACACTGCATTAGTAACATCTTTTCGGCACCAGTGATATTCCAATGCCAGTACCCGTCATTTTAAAGAGGTTTTTATTAATGTAGCATTAAAATTGGTACGAGTACATCGCCGGAAAATTGAGTGACATAAAATATCTACGAAAATTTGAGCGACAAAAAACATCTCTGGAAATTTGAGCGACATAAAACATCTCAGGGCACCTGAGCGACATAAATTGTTATTTCAAAGCACCAAAATTCCATGGGGAACCTTTAAATTCGTCAAAAAATCGCAAAGAGAAACGTCGACCCAGAGAGTTGTAATATTAAATAGAGAGCTCCTTCAATACCAGACTCTCGTAAGGCCGCGGTGTCAACATTGAAAAGAAAAACTCACATCACGTGGTTATAGCGCTGCCATATTTGGCGTTCAGATATCTGCAGGAGTTTTAAATTTGGCGCACTTTCTTCTCTTTTGGTGATAAGGAGTTCTGTCCGTATTCAACTTTTTAACATATATGTGCGTATTTACTTATTTTCAAACAATATGCGCTAAATATTTCCTCTTCATTAACGAAACGAAAATATTTTATTTGTGTTCAATACTCGAAGAAGCGAAACTCTTTATATTTCTCAAGTTTTATTGTTCATATTTTCTTATTGAAATATACAAAATAACAATTGAAAGAACTTCGCTTATGGTAAATTTTTTACATAAAAACGTAATCCAATTATTTCAAAACTACAAAGTAATAAAAATCTTCTTAATATATCTGTTAAACTCCCTTAAATTGCGGCACTCGTTCAAAAAAAACGATATTTAAATACAAAATTAAACACAAAACCATATTACTTCGATCTCGTTTAGTTCTTAAAGTCGCCAAGGCCTGCCAAGTAATATTGGCGCATGAATGAATTGGCATTTCCACATATCACGTGGTTTCAATGATGGACACACGGAAATCAGCATTTTGATTCCTCGACCGTGTCATCAGGCCGTTTATTACAATGCACTCTGGCCTTTGTACCGCGTGGAAGGATGGAGATAATCAAATTTCTAGAATAATTTCTCAGCTTTAAGAACTGTGACTACAATTCTAATCGAAAAATCGAGTAGAGTATGTGCTTAAATTAACGAAAATGACGAGTTTGACTAGTTGACAGTTTAAACTATTTGAAAGAATATTGCGTGGATTAGAAATGGGCGATTTTTATCAAAGATTTCACTATGCAGCCAAAGTATCATTCAAAAAATCAATTATGGGATGGGAAAACTTACACAGGTTGAAAGAGTAGTTCAAATGAAGCAAAATTATATCAATTACTTTAAATTGGTGATAAGTGCGGAGATATATGAAACTTAGCGAAAATGCAAGAAAGAGCAGCCGTACTAAGTATTCAGGAACGGAACTTTGCTTGAGATTCTCTACAGGATTCTCTACAAGATTCTCTACAGGAGGTCTACAAGGACCTTTAAATTGTCCAAAAAATTTACTTTCTGAGTTAAAAACAAAATGATTCGCAATTTTGAGAACAGGGCTATACATACTTTATTAATGCATGAGTTTGGTTTGGGAACTTCGAAAAGACAATTAGTTACCTTGAGTGATTTTATAACTTTTAGTGTAAAAATAACATTTCTGTGGTTTAAGGTGTTTAACAGCCAGAAACAAAAGTTGTCAAAAGAGAGATAAAATATCAAACTTTTCAACGGTTGAGTTACACGATTAATTAGATTAAACATGAACTCAATTAAATACATAGATAGGTATCGGGTTATAACGGTCTAAACGCCTCCCAAAATACCGAGGTCATAATTTTCGCCTCCATAAAAAATTTCGAAAAGTCAAGAAAAATACAGATATTTTTTTTTAATTAAGAATCTTTATTTATTATTGACAAATGATACAAAAATATTGGGTAGGTACAAACCACATTGTACCGTAAGGTTTGGTTCGTGAATACTTTTGAACCACACACGGTACAAATATCAGAGGAAGGAGCGGATAAATGGCCAACATTGTTGATGCAATCCACCTTCCTCTATACGATGGTAGGTCATTTATCCCTATAGGCCAGCGGTTCCCAACCTGTGGTACTTTTCGGTCCGGTTAAGGATGCGAAAAAAATTAACCGTAATGGCGAAAAAAAGTAATAAGTAATATCTAAAATAAAAGCACATAAATCTTCAATTTGAGTCGGTTGATTTATTTGCCAGCTAACCTTAGAACATTACTGTCTAACACAAACACTTTTTTTTGCGTAGTGGGATGGCTGAGAATGGTTATGAGAGAAGGGGGTACTCATAAATGAAAGGTTTTATCAAAAGGTGCGCGAGAGAAAAATGGTTGAGAACCACTGTCATAGGTTGATTCACAGGTAAGTTGCGCAAGTGCATACTGCAGCCAAGGTCGACATCCTCCACCCGGGTAAAGATCATTGGCGAAATGGATTAATAATCAATGTGGTCGACGCAGCTCATTTTCCTCTACACGATGGTATGTCATTTACCCTCATAAGATGACATCACGTGGAGTTATGAGGTCAGAAGCGTATACTGCAGTTAAGGTTGTAACTCCCCCACCACACATTTGGTACAAATATCAGAAGATAATGGAGTAACAATCGGCACATTCGGAACGTCCATTTTTCCTCTACACGATGGTATGTCATTTATCCCTTTAGGATGATTCCTACGTGGAATTATATTTGATGGTGTCGTTTTTAGTATACGACTCCGTGCGCAGGCCCCATACCCTATACCAATACCAATTCTATAGACCAATTCTATACCCCATACCAATTCTATAGACGTGCTTGCTGAAGTACCCGGCGTTGCCCAGGCTTTACTTTAGAGGGTTGGCCGATATCTTCACTGCGGCGCCATCTTGTGGTTTTCGTAAGAAGTCGCCAAACTTCGCCAAGATGGTAGCGATAATACGTAAAATATTCTGTAGAATACATGATATGGGGATGTGAGTGATTCAACAAGAGTAATAAACACATTAATTACAAAGTTATAGTAATCACCCTACAATATCTTTCATACCCAAATAAGATCAACATTATATTTAAAAAAAAACTATCCTTAACCCTAGATGGCGTCAGCAGGGCCGCTCATTTGGCGACGGGGAGGGGGCAGGGGCGCTAATTTTTGTAATTGTCCTTCCTTCGATTTATCTGCGGGGAGGCGCAATTTGGCCCGATGAGATCTAATGGGCCTTGTAATTTCCGAAATGTGTTGTAGCGGGCCTCACAACACTAATAACCGCCAGTAGTAAGGTAAGTGGGGCGCGCAGTTATTATTAGAATAAGTACATCCGAAGAAAAGGCATAATTGGCCACTTTTGGCGATGGTTTTCTGTGTTGGAGAATGACAGAGGGCCCCGAGGGGGGAGAGAGTGGAGGGCAATGGGTTTCACCTTTCGTTTAAAGACCAATTCATTTGGATTGGGGTAATGGGGGGTTTGAGTTGTTTCTTTTAAGGTTTGGAGATGGGGAAATGGCAATCTTTTGGTGGTAATTTGACTACCATTTGAGAGGAAGAAACTGTTATTTGGATTTGTAAACATTTTGAGTCCGTTGGAGGTGGAGATTCCTGTTTGTCAGAAACTAACATCTATGCGGACAGTGTCGTAGGAACTCGTTTTTTTTAAGGAGAAAGTGTGAAACTTAATAAAGGTGAAACTTTATCGATATTTGTTTTTATTAGCTACCAAAAAATAAAGTCTAGTGCAAAGCCGGGATTATACTACATAACAAAACAGCTATATATCCTAGCTATGCCTCTGTGTATTTGTAGCCGATATATATAGCTGAATTCTACAGCTCTGACTAAAAATGTTTTTAGCCCGAACACAAGGTTTTGTAGCTGTAACAGCTGGGCATATACTCGATGAAGTCAACCAGATGAGTTAGAAGTGGAAAGAAAGGTATACTTTGTTTTTTGAGAACGCATACGCAAGTCTTCGGACGACAACTATGTAGCTGTGTGGAATCATATACAAGTACATTACCGTTATAAGCTAAAAAAAAATCTTAACTCCAAAATAGTTTTAATTATTTTTTTTTAGCTTCTCCGATATGTCCTTAAAAAATTCGCCATTTAATGACATTACATATCCGTAAATCAAATACAATGATGAGTTATAGTCACATTTATGCGGTTTTTGATAAAAAAAAAGACCCTAAATGACAAGTAAATATTGAATAGATCGTAAATCCATGATGGTAAGTTGTACATTGGTAATAGAAAATATAACTATCACTAAATTTAAATTTTGAACATGCTAACAACTACTTTTAATCACAAAAAAAGCTTTTTAAAGTATCAAAACTTTGATGCATGTGATACATTTAATTTTCTGGTTTCCTGCAAAGTTTTGCTTTTTGGAGTTAGTGGCTTTTTTCTTATGACGGCAGTATATCAAATGTACTTATGTACTTTTGGTAATAAAGTATTCAAACGGATCGCGTGCTGTTAGGCTGTACCTTATAGTCCAAACAAAGAATCTTCGTGTAGAGAATTAGTAAAAATTTAAACGTAAAATCAAGCTCTCAATTAAATATTAAATTAAAATTAAACAAATCAAATTACACGTGTCTATCTTGTGGATGAAATGAAAACCTTTCTTCTTTTATGAACTGATATGAATCGTGGTCATAACTTTTTGTTTCAGAACACATAAACCAATAAACTCCAGGCAGTTATGCACAAAAATATGAACATATTTTTCAAGTTTATTATCGCAGGAACACATTAGGAACGGGCTGTGACAATTATTGATGTTTATTAGAATTTTAAAGACTGGTCATATAACCTTTGCGGGTGAAACCAGGGTCCGATTTACCATTAAACCCGGACGTAGGGTCACCAGTCTTTATGGTCCTCATCTTTTGTTTGATTAATCATAAATAGTGTAAAAGTTGTGTATACTTTTAATTTTTTTTTATTATAATTGCAATTTTTATAACTTTTCAGCAATTTTCCTCAAAACGTTATAATTTCTTGTTTTTTAAATAATTAACGTGATCTGGAACGTTTTTCATTATTCGAGAATATTTATTTTTTAGGAGAATCAGCGCTATTGTACCTATAATATTGAATTTTCTAAATCATGCCCTGACGGGGAACCACGTGAGTTTGTAATAACTAAATTCTACCTAATTGTAAGTTTATAAAGTGGTTAAGCATAAAAAAATTTATACTTTGTGTAACTAATGGAGAGTTTAAATTTGCAGAATAGAAGGTACGAGTTCCTAGTTCGGTCCTAGGCGATGAACTTGACAAAGAAAAGTAAAAAAGTCGTGATCTTGTGATCGGAGGGTTGCCAGCTTCGCTACAAAATACTAGAAAAGTCATCCAGAACATCCGCAAAAGTTAACGGCGTGTATACGGGACTGACTGGTGCACGATAAATCTGATCGGGGTCCAAAGTCCCGACGTCTATTGAAGGCGTTGGCTGCCAATTCAGGTGTTTCCTCGTCATTTGACCATGGTTCTAAAATAACGAGGTGCATGTATGAATGTGTGTGTGAATGTGTATGTGTTCCCGGATCTTTCCTTCGAGATAGACCCCGAACCTTCACCAATAGCCCACTGTGCAGCTCTAGTGCGACGTTAATTAACCGAAACAAAAAAAAATCAATCATGAGCGTCCATCGTCCTGCCAACTAGGCCATCAAGCCAGGTATTGAATTCATAAGTAGCGGAAGTGAGAACCACAAATCATACAAATGCAGTTTGAAACGTATATTCTCATGTGACTGCCCGTAGCAGGCCATTATGTGTAGAAAAACAATGCCCGAATATCCATTCTTCTTAAAAGGATGCTTTTAAGGGTAATTTTCTCATCACACCACATCCCCTCTTTTAAAAGGAAAGCCCTACAACAAATAGATCAGGTATTTCTCCCCCCCCCCCCCTGCTCCCAGTTAAATTGCCCCACACTAGCCTTTAAATTGCAGAAGTTCTTTAGAAAAAATTGCATATTGGGCTTTGGTTCAATCACGGCCTAAATGGTTTTGTTATTGGAAGAGCAACAAATTAAATGGATGCGGTGCTATTCTAACAACTCACACTTTTCTTGAAGTTATTAAGTATCCGGCTGCTTTTCTTTTTCATTGCTGCCAGATTTGGCGCTTAATCGTCGATTCGGTGTTTTTTTTTGTGTCTGGAGCTTCTACAATAAGTGGAAGGCCTCCGTGGCCGAGTGGATTAGGCGTCAGCTGGGAATACAAGGGTCCCCGGTTCAAAACCTTGCGATGGACTAGACTAAAGAATAGTAAAAAGTAGTGATATTGCGATCGGAGGGTTGCCAGCTTCGTAACATAATTATAGGAATGTCGTCCAGAACATCCACAAAAATTATCGGCGTGTATACGGGACTGGTGACCGATAAATCTGATCGGGGTCCAAAGTCCCGACGTCTACTGAAGGCGTTGAGTGCCAGTTCAGGTGTTGTCCTCGTCATCTGACCATGGTTCAAAAATACGAGGCATCGTTCCCGGGACTTTTCTTCGAGATAGGCCCCGAACGGTCGCTAATAGCTCACTGTACAGCTCTAGTGCTACATTAATTAACAAAACCAAACCAAAACAAACCTGATATATAAATCAAATAATTTTACCGCAAGTTAACTCTTTTTTATATGTGTCTTTGTGGTGCGGATCCGTATAGGCTATAGCCTATGGCAAAATCCGGCCCTGCATCGTTTTGAATCGTGATCAGGTGACAAGGACAGCACTTGGCCTGGGCTTATTAGCAATACCCAGTGCGACATTAATTAAATTAACTAATTTTTTTTTTTATATAAGTTTGGAATATTGTCACTTTTTCTCTTTGTTGGCGATCTCGCGATGTATGAATCGGCAACCCTTTGCATTATTGGAATGGCAAAGAAACTACTCGCTTCGTAGATTTATCTCTTTTCCACAGACAGTTTTTGCGCCTCAGGCACGAAACTCTTTAGCCGAAATTAGCGGCAATTACTTTCAGAGTCTGCAGCGCTGTGGCTACCGAGAGGAGGAAAGAAAGATAATTTTCTTTCGCGTTCCGAGGATTGTTTTTTTTTAATCATTATTATTTATTATTATGATTATTTTTGTGACTGCCGAAGACCCGCTTTTGGAGTTTTGAATGAGCCTATAGAGATTGGACGAAGAGATTTTTGAGAAGTTAGAAGACGAGATGCTTTTGAAGAAGGGGATCAGAAAAACTGCACTGTCTGTATATTTGGTTTTCCTTTTAATAAAGTAATGTATATTACTAATGATTATCGTGGTCAAAAATTTTAATTTACTGCTTAAAGTAAAGATTAAAAGGCGGCTAAGGCGTCAAATTTATATCGCTAAATATGATTTCACGTTCCACATTAAATATTCAGTTCCAATTTTGGTATTCGTATTTTAAAAAATTGGTTTTTCAAATAAGTCTTCAAGACCTCCGTGGCCGAGTGAATTAAGGCGTCAGCTGGGAATCCGAGGGTTCCCGGTTCAAACTTGGGCGACGGACTAGACTAAGAATAGTAAAAAAGTAGTGATATTGCGATCGGAGGGTTGTCAATTTCGATACCAAAATATTAAAATGTCGTCCAGAACTTCTATAAAAAAAATTAACGGCGTGTATGCGGGACTGGTGCACGATAAATATGATCGGGGTCCAAAGTCCTGACGTCTATTGAAGGCGTTGGGTGCTAGTTCAAGTGTTATCCTCGCCATCTGACCATGGTTCAAAAATACGAGGCATCGTTCCCGGGTCTTTCCTTCGACATAGGCCCCGAACCGTTGCCAATAGCCCACTATGCAGCTCTAGTGCGACGGTAATTAACCAAACCAAACCAAAACTCATAAGCCTTCCCTTCTAGTGCTGGATTTACTACTAGGCCAAGGCTCTGGGAAGCCGTAAGATACCGATTTTTTTTACAGAAGTATTTATTAAATAGCTTTTATACAATTGCATTTGGCTAACTTTCCCTTTGGGCGATATTTGTAATATAACTAAAAAAAGGGTGAGTTTATATCTCTTCCAACCACATATAGTCTACGTTATTTACAAATAATTTTAGTTTTTTTTAAATACTGGTTTTAAGAGTAATTTTTTTTTTGTCTATCAACATTTTTTGTTCATGCTTTCCCTGACGTATTGTCATATTCCCTGAATATTATTTTACCATTAGCATTGTATTTTTAGTTAAAGAACAAAAAAAATCTAGATATATTAAAATTCTAGACGTTATAAAAGTAATAAAAAAATGTGTGTTTACCTATATCATAAAACTATTTTTTTTAAAGTTTAATTACTTGAAAAATAAATTAATTTGCTCAATTCTTTTTCACAGCTCTTAATATTTAGATAAAAAAAATTTCATTGAAATCCTGCTTATTTTTATAGTAACCGAGTGGTTTTAAATTTGGCATTACTAATCTAACATCAAGGGACTTCGGAAGTACATAGTAGGATATGAGCAGAAACAGAGTTGCCTATAAAATTGATTTTAAAATTTGCTGTTTTTTCAATGCTGAATATCTAAGGCTGTAGTTCAGGGATTTCAAAGAAGACATAAAAATATCCTAGTGTTCCACTAAATAAAGGCACATTTGGTAATATTAATATTAGCAAGACCGAAAACTTATTTTCGTTTTTTTTAGATGTCTTACTGTTGCTCTGAGGCGACGGTATATTACTTTAAAATCGAAGACAGAGACGGGGGCCGCTCATAATAATTAAATCCAGCACTGTCCCCTCCCTGATAATTCGCTCAGTCAAGAGACGCAATAAGGAAACATCCCCTAAAACACCTCAAAGATAATATCTACAAAATTTCAATAAAAAAAGTTTAAAAATCACCCGTTCACATCACGATCATTCGATCCACTACACGCCAGATCAACAAAACCCAAATAAAAACGATTCCAGTCATAAAACCGCTGATTAAAACGCAAATCCTTTCCCAGTACCTTTAGAAAAAAGAAGAAAAAAACGCGCGCTTTTATCACTCAGAAAATAGTGTTAATTACCATTCCCCCTTTTCCCCACTTCACATATCATATGTATCATTTCTCTTAAAGCTGGCACACAATATAAAACAACCCGATATCGCTTCAATCAGGGGAACCAGACTCTTTGCTGATCGATGGTCGAGATTAGCGCGTACAAAGCGCGAGCGTTTATACGCGTCGCGTTTGTTGAGCGTATCCAGCGATGCAATTAATTGCGGGAGGGGGTGCGTCAACAAGTGCGCTTTTGTGTGCGCCGTCGCGTGCGCCGTAATCCCCCCTCCTAATTGCCTCGTAATAAGGCAGAGGGGAGGTTGGAATGTCGGTTTTTGACGTTTTTGTTTCGGGGGGGGGGGGGGGGGGGGGGGGTTGGTTTAGAATTTTTTTTTATCGGGCTTTGACATCTCTGTGATGTCAAAGCTTTTACCGCGGTGAGTATACGTTTTGAGTTTTCAGTTCACACATGTAACAAAAATGTATTTTAAAAAAAAATGAGCGATATGTGGTAAAATTTAAAAAAAAACTGCTACCGAAGCGATTTTGATTATTGCTTTCATTAAAATTTATATGTATCTACGGAAGAATTTTTAAATTTTGTAATTTTGTTTTTCCCGATTTGGATTGGGCCCCCAGTTGCGCAATGGGTAAAAGCGTTCGGCTAATAATCAGAGGATTGCGGGTTTGAGCCCGACTGATCGACTTGACAAATAAAAATAAGTTGATCTTGCGATCGGAAGGTTGCCAGTTTCAATAATATCCGATAAATAATTCTGCCGTGTATACAGGACTGGTACACGATAAATTTGATCGGGGTCCAATGTCTTGATGGCTGTGTTGAGGTTGCGTTGGGTACCAACCACTGATCTCTAACTGTAACTTCTGGATAGGACAACACATTTTGTTGACTTGAAGCCGATATGGAGGCCGCCATGATGGGGCACACTTTTCTTGATACCGCAATATTTCGTATATTTTTCATGTTAAAATACGCCGGCTTATATTATGTTTGGGTAAGTTTTTTTTATTTTATTTTTAAACCCATTTTAAAAGTAATCTGCTATTAAAATAGGAAGTCATTTGCAAGTCAAAGTAGAAGTAGTTACAAAGCAAGATCAAAAACTATCTGTTTGGCAATATAAAAATTAATTCTATAAGAAGAAAATATAATATTTATATATATTTAATACTTCTACAATGCTTTGGTAATAAAAAACACCACTAAATCATTTTTAAAAAAATGTTGGGGCACAGTATGGCAGCTTTCAATTGGTTTCAAAGCGCCCGTAGAGGAAACAAAGTTTGAGCCTTCCAGCAGTTACAGTTAGAGTTCAGTGGTACCAACTCAGGTGTTGTCCGCGTCATTGGACCATGGTTCAAAACCACGAGGCAATGTTTCCGGGTCTGTCCTTCCAGATATACCCCGAACCGTCGCCAATAGCCTACTACACTCTCAGAAATAATACTGTAATTTTTAAGATTCTTCGATGGTCAATGTTATTTTCGTTATATTTGACGATCGATTCGTCATTGAATTCCGTAACTTTTTAACTACGTCGAAACAAGAATCCTCATATTTTGAACGAAAATTATTTACTCAGATTCTTTTACGGCCCTTTGTAGGTGTTTTAACTCATAATCGATTCGTATACGTATATTGCTATAATTTATTCGAGCTTCCTGGCGTGGTTGGCAGAGCGTTGGTCTGTGGAACGAGAGGTTCGCTCTTCGTATCAGCTGGTCGGTATTGAATTATTATATTATTTAAAATTGTCCTCAGTTTTGAAGAAATAAATTTCGTTTAAAAAATGACAAAATGAATTTCTTCAGTTTGGCGAAATATTTAATCGGTGCATTAAATTTTTTTTTTTTCTCCAATCGACCTAATTTTGAATTGATTGAATTAACGCCGCGCTAGACAAACATGGGCCATTGGGGACGATATGAGAAATATTATGAAGGAAATACCCGAGAACCAGTGGTTTTTTTCTGTACTGAATCAAACTCGTCAAGGATTCTGCTCTTGCCTGAAGATTACCCATCTCATAGTCGGCGAAGGTTCGAATATCGTCTTTAGCAAATGCAGCGAATCAATGCCATTTGTAAAATTTGGGATGCTCGTTTCGTTTCTCATCGTCTGCCCAAACACTCGGGACTGGGTGTTAAAACTGTTATTCTTCAAATATTCTCCCGTCGGCATCAGGTGTATTAGGGGAGTTAACTCAGATGTTGTCTTCGCCATCGAGACTATGATTAAAATTTTAGGGGCAATGTACCCGAGTGTTTCCTTTGGAATATTCTTAAGCCTTTTAAAGAAGTGTGTTTTACGAAACATTTAAACGATTTATTTTATAATTGCAGGTAATATAATTTAATAGCGTAACTAGTATATCCTTTCTACTATCCAACTCTGGATTATACCAACTCTAAAAAGTAACCCAACGACTAAAACCGCAAACACCTTAGCGGTTGTTTCCATCGTAAATCATAACCCGGACCCGTAAAACTACAGGGCGCCTTTTTTATACATTATCACCGTCTTTACATACTACAGGGGTCGATTCATCTCCCTCTAGGAAGAGCAACATTCCCGGAAGTGACGTAACGTCGTTAATGACCTCGCAGCCTTCTTCACAGCATTCCTCCAGTCATCGCATTCCTGGAGATCTTTTTTAGTGGGGGGATAATTAAACCTCTCTGCGCGGAACAGGTGCGCACTATCACAATCCCCGATCTTCCGGAATAAACAAAGACGCCCCTCAATCTCTGATGTCACTTCCTGTTAAATGCGATCCCTAGTGACTTAATCGCGTTCAGAGATCTCGGTTGGGATTTTTTGTGTCGTCGATGTATAACTGGGATGGTTGGTTTTGTTAATTAACGTCGCACTAGAGCTGCACAGTGGGCTATTGGCGACGGTTCGGGGTCAATCTCGAAGGAAAGACCCGGGAACACATACACATTCACACACACATTCATACATGTACCTCGTTATTTTAGAACCATGGTCAGATGACGAGGAAACACCTGAACTGGCACCCAACGCCTTCAATAGACGTCGGGACTTTGGACCCCGATCAGATTTATCGTGCACCAGTCCCATATACACGCCAGTATAATTTGTTGGATGTTCTGGACGACTTTCTAGTATTTTTGTAGCGAAGCTGGCAACCCTCCGATCGCAAGATCACTACTTTTTTACTTTTCTATGTCAAGTCCATTTCACGGATTCGAACCACCAATCCTCTGATTAGTAGCTGAACGCCTTATCAACTGGGGCTCCGGATTTACAATGGAATGGAAGTACATTCGGAGTTATAGTATTGGCTAGTCGAGCACTAGCAACAATTGCACTGCGACTTTGAATCACATGAGCAATTAAAAAAAACACACACTGCAACTGCGAGCGATTATTTAATTGCATCCAACTCAGGGGTTGCCATGTCCTTGATTTTGCAATTGCCAAAGTGAAGGTGAAAAATCGTTGAATTTGGCTATTTCATATAAAATCTCCAAATTGTCGATTATTTGTCAAATCTGGTAGCTCTGAAAATGTTACTTTGTGCAATTAAAATTTGCTCAGTGAGCAAATACAATCAATATGAATTTTCTAGTTGCGTGCAATTAAATAGTTTAGTTGCATGTCTGACAATTGCCAGTGCGTGGCTAACCTTATAATTCCTGAGTTTAGGTTGAAAATGACAAAAGTGTTTCCATGTCTTTCTTTCGTGATGGATAGCTCCAGGGTCGGATCTGGGAACCGAAGGAAATATCTGGGGAAATATCTGACCGAAGGAAAAATCTGTTAACACGACCACATACGTTAACTTGTATTGGGCCTGAGCCTGCCCCCAAACAATATTTTGAAATACTGGCTCAACTTTCCTACAGTTTGTCTTTTTATTAAAAGAGAACCATCAGACCCCAATAATTTTCATATCTTTACGCTGCTGAACATTGTCCAGTAACTTTAAATTGAAGACAGTTTGCAAAGACAACATCTGAGATGGCACACTACATTCCAAACTTAAAGGGTATGTGAACCGCGATAGATTTAACGTGCTTCAATTATCTCTACACGAAAAATATTTGGTGAACAAGGATCAAACTTACTTTATTTAAAAAAAAAAATCTCGGCACCCTTCCCAGTTTTTCAGCCCATCCTCCAATGGAATGGAGAACAATCAGATTTTAGTTTGCAGTTCCACAGTATAGATCAATATTTTGAGTATATTTAAAAAAAAAATTAAACTGCAGGCCTGTACATAGGCATTACCAACCCTTCCCCCATGACCAAAAAGTTTGTCCTTCTTTAGAACACTTGAGCATAGATTTGAAGATTTAAGGGTAAAAGTTCGTTCCTAGACATCCGGCAAAATAAATTTAATATACGTTGTTCTATTTACTTATGCGCGCACTCGCTACAATTCATCGATTGTTACTGAAGTTGCACCAGTTAAACTGCACAGCGTATGCCCCTAATTCTCACTCTCCCCTCCCCTCCTCCGTACAAATGTCAGAAGGGGGTGGGTGTGGATTAGAAATTGAACTGGTGGACGCGACCTACCTTCCTTCTTCATCCACGAAGGTAGGTCATTTATCTTTATAGGCTAATTTCCCTTGGAATTGTAGGGTTTTTAAATATTGTACAGAAATACAGATGGTGCCACGGAGCGGTTAGATTTGAATCTGACGTTTTTTAAATACGATGTTAATTTTATACAATCCTCCTTGTAAAAAGTTACAACTTGGATGCACATATGTATTATACTTGGCTCAAATGAGCATTGAAACTGTAATAAATGTAGTGTTTTGTGCTGTAAAAAGTTCAATTATTTAAATCGGTAATAATACTTTTAGACTTATGAGTAAGCTCGTGTCGAACAAATAAATTGAATTTCATGGCTAAAAGATATTTCTGAAAATGGTGTTAATGAACTATAGCTTCAACCTGTAGAAGCAATAAATTTTACATAGGGCTTCGAAATATCAAAATTTTTGATGTCATTTATGCAAATGACCGCTGTACCCGTAGCGATTTTTAAAGACGTATTCACATCAAAACCCGTGAGCCTCAGTGGATAAGGCGTTCAGCTACTAATCAGAGGATTGGTGGTTCGAATCCGTGCGATGAACTTGACAACGAAAAGTAAAAAAGTAGTGATCTTGCGATCGGAGGGTTGCCAGCTTCGCTACAAACATACTAGAAAGTTGTCCAGAATATCCAACAAATTATACTGGCGTGTATACGGGACTGGTGCACGATACATCTGATCGGGGTATAATGTCCTGACGCGTATTGAGGTTGCGTCGGGTGCCAGCTCAAGTGTTGTCCTCGTCATCTGACCATGGTTAAAAAATACGGGGCATTGTTCCCGAGTCTTTCCTTCGAGATAGGCCTCGAACCGTCGCCAATAGCCCACTGTGCAGCTCTAGTGCGACGTTATTAAACCAACCAAACCGCATCAAAACCGATTGCATACCCAGGTAAGTCAAAAACGAGGCACCACCCGACGCGATTCCAAGGTCCACCGCATCTGCCATCCGAGACATGTCGGATGCAGCATCACGTCGCACCGAACCTAATTAACGGAAATTAGCAGCCCTAATTAAAGGGGCCAAAGTGCTCCTCTCCTCTCCAAATTGCCCCTCTAATCTTCCTCTCTCATAAACAAACAAGGCAGAGCGACATCTTCAGTGAAAATTGTCCTTAAAAGTCCGCGCTACAATTAAAGAGACCGGGTGTTTTGTCTCTTTTAATTTCGACGAACTGTCCAATTAGGTCCTGGAAAAGGGAGGGGGGGAATGGCGTGATTGAATGGCCGCAATTTCTGGTAGTCGTCGCCATTTTAATAAGTGATTTTTATCTTGTAATTGCGACGGGAGGGGGGATTTTTCTTTTTCTGATGGAGTTCTGATGCTTGAAGTCAAATAGTAGGTAGTGATGAATTGGAAGGAATTATTTCGAATTATCTTTGAGGAAGTATCGGGAATGTCTTGAATGGATGAATGACATTCCGTGTAGCTTTTATGTGAAATCTTCAGTAATGGATTTGTTCTATGTAAACGATACATCGCCCTCAGAAATACCACTCTCATTTTTTTAGCGTTTAGCGATCGTCAAGGCTACTTTCGTCAGTTTTGACAATCGTTTCGTCACGACTTTTGACGAAATAAGAATCTTCGAATTTTTAACGAAATTAAGTTACTCCAAATCCGGTTGCATCACCTTATTCGGTTCAAATTTTGGTTCTTGTATGTTCTAGAATATATGTATATTGCCACAATGCAATAGAGCTTTACTAGCTGATGTCGAGATGTCCATTTTTATTTGAAATAGGCCTCATTTTTGACGAAATAAATTTTGTGGACAAAAAAATTGTCCTTCACTTGACAAAATTTTTAATCGGAGAATTTAGCAGACGTCTGTTTCGTCAAGAAATTAGGGTATGGCTTTTGTCATACATACTTTCAGATAAATTATGCGTTGGTGAAAAAAACCACTGCAAAATGTGCTCAAATATAAAGTTGCAAACGTCAGTCTTCTTTCCTACCATACCTCTATAGTTCCGTCGTCACTGCTTTAATACACAGTTGCGGTAAGTGACTATTCACTAATTTTTCAGGACAGTCAATAGAAACTTAGTAGCATGGTTATTCGAATTTGGAAAACAACAATCGTCAATTATTGCAACCAATTAAAAGTGTTATGTTTTATTACCGTAATTAGGTACTATTAGATTACGATTTGAGGATTCGACTGAGCTTTGAACATCAATTTCACACATGGCACATACTTCAGGTGTGTAGTGTGCCTGCTCAGTTGTTGCACTCGTCTAAGCATGGTTCAAAATTGAATTGTTTGCTACAAAAAGGATGTAACTCCAACCTAGGGGAATTTGGAGTTACATGTTCTATCTTGTGGTAAAAAAAGACTTGTTTGTTTGGTGCCAGAAAGATGTAGCTCTAATCGTAAGTTCTCGCGTTACTCAATAGATGACAACGAAACAAATCAGCCGGACGTTACAGAGGGGGAGTGGGATGATCAAAAATGTATTTTTTTATTTTTAAAACCAAGTTATATGCTATGTTTCAATTGAAGTTTTCTTTAAATAAAATAATATTGTGATAAATTGTATTTTGTGAAATATTTTTCATAGAGTTAGACAGAACATCAATTTGGTTGCAAGAAAGAGGTAGCTCCAACAATCCAACATGTGCCACGTCATCTGGAAGATATATTTCTGAGTGAAAATACTGTGATAATATGTAGGAACAATTAAGAAGATTGATCAAAAAGAATATCTTCACACAACTTGGAATTTTGAATTTTCATACGTTTTTTACGGCTTTCTGCAAACTTGAATAACTGGAGCTACCTCCTTTTTACAGCAAAACCCTCAATTACAGAACAAGGTCCCAGGGTCATTCCTTCGAAATAACATTTAATGATAGAACGTACAACTTCCTTCAGGAAAGACGTAACGTACTGCTGGTAGGACTCGCCTTTATGAGTGTATATATATATATATATATATATATATATATATATATATATATATATATATATATATAATTTCTTCCGTTCTGGCTGGCAAGATGGCTGATACTATTTCTGAATTGGTACATAATGTTAACAGTTCGATAATTCTAACTGTAAATTTTTTTTATATACAAACGTTCTTCCGGAAGATCCTTCCAGAATGTCTGGGTCCATTCGTTCTATCATTAATATTATGTATAGCTCTTGTGCGACTCAATTCCGACCCACCAATCAAGTAACTAATAGAGGGTTATATAACGAAATTCAAATGTATTTTATCGCAACACACAGCAACGAAATATTTAACTAACAATTACTGGCAGATTTCTCTTTGGATAACTATAAATACATTCCCATTTGAGATAACTGAAAATATATTGGCCAATTCTCATTAAAATAAAAGTGTCTCCTCATAACTTTCTACGTTCTTTACACAAACAACCCCATTATGCTCATTAAAACACCAACCATCCTTAAATGGATACAATTACAGTGTCATTAGGTAGACTGCATACATATATAATACCAGACGTCCCTCATTTACATGCACTTTCTTTAATGGCTCCTAAGCGGTATAGGATTTCATGTATCACAAAAGGTTTAGCGAAGCATGCCTAATTGTCACTGTAGAGACGTCTCATGAACGTTGAAAAGACGTCCTAATAGACCGGCTTAATGACGATTAATTCAAGGTACGCCGTTTGAATCGCAGATGAAACACCTTTTGGGTAATTAAGAATAAACACGTTTTTTTGTTACCTGATTTATAATTTTTGTGGTCGGTGAAACGATTTTCCGAAAAAAAAAATTCGATTATTCGAGTGTTTTTATGTAACATCGTTTGGTTTTAAAGGAAATACTCCTTTATTCATCAGAATCAGGACGCCATTTGTTGTTCGCAAGAAAAGTCAGCTCATTGAAAATATTATAGGTAGTTCTGGATCCTGATGAATAAAGTAGTGTTTCTTTTAAGTTTAACCTTATACATTCTTAGAACATCCTTGACATTTGCGTTTTTTCTATGGAACATTTATTTTTCTTCCTGTTCTCTTCCCCAGAACTTTTTATGCTCATAGAAGGGGGGGGGGGGGGTATCGTAATCTATTTTGCCTCTGCATAAGAACATCTTGAAAAAAAATCGATGTTATTTAAACACAAGATCGCTGTTCTCGTTAATTTTAAAGAACATGGGAATCAAAAGAATGGGTCGTTATGTTGCCGCCTGAGAAGAGACAAGGTTAATCACTAAATTAATTTGTGTGTCTATTGCAACTTTTTTTAAAAAATATTATGCATGTTTTCTTTGGAGACATCGCGCCAAAATTTCCCCAATCGGTCATTTATGTTACTATTTTTTTTGATGAAATCTTGCCTTGAATATAATGAATGCGAAATTTGGTGTAATTCCGTTTATTAGTTTTTAGTCCGCTAGTTATTAGTAGTTTTTTAGTCCGCTCTAAACAGCGGAACTTATTTTATGGCCGCGCTGTGTTTTTAAAAAAAAACAATATTTTTATATATAGCTTTCATAAAGTACGCCACAGCTTATTGATTTAAAAAATATTTTAACGTAGTGTATTTTTACGAATTTAAAATTAATGTGCATTTATGGAAAAACTGGCGATCAATGAACTATTATTGGCGTCTAAACCGCTTAGTGGGCTAAATCTTTAGGCATAATGCTAATTTTGAAGTAATTTGTAGTAATCAGTAATCCACATCAAAATCTGCAATACGTAATAACTATTTCAAATTTAAATATATATATATATATATATATATATATATATATATATATATATATATAAAAAATTTGACTCCAGAAAGAGTTATAACACACATCCGTCCTTACATCAATGTTTCGACTACACATATTTTTTTTTTTTAATTATCGTTGATCTGTTTTGCGACGTTAATTGGATAATTTAATTGACGAAGTTAATTATTGGATAACTCGAATAGTTTAGTAGTACGACAAATTTAAAAAAAACTTTGAAAGAATTATTAGAAAACACTAAAATCGAATATCATTGCAATATTTTTTTTTCAGATAATATTCTAAGAGAAAAGACGGCTTCAATACGAAAGAGGTCATATTTTTCTCCCAAAATTAGTATCTGAACTTTCTGCCATTCAATAAAATTCAACACATCCTTATGCCTTTTATTGACTGCAGATATCCTTTCAGGTATTTTTTTAATAGATATTTTAATCTGCCCTTATAATATTTCGAAACGCTCGCATTTGAAAACCATTTAAAAGAATTAAAGAGAGAGGAAAAAAAAGAAAAAATTGTGTGCGAAGCGGAACTGCTCTATTTGTGTGGAGCGAATGAAATCTGTTGACAGAAGTGAATTCTCACCGCATAATCGAATTTTTAAATTTCCTCTCTGCCAAAGAAAGAACTTCAGAATGAAAGAGCGCGAAAAAAAGAATAAATAAGTGTCTGAGCAAAGAGAAAAAATAAGTTCTCGAGTTCGACGCTAACAGAGACATTTCTGAAAAGTGTAATTATACCTCGAAAAGAGGCTTCTATATTCCAGCCTTCGAAATTGAATCCGCTGTCCAGCAGCAGGACAAAAACAACTCACCTCACAGCTTCGGAAGAAAAGAACCCGGTTGCTCGTATAAACAACACAAAGCGCGCGAAAGGTTAGGGTTAAAAGAGGAACCATTAAAGCGTCTTTTTTCGCACGCTATTATCACGACTAAACGCTGTATAATGACCGTAAGCGTCCACCCTTATAAACGCCTAAATTACAGGTAATAACAATAATGGAGGCTCAGAAAGCAACGCGGGCCTATTTTCGAAGGCAGACGATAGCTCGCCCCCGGGCGTTGAAAAGGGAACAGAAATTGCTTAAGTGTCGTTTGGCAACACACACATCGTCAATTTAGATTCTATTTCAAAGTGCGTAAGATTCTAACCGGCTTTAAACGATTCCGTCGACTTAAATAATACGAAGGTTGGTGGAAGAAGACCCACGGGTGGCTTTAGTCTTGCTCCTGTTGTTATATAATGGTTTGTTAATATTAATTCGATAAGAGAGAGAGAGACGAGCGCTGAATTTCAAATAGGGAGATTACAGGTGTAAAAGAATTAACTTTCGACCACTAAGTGTCCGTGATCGTCTTAAAATCCTGATAAAAGACTCGGTAATTGCCGATTTGAGTTTCACGCTTGCAAAATCGTTTTTTTGTATAAGTAAGTCAAGGGAGTTCTCCTTCTATGATTTTCGTACCTCAAATTGAAAAGCTGCACTTTCGAATACGTGAAGCTAAGTTCTGAGTGAAAGATTTGGTAATTGTCGATACGAGAACTTCGATAAAGCAAGGTCTATTCTAAACAAAACTTACGACTGCCCGATTAGTCAAAACATTTACGACTGCTCAGTGGTGCTCACAAATTTAAAGTCAAAAATCGAAAAGGAAAAAAAAATCAGAAATAATTTTTATTTTTTTAAAAGGAATATTTTAAAAATTCTATCTGAATGTTTTCAAAATCGCTTTGTATTAGTAAGGCACTGGAGTTTCCTTTTAATGATTTTCGCTCTTCAAATTGAAAAACTGCACTTTTGAATACGTAAAGTTAAGTCTGAGTGAAAGTTTTGTTAATTATCGATACGAGAAGCAAAACTTACGACTGCAGCTGTATTGTCAGATAACTAATCCTTTAGCAAATCTAGAACGTACGATAAATTTGACCAGACAAACATTAACTCCGCAGAAGCATGTCTTAAACTCATTCTGTGCAAAAAATCACTGGCATAAAATATCGAATCATCGTAATATGTTACATAATAGCAAAATAGAAATAACGACCGCTACGGTGAAAGAGGTCTCAAGTGATCAAATTAACATTTTAAACTTAAAATTATTTACACTAATCGTTATTATACAATGGAGATGTAATTTCTTTGCCCGTTGACGAAAATGCAACAGTAGCATTATATTCCCTAACATGTTGGCGATAGTTTTTTTTTTTGTTTCTTTGTACAAATCCATAGCAAATCTAGAACGCTCGATAATTTTTTCCATGCGAACACCACAGAGACATGGCCTAAACTCATTCTGTGGAAAAATCACTGGCATATAATGGCTTACACAATGGTAAAATGCAAATGGCCACCGCTACGGTATGAATTTTGTAAACAGTTTCCCGTTGCCAAACTACGGAAAGAAATACAACGTTTTTTTTTATCACCGCTTAAAAGAATTATACATATAACTCAATCGGATAAAAATAAACACAACTGTACCAAACTCTTATATTTAATAGTTTTAGGCAGTAAAATAAAATCTTGTGTGTCTGGGAATTAAGCAAGTGCTCCGTAAGCAATCAGAACCAAAGAAACCACATAGGAGTTAAAAACGATTTTCTATAATGATCAATTATGGAAGGCTACTTGTTACAAAAAGGAACAGTAATATTTTTTGCCATTAGGTCGGCGTGCTGATATGAAATCTGATATCTACTTTCCTGGACCTTTTTTTATTGCCATTTAAGCAAACTCCAGGTAAATATATGAAAATAAAATCTTAGCTATTATTACCTATAAAAATAATAATTTATTGATATAAAAATATATAAGTACATTCAGCAATTGTGAATTTCTCCACAAAATAATGTTTCAAAGTTAGATATTAATTCTGTGAAAAATTATAATGTGTTTATGCATTAGCAAACGTTCAATGCAGAGCATAAAACTCTTACAGTGATAATCGACATTTAAATATTTTCATAAAAATATGGCACTCTTATTTGTCATTCTCCTAAATTTTTTAGGAGAAATTAGTGAGCAACATCAGTATTGGCACTTTTGAATGCTGAAAAATATATGATAATCATATATTCTCTTTTCAACGCTGTTGAAATAATTTGCACATGCACCTCTAATTGAAGAACAATAATATGCACAACCAATACTTTCACAAACACACAATTTAACAAATGCAAATTTTTAAATGAAAGCCTTCCTTCGCAATTATTTTCACGCTAAATAAACATAAAGTTCGATTCAATCACAAACACGACGCATGTCAATAACAGTTAATTCTTTTTGTTACCTACCAACCGCCCTTGCATAGACAGATTAGCGCACACAAAATAATAAAAAAAATCCCATTTCCAAATCAATGAATATAAAACGAAAACTAATTCATCTCGCATAACAATCACGACAGATCCGTCCGCACAATTACCGTCCAATGCCACGATTTCACCTAAGTGTGGGAATTACCCATGACGCTCGGTAACCAATCGGAATCGAGGAAACCGCCTAGAACTTGTAAACGATTTTCTATAATGGCCGTTTATGGGAAGGCTACTTGTTACAGGAGGCACATTCGTTTTTTAACCGAGTCATTAGGTGGGCGTACTGATATGAAATCTAATATCTCACTTCTAGGGCCTTTTTAAATGTCGTTTAAGCAAACTCCCAGTAACAGAAAATAATTATCTGGCTCTCTCTTTATTTCCACTCGATTGGCTTGCGTTGCAACACACCCTAAATCATTATAGTGAAGGGTTGCGAGTAAAAATTGATTAATTTTATCAGGGAAATTTAAAGAAGTAAACAATCGGAGTGTTGCTTTATTTCTTTTGTAACTTTGTATACTGCTAGATGATGTCCCCGGTATTGCCCGAGGAAAAAAAAAATGGATGATATTTTTACTTATATGATCATATTTTAATTCAGTTGGCGATATACTTATTCATTTGACGAATATTTGTATTCATTTGACGAATATTTGTATTCATTTGACGTATTTTTGTATTCATTTGACGAATTTTTGTATTCATTTGGCGAAATTTTTATTCATTTGGCACAATTTTTTATTCATTTTCCGAATTTTTTTTTCTTCATTTACTTGTCATTTTTATTGATTTGGCAACATTTTCATTTAATAGGCGAGACATTTTGGTGGTATATTTGCAATATTTACTTATCAGTCAATCAGAATGCATCGTTTATCCGTCCTCATAGCTAACTAGGTAAGATATATTATATTATTACGATGTTGAAATGTTGTATTGCATAATAAGAACTCAAAAGAGTTAAACGAATTAAGGATTGGGAAGGGGGGGGGGGGGGAAGGTTCGAAATTCCATGTAGACAGTGATCTTTCCTTGCTGTGAAGGTGAAGTGTGCAAAATTTCATCCAGATGTGAATAAAACTGTAGATTTAAATACAATGGAAATCCATACATAAACACTTTTTTATATATACCATTCCTTCTCTACTTGCTGGGCACAAGGTGACTGGGTGGTAAAGAATTCGGCTAGCAATGAGATGATTACGAGTTCCAATCGGCGTGAGGTCTTAACAAAAAGTTAAGAGATAGTGATCTCGTGATCAGAGAGTTGCCATATTGGTTATTAAATTATAAATATCCCCTGAAATTATTCTCAATTACCAGCATCGCGTATACAGGACTGGAGCATATTAAATTTGATCATGGTCCAATGTTCTGACGCCTATTGAGATTGCTTCAAGTGTTATTTCAAATGTTGTCCTCGTCATCTGACCATAGTTAAAAAATACGAGGTGGAGTTCCCGGGTCTCTTCCATCGAGATATACCCGAATCGTCGCCAATTGCCCACTGTGCAGCTGTAACACGTAGTTAAATAACCAACAAACTAATCCTTCTCTAGATAGAGAGTTTTCGAATAGGTTAAAATAGAAACGAACTCGAGATCCTCCAATCTAGAATCTGTCCATCAAACTTATTTTTTATGCTTTAAACTGATTCCACTGTGTGAAACACACAACTTCTTTTTTAAATTTCATAATGAAAACAAAACTGAGTTTTCCCACCAAAAATATTCTACGATAAAACATATTTTTAATAGTATATAATATTCCACAATAATCATCTTCAAGAAATATCCATTTTCAACAAAATAGCCAACCAAAAAAAAAAATATCCAAATCCCATAATTTACAGTAGAACCAATTTCACAAATCTCCAAACGTGAAAGGAGTGCCCACCGCATTAAACGGCATCAGAATGCCCCATTACAGAGTTGATCGCTTTGCTTGCCATCATTGCGTGCGGCCAATTTCGGTCGCCAAACATCCCAATTCGCCTCCACGGGTTGCCGAATTCCCCTGCCCATCCGAGATGTGGGATTTAATTGAATTTGTAATTTAAGAACGTGAGGGGAGAATTAAGTAATTGGAAGCAGTTCTTTTAGAAGTTTTTTTTTTTGTTCTCTGAAGTTTCTGGAGGCGGTGTGAGCGGGATTTCCTTCTAATTCGCGGGCGGGGGCACATCGGAATGGTTTGGATTGAAAATGTATAAAAAATTGTGTGTGCAACATTGTATAATGGCCGGTATACATGGAAGAGTTACTTTGGTATCACACAAATACCTATAAAGACAATCAACTGCATACTCTAAGCAGTGTCGTTACGCAAAATATATTTTTCCCCCAACTTAACGATTCGAAATTCTCAACTCAACAGTGCTGAAAACGGAAAGTTCCAATTGCGGCCCATGGCAGCCTTTTGTCTGGGCGATAAACAATAGTTTGCTTCTTTGAGAATATGGTAAACCTGGCTCCCTTCGGCCGCAATTGGGCTATTGCCGCTGAAAATTTCCCAGTTCCATATAGACATTTTTCATCTTTTTTTATATATATTTTAGGTAATATTAAAACAGTTCTCTCACAAAAGCATTAATTTGTTGCACCCATATTCCAATGCAGTGTCCGTTCTGAGGTCTAATTTAAATGGAATCTAACAAGTTGGACAATATCTAATATTCCCTAGCTTTCATTTGTTAATAATATTCATTTTCTTCAGACATAAAGTTTCCCAACTCGGGGTTTTTATAAGTTGAAATTTCCAACTTTCAGGGTTTCCAGATAATTGGAGGGTTCGGACTCCCCCCCCCCCTGGTACGACGGGCCTGACTGACTTTAAGAGCCATTCTAGTCGGACGAGAGACGCGCGCGAGCTTTTGCAGATAGATCTGTGATTGGAGCATACAAATCACGTTGATTGTATCCACCAACCACAGAGCCATCTTCAAAAGCTCGTCCGAGTAGAATGAGCATAGTAGACCGAGAGCCAACGACAAAAAAATCATACTGTTTGCATAAATTTATAATACGTAAAAAATAAAATTGCACTTAAATGGTGGTTATACAAAGAAATGCTTGTCGCTTGCCGCAGGTGCATAAATTGGAAATTTAAAAAATTAACGTGTCTAACTCTAATATTATGCAACATACTTGAAAATGTACAAAGTTGTAGAGTAGCATTGTTTTAGTACGAAAAAACACCTTACCCACTTCATTGTTATAAATAGAACGCGTATATTTGTTTGACTTACAACACTTACTCTTATTATATTTACTGAGAGCGGCAAGCTATTAGAGAAATCCCTTGATTTAAGTGAAACAAACGTGCGTTGTACGCATTATGTTTAAAGCATTCGTGTGCGTAAGGTGTCTTTTTATACTGAACTAATGCTACTCCACAACTTTGTAACTGACTATTTTCAAGTATGTTGCATAATATTTGAGTTAAGCGTTCTAACTCGCTGTAAACGGTGTCAGCGCATAGTCACTTTACAATACCTTAGAGACAGCACTTTCATAACTATAGCTGTCGGTATTCAAAAGTTAAGTGGTTTGAAATGACTTTGATTGACCCTTTGTATCAAGATTATGCAAATGACTTGACTTTGATGTTATCATATTTTCAAAAACAAAACTAATTCTTTTAATACCTATAAACTAAATAATTTATTCAACAAATAGAAATAAATTTTAAAATTGCGTTTTAATACGAGGGAGAAAGATAATTTATAAAAAATACTTCCGAATCCCAATGATTAAAAAAAAAATAAGTGGAGGAGAAAAACAACTGCTGTTAGATCCTTTCTACAAGAACGTGATAAACGCGTGCGAGCTTTTGCAAATGGCTCTGTGATTGGAGCATACAAACCACGTAATTCATATCCACCAATTGCAGAGTCATCTGTAAAAGCTAGCACATGTTTATAACGTCTATGTAGAATGTGTCAAAGAAATTTAGAAAAAAGTAAATTTATAGAAAAATAACCTTTTTAGGTCTATTAAAAGCTTTATATTCAATATAAGTTAAGTCTCTGCTAAAGTTAAATATAGCCAATTACACAATGAATAAATATATTCTTGATGATTATAGTAATTACATTTTAAATTTTTTTCTATAGAATATGAACAGTATTTCCATTGCTTTTTTTAAGTAACTTAATTTAATTTTAGGTTCTAAAATTAAAAGCTTCCCTTTCGTGCATTTCCTGGCGACATCTCTGTTAACATCATCAGCATGTTCGACATTTTTTCTTTCCAAATCGGGAATCGAGTTCCAAATGTGCCCACGTCCGCTTCATTGCCTACCGCTAAATCCCATTAGTCAGTCATGGGCCCGTCACTCCAATACATCGAGCACATGCCAATCAGGGCCAAACAGCCTAATGTGCTTTTACAACTAATTTTTTCCACAACTTTTTAGCCGGGCTATATTAGCGCGACCGAACCTCCCCTGTGTAGAAGATCTCCGCTTCCAATCAACCGATCCAGTGACTGCCATGGCAACGAACTGAGCCCCCCCCCCCCCCCCTTAATGACCCTTAAGGGTTAAGACAGTGAGAATCCGTCCCACTCGATTGGTCAAAGGAATCGAAGTTTTGAATTTCCCCCCTTCCGATCTCCCTAAGACACTGTTTAGAGGAGAGAGTGTGTGCCCAAGCTTGGTTTCACGCTAAATTACCTGATTCCACCCCTTTGGAGCTCTATGGGGCAATGGATATCATTCTGTGGCTATCTTGTGATCCCCCTTGAAATCACGCGTATCAACGCAACTCGATTTCCGGTTGAGTTTTTTTGTTGTTGTTCACCTGGAGTAATCGGACCACCTGACAGACAGAAGGTTAGCGCACTATCATCTTGGGTCAATTGGATGCTGAATTCCAGTGGCACCAGGAACCGTATGGCAGTTATCCTTACTTTAACCCAAATGGTTTGGTTTTGATTATTGAACGTCGTACCAGAGCTGAACAGTGGACTATTGGTGACAGTTCGAGATCTATTTAGAGGGAAACATCCGGGAACGATGCATCAAAATACTAGAATGTCGTCCAGAACATCCACAAAAATTAACGGCTTGTTTACTGGACGGGTGCACGATAAATCTGATCGGGGTCCAAAGTCCTGAAGTCTATTGAAGGCGTTGGGTGCCAGTTCAGGTGTTTCCTCGTCATCTGACCATGGTTCTAAAATAACGAGGTGCAGGTATGAATGTGTGTGTGAATGTGTTCCGGGGTCTTTCCTTCGAGATAGACTCCGAACCGTCGCCAATAGCCCACTGTGCAGCTCTAGTGCGACGTTAATGAACCAAACCAAACTTTCAATTTAAAGAACGTATCTAACGGCCGTGTTGATTGGTTTCACTTTGCGGTAGACTTGTACTCTAACCGGCTGATGCAGAGGTCGCCAACCTTTTGTCCCTAAAGGGCCAAACAAAATTATTTTGAATATTTTAATTTACGTCAAGGGCCCCATCAGTACAAAAGTCGTATACACTGAATATCCAAAATATTATGACTTTTTTCCATACGCTGAAGTGTACGGAGAATAGTTGGTTCAGGAATATTTTGAAATGGTTAGTTTAGTTAATAAACGTCGCACTAGAGCTGCACATTGGAATACTGGCGACAGTTTGGGGCTATCCCGAAGGAAAGACCCGGGAACAATGCCTCGTATTTTTCAACCATGGTCAGATGAGCAGGCACTCGACACCTGAGCTGGTACTCGATGCAACCTCAATAGGCGTCAGAACATTGGACCCCGATTAGATTTATCGTGCACATTGTCCTGTATAATTTTTTGGATATTTTTAGACGATTTCCTAACATTTTAGTACCGAAACTGGCAACCCTCCGATCGGAAAATAACTACATTTTTACTTTTCTTTGTGAAGTTCTTCAGTCGGGCTCGAACTCGCAATCCTCTGATTACTAGCCGAACGCCTTTATTCACTGGGCAACTTTAATCTTTTGAGAGGATCCACGATTGAACTCTGCTGTAATTTGCTGCACTGTTGTTTTTCCAGTTATCATCAAAAATCCGGACGTTCTTTTTTTCCTCTCGGGCTATCAGATGTCTGCGGCGGTCACAATATGCACTAAAGACCCAGTTATATATATATATATATATATATATATATATATATATATATATATATATATATATATATATATATATATATATATATATATATATATATATATATATCCAGGCTTTTACCTTTTTTGCAAGCATCATTCCTATTTTATACTTCTCTCACAGAAACAGTATGACGTCATAGATAATATATTTCATTGTAACAAGTCTCAATTCAATTTACTCCATCTTTTCACGTTCTTGTTCTGCTTGATGTACAATGAAAAATATTTAGAGCGATAATTCTATTAATCTTTGTGTATCAATTTGATTTCTGCTTTTTTTTCCATAAATGTTTGTGCATGATTCCTGTTTTAATTCAGATATTTGGAAAAACAAACAAATTTGTTGCTTAGATAGAGGATGTCTCATTTGGAAACTTTTTGTAAAAATATTCAATTCTCCGGCATTTAACTATGCGGAAAAATGTCAATTAACCGGACCGTTTGCAAAAAGGAAAAACTTTCAAGAAAAATTTAACTTGAGGAAAAATCGGGTTATCATGCCTACTGCGCGTTCACGATGCATAAAAAAATATTCAATGAATATTGAAAATTTCAAGTGTAGCAAAGGTGAAATATATTTTTTTTTGTTTACTTATAAATTAAATCGTCTTTGTTTTGAAAGGATAAAACTTCTTCGATGTTCTTTGAGTACTTCTTGAGATATTCGGGCATTTGAATGAAAATAATATTTTGTTTAATATTTTCCAATCTTCTTTTCTATTAACAATTTTAATTTAAAGTTATAGAATTTTACCTTTTCAATTATATCTGAAATAAGAAAAAAAAACTTTAGTAATTTAAAAATATAAATATTTTGCAGTATTTACAATTGTATTAAACCAATTGATTAGCCGGTATTTTGCGTTGTGTACTTGTACATAAATTTAGTAGTTTTATTTTAAGGAACGTTTGGGGGGCCCCCCAAATGTTCTTTTGCCTTGGGCCCTTAAACTTGTAAGCCGGTCCCTGGGGCCCATCGTATTGAATTTCTAAATCAGGCCCTGTACTAAGTACTCTTGCTGAAGTAGAAACATTATCAAACCATAGAGTAATGATACAAATAGATGAATAAAAATGCTGATTTCCGTGTGTCCATCATTGAAACCACGTGATAGGTGGAAATGCCAATTCATTCATGCGGCAATATTACTTGGCAGGCCTTGGCGACTTTAAGAACTAAACGAGATCGAAGTATTGTAATATGGTTTTGTGTTTAATTTTGTATTTAAATATCGTTTGTTTGAACGAGTGGCACAATTCAAGGGAGTTTAACAGATATATTAAGGACATTTTTCTTACTTTATAGTTTTGAAATAATTGCATTACGTTTTTATGAAAAAAAATTACCATAAGCGAAGTTCTTTCAATTGTTATTTTGTGTACTTCAATAAGAAAATATGAACAATAAAACTTGAGAAATATAAAGAGTTTCGCTTCTTCGAGTATTGAACACAAATAAAATATTTTCGTTTCGTTAATGAAGAGGAAATATTTAGCACAAATTGTTTGAAAATAAGTAAATACCTACATATATGTTGAAGTTGAATACGGACAGAACTTCTTATCACCAAAAAAGAAGAAAATGCGCCAAATTTGGAACTCTTGCGGATGTCTGAACGCCAAATGTGGCAGCGCTATTACCACGGGATGTTGGTTTTTCTTTTCAATGTTGACACCGCGGCCTTACGAGAGTCTGGTAGTGAAGGCGCTCTCTATTTAATATTACAACTCTCTGTATCAAACGTGCTAATATTTCCAGAAGTTTTCAGATTATAAATTGATTTAAGTTGAAACGATAGACATGTCTGTCTGTATGCTGCTGATAAAATACGACTTTTAAAAAGTCACTACAATAATTTGTTTCTCACTCCTTAAAAATTTACATTTTTAACGCTTGTTCAGAAAGAAATGATTTATTTTTTGTTCTTTGACTTATTTATTTAAAACTATGAATACAGGAAATAAGCAGAAATACATTCAAATAACTTCTGTACAATTTTCTTTTATTTCCAAGAAAATATACATTCAGATGAAGTAACACTCTGTATATACAAGAACATCGAAAAAACAATTATACAAAAGTACATTCGTAAAGCAAAATCATTCATTAGTAAATGAAATTACAAAATCCATATCGGAAAAGTTTTCACTCGTAAATAATTTACATCGATTGATACACAATCGATTAATCACAATTGAGAGCACACAACACTGATGTTCAAGCTATGAATATACTTTTGTATTGACAACAAAGTCATTACAATACTGGCTTCTGCGCATGTCCTTCAGGTGACGTATTCCAGCTTGAATCGAAAAGAAAGTCTTAAATTATATTACAGATTCACGGATTGGTTGATGAGGAAATCATTTTAAATTTAAAACAATTAAACTGGTTTGGTCATGAAAATAAAATTAGGTAGGTATGAACATGTTTAAAAAAGTTTAATTTTTTAGTTTTCGAATTCTAATTACGAATTAATCTTATTGATTAGTATATTTTTTATATGATTTTTTTTTACAGTTCTTATTTCTAGACCAATATAACATGAGAAACGTACATGCAAAAACAAATTATGTCGATTTTTTTTTCAGAAATTTGATAAGCATTGAATTTTATAAAAGAAATATATATATCCGATAAAATTAATATTTCCAAAAATATCCAGTTAATTTTAAAGCTTGAAAATCCGTAGGTCCATAATCTATCAAAAGATTTTGCGGTTTTCCTCGATTTGTCATGTTTGTTTTTTGACATGCACGCTCCTCATATATATAACATTTAATATAAATATAATGTTCACTTTATGACTATATAATAACTAATAAAATAACTTTAGATGTATCTATTTAAAAGAGAAAAAAATATTTCAAAAGTTGGCTTTTCTTTAAATGTGCCCAATTTGCTCCGCCACATTGATTCATTTTGACAGGCTAAATAAGTGTAGAATATTTATAATTTTCAATAAGAAATTTAAAGAGCTGCTTTTATGTTTAAGCCCAAAAGTTTAAAAAAAAATTCAACCTAACAATTAGAAAAATCCGCATGAAAAATGTTTTAACGTGACGTTTTATTTTATACACAATTTAACTACCAATGAAATTGGGACTATAAAAGTCCCATTGAAATAGAGATATATCACTCATTTTTCCATCAGATTCCGAATATCGTCTACTTTTAAATGTGTAAGGTTTGCGATGCGTGTGTGAAATCAAAGCATTTTACAATACATGTGCAAATAACATTTTCGCCGGCCTCTTTATGCCTTAAACCCTGATCAATGAAATACGTTTTTGTACATGGATGGATGGATGACAAAGTATCTTTGGAAAGTAAGAATGGGCACACAAAGAAGAAATTTACAAGATATTTTTTACAACAAATTGGGTTTTATTGGTATGTCCAAGTCCATTGCCTCGAAGACATTGCGGACATAATTCTTAACCTTTCCCCTATGAACCTCTCATTGCCCATATTCAGATGGGTCCACCTTTACTTTCATTATTTGCATCCATGTAATTGTCTATGAATTAATCATAACCCAGTTTAGGTTTCATACGAGTTGATCCTACCTCAGTGTAGTACTTCCACGATCTACACCCATATGAACCCATATATGAATTCATATGAACCCATCTGGACCTGTTTGAACCCAATTTATTGTTTATGTAGGTCGACTTTTCTCAGTTTAGTACTTCTATGATCTGCATCCATATGAACCCAGATATGAATTCATATGAACCCATCTGGACCTATCTGAACCCTATTTAGGTTTTAAGAAGTCCACATCCCTCAGTTTAATACTGAAATAAATCTATATAAACAAACACACAACTAAACTATCCGTGTGGACTTAAATGAACCTAGTTTAGGGTTCATATGGGTACACTTTTCTCAGTTTGGGTATTTCTATAATCTGTCCGCAAATCTACACACATCTGGACTCATATGAACGTATATAAATCAATCTGAACTCGTGAGAATCTATTTAGACTTAAATGAACCAAGTTTAGAGTTCGTATAGATCCAGGTTACTCAGATTGATAATTCCATAATATGTACTCATCAATCTAAACTTGGATGAATGCATATGAATGTATCTAGATACATATGAACCCATCTGGTTACATCTAACCAGATGAAGTCTATCTGATCCCATATGAACACAATTGCTGAACCCATGAAAAGACGACCACTTTGTTTGATGGATATGTAGCAACTCCCGATACCATAGTCTCTGGTCATTTTATCTCCGGTCTCTGAATTTCAGTCTCTTGTTTTCAGAGTCCCTGGAGAAACAGCCAATGCATATCTGAAGGTGCACAAAGAAGATGACGGTGAATTGACAAGAACTTCAATGGTGGAATGCTGCAACGGGTGAATAATTCGGAGTCCAACTTAAACTGTCTTCGAAAACAGAGCTTGAAATGCTATCACGTGTTGGGATGAGTTTGTGCGTCGTCGTAGACGGAATCTTCACACTCGTCTTCGTCCTCGTCGCATATGGACTCGTCCGATTCGTCCATGGCGGGGGAGTGTTGCCCGTCGTCACCTTTGGTTTGGCCGTCCGTCGAGCCCGTCTGTTGTTCCTCCTCTTGCTTTTGCCGCTTGTATTTCGTACGTCGGTTTTGGAACCACACTTTCACCTGAGAAAGAAAGACAAAACTGTAAGTTTTTAACATTCTTAAAAAATATTAACACTAAATCTACCGACATTTCATGTATACCTAATCCTACCATGAACGGTCAAATGACCGCTTAAAAAAATATGTATCTTAATATAGAAAGAGATTTTAACCAATTGGATAGTGAACAAAATATTTTTTTTTCTATTTAGAAAAGTTTTATTTATATTTATCCATTTTCAGCACATTTTTTACAAATTACAATATTTTGTATTGCACATTTTCCGTTGCCGTTAGCGCCGCCTGCCGTGAGTCGGTCTGCACGCGTGCAGCCTGGTTGGGCCGACGCGGTCTGTACAGCGTTGCCTGGTTGGCTCGCAGGACGCTTGGTGCCCAGATGGCTGGATTACCACAACACTGTAGATCCACAATTTCATTGTGGACTCGTAAAACAATTTCAGGAGTGCTCTTTTCGAAGAATATAGTCGTAAATAACATGAATTGTTCAAATGGTCAAATGACCGCTCGTGGTAGACTAGACATGCTATAATTTTAAAGAAAGTTGTGAATATTGAAAAATGGATTGTATGCATATTATAGGAAAAGTCAATAAGTTACATGGCGATACAGTAACATTGTATACAAGACTTTCTAAACGAAATTTCAAAAACGGTCATTTGATCGCGCGTGGTAGGCTTAGTGTGAAAGTGTTACGTTATTTACTATTTTTATATTTAACTTTCTTTTGACGATATGACATCGTGAAATGAGTAAAAGTTCGAAAATTTTAACCGCAAACAACGTTTTTATGACTTTTTATGTAAAATATAATTACTGCTCCCCTTCCCATATACGATGGTATGTCAATTACCCTCATAGGACGATTCCACAAGGAATTATGAGGCGAAATCGTATACTGCAGTTGGATATAACTCTCTACGCATGTGGTACAAAGGTAAGGGGGCGGAATGGGTTAATAATCGATCTGTTTTCGATTTCCTCTACACGATGGTATGTCATAAGCTTATTCCACGCGGATTTATAAGGATGTCACAAATGGTTAATTAACGTCGCACTAGAGCTGAAAAGTGGGCTATTGGCGACGGTTCGGGGCCTATCTCGAAGGAAAGACCCGGGAACGATGCCTCGTATTTTTGAACCATGGTCAGATGACGAGGACAACACCTGAGCTGGCACCCAACGCCTTCAATAGACGTCGGAACTTTGGACCCCGATCAGATTTATCGTGCACCAGTCCCATATACACGCCGATAATTTTTGTGGATGTTCTGGACGACATTCTAGTATTTTGGTAGCGAAGTTAGCAACCCTCCGATCGCAATATCACTACTTTTTTACTATTCTTTAGTCTAGTCCTCGCACAGGTTCGAACCGTGAAGCTTGATTCACAGCCGAGACCTTTATCCACTGGGCTATCCGGCCCCCTGTCACAAATGGTGTTTACCTTTTATCAAAAAGGAAAGACGTATTAACGTCAAACACTCTACATAATTTCACAATCATAACCAATAAGAGGTGAAAGTTGAGTTTGCGTCTTTATGTCTGCAGAATAGATATATTAAATTTATACATCCCAAAATAATAACGAACTCGACCACATACATTCCAAATATTCAAATTCATTTCTTTGAACACTACCATAATATCGAATCTCGTCCATATCAATATTATATGTATCGAAGTAATTGATGAACGTGCTACTAACAAAACGATCCTATACACCTGCGCCCGGCTCCGGGCGTTTGCCATATGCTACCTGGGGAAGGGGGGGATTCTCATAGCAGATTTAAGTAAAAAATGTGGCAGGTGAAAGGGGGGGGATAAGCTAAAATCATTTCCTAACATCTGTTAAAAGGAAATTTGGTCTTCTAATGCACTTCCTTATTGTACATGATACTTACGCGTAATCGAATTTCTGACATGTCCTGTGAGTTCGAAAAAAAAAATGAAATCTTAACAGGAATTATTATGATAATGATCAGGGCAACTTATGATATGGATAAAATGAATCAGGTTTTTTTTTGGGGAATATATGCGAATAGTCCATATCAAAAGCAGTTATATGTACGAAAAGCTTTTTTGAGTAAATAATAACCTATCGAAATACAACTATTTTTAATCTAAATTTTAATTTTCACGTAACTTGTTTTGCAACTGGAATAAAGTTTCAACTAGTTTTGAAACGGGATACGCCACCGCCTTGTTTTTGTTCAAGAACCAAAAGCCGCTATATCCACATTTAAACCAATCAGAATTCACGTTTGCTCAATATAACTGCTTTTACAACTGTATAAAGTGTGATTAGCGGGGATATAGCTACTTTTGCTTCTGAATGACTTCTTTATGAATTTTTATAATTTCACAACGGAATTTGCTTCCTTATAACTTTTGCTTCAATTTTAAAATATAATAAAGTTATTGATACCAAGATATATTTTTTGAATTTTAGGATATAACTGCTTTTGCGTGAGGGCTACTTATTATTATTTTTTAGTTTTAATAATAACTAGCAAAAATATACGTTAAATAAAACGATGTACTATAGGAACAAAAATGCCTAATACGCTTTGAAAAAATATTAAATATCTAATAACAGCATCTTTTTTTTCATGTTTTATGCAAAAGCTTTGGATTTTCTTGAAAAATCTACGCAAAATCGTTCTTTATATTAATAAATATCAAAAAAAGGTGCCCGCAGTAAAAAGTCAAAAATGATGCCCGGTCAAAAAATGAGAAGTTAGCAAAGTAAAGTTGATCATTTAGTGCAATATTTTTATATAGACACAAAATAAATTGGAAATAAAAAATATTCTGAACTGTTAATAAAGCTTATCGATTTTTATTAAGGGGAGTTGGTACCTGTTAACCCTATCGTGCATAGTGTAGCATATATGCTACACAACTTGAAAATTACCACTAGTTGCATCTATTGAGTTTTATGTTCACTATTTTAGTATTGTCACGTAAGGAACCATGTGCCTGGTTCTTATAACCGCCTTTAGGTCCCTTATCTTTATAAAAATGATTGCAATAAAAGCAATTAGTTGCTTCGAGGTTTATTCTTCTAAAACTGGCTCTTGCTGGTAAAGTTTTCGAAGATTGTTTTATTACTTATAAGTATAATCAGGCTCTACAAAAAATCCTAGCTAATTCCAGAGTTATGTAGATTGTATTAACTATATTTTCATACTTTTTGAAAAATTATTTTATTAATTACACATAAATTTACATATATGCTAGACAACGGTTTTAATTAATTATTTAATTAAATAGGCACTTAGAATTTTTTGGATATTTTTGCAGAGGTCCAGGAGCAAAAAGAAAACGAAAAAAAAATTCATTACAAAAGAAAAAAAATCATGCACTAGAGGGTTACATTGACCCAATTTAGGTACCCTTTTCTCTAACGGTGCCTTCACAGTTTTCTACTAATGAAATTAATATGTGACTAATATGATAATGACACCCATAATCCTTATCCATTAAGTGCCAAAAGTCGCAACTTCTTCCTCGAGGATGAGGGGGGGGGGGGGGGGGGGGGCTCCTCATGAAAATAAGCGGAAACGCTCCTCATTTCCATGAGAATGGGTCGACCACTTGTGCTAAGGGCGGGGAGACACGATACAGGTGTTACTTATTACACCAGCTCGGGACCTTACTCGGGATGTTCAACTTTATTTCATACTTTACGTTAAACTACGTGTGTGTTTTTTTATATATAACGCGCTTTTTTATTTTATTCAATCTGACTGATGTCGGTGTTATTGTATTATTAAATAGGCGGGTTGTCTGAAGTTTGGCGTAAAAGTCGCCAAAAAAAAAATCGGAATACTATCTTCTATCTAGTCAGCAAGTTATATCATTTAGCCAAATAGTGTGGGTCCTAGTTTAATGGATTGCCCAATAATGAGTTGATTGTTACCCCACTTAACATTTTAGCCAAAGGGCGAGTTACGAATTTCAAACGATATTATCTATGAACTTTATTTTTTTTTAGACTTTCAACACGTCGCCAAATAAACTGCCCAAATCTTAAGTGTTCGTTAATCCTTTTGCAAATGTCATATCGACTTTACTTAAGACAGCAAGACATTTAGTAAAGATTTGAGTTGTAATTACTAATTTATATTTATTAGCTAGCTGTTACCCGCGGTTTTACACGCGTTAACAAAATGTTATTCCATCGGTTCGTTCTCCACGTTTATTCCTTCTCTTATTTTTTTGAAGTCAAAATTACTTGTCTACTGTTCAGACATCTCCGAATGTTAGCTTTTCCGTTTATTTTTCCCGTTGAAGCATTATTGTCACAAAGAGTTATTTCGCCAAATCAATTTTTGATCGCCAACTTTCAATTGTTGAATACAATAAATGTATATTAACTTATTTGAAAATATTTCATTGTTGTCAAGAGAACTTATGATTTTACAACAATGTATAGATGCAATTTTTTTAAAATTAAAAGTTAAAAAATATACCTTCTAAAACCATTATAAATGAAAAACTAAACTGAATTTTAAAATTTCAAACATTAGGTGAACAATTAGAGATTGAATAGTATCTATAAATAAATGTATACATTTTCAGACATGTCCAAGAAGTGAAAGAGGGTGTTTTGCGTGACACACACACACACTCATTTTATTATTATTATTATAGAAAATCAATTTTTATTTATATTTCAAACGGAAAGTTCCAATTGCGGCTCATGGCAACCTTTTGTATGGGCGATAAACAATTGTTTTATTCGTTGAGAATATGGTAAACCCGGCTCCCTTCGGCCGCAATTGGGTTATTGCCATTTCAAAAATTAGTTCGTTTGCTATAGAGATGTATTGTGTAGTGGCTTTGCATGAAACAAATACAACGCCAGTTTGTGTTGTACTTTATACAAAATAAGATAATTATTTGATTTGCCCTTTACTGCTCACTACAATAACGCTAATCACTAATCGATAATGAAAATAATTTTATATTAAAAAATTAGATTGCGATACATTGGACATTAAAGACATAGTGCAGGTGGTGACATTTTTTAATCCTGAGAGTAACATTCCTAGGCCTCCGAGGCCCGCCCTGGTATTTCTCAAAGGGCCAGTCGTAAACACACCTCCTCCCTGTTATGAACAACGTTTATATACAGGGAAAATTCAACTGGTTGGGCGATGGTCATTGCTTGACTGTTTAACTATACATAATTCAAAGCGACTTGTTTAAAATATAAGCGAATTAGTTGGGCAAAAATAGTGTTTTATGATGTTAATATAGCCGAACGTGATACAAAAAAACAATGACCATCGTCCAAAAATTTGTCACTACCCTGTATTCAATGATCTCGTGTGCAAAATGTGTTTAAAAAAGTGTCCAAAAGAACGTCTGGGTTAACTGTACGACCCCACATTGCTGTGGTCCGCTGTATATCTTAAAGCTATATACAAAATTTCAGAACTCCATGTGCAGAACTGTGTATATTTTATAGAGGTTAAACACACATACACTTCTGGTGATCTTGAACTCAAGAAACGCTTCGTAATTTTCAAGGGGGGGGGGTGGGGGGGGAATTGTAACCCTCTCCCTCATTGAACTCTAACCCTCATTGAATCTTTCCGTGCAACACCCGACTCTAACACAATAAATAACTCTCACTGTGTGTATGTATATGGTCTTTACAGGTTAAATCAACTTTATCGATCCCTTTAAAAGAGCCTACCGTCGGTTTCACACTCGACGTGTAAAAGCCCCTGAAGCGTTAAAGGGAATACACGTCGATCAGGCAAAAGGTAAGCAAATACAGAAAACGTGATTCATCAACCGCTTGCACACCATGCCGGCCCAAATCTTCCAATAACACGACGACGCGCGGTGTTGTGACGAAGTTGAACGCGTCTCTCTTCGTGTGAGGGTTAAAATCGTTTTTGTTTACCCGAGATCGGTCGATGTTTAAAGGTGCCACTTGGATGACCATGTCTCGAGAAGGTGTGAATGGCTGACACTTTCTCACACCCGGCTGATCAACCTTGAGGTAACCATCACACAGGGCTTGGAAGTTGCTTGTTTTAACATTGCATCCAATGAAGGGGTTCACACGCGATTATGTAAACTATTTTATCAAGGTGAAAATATACAATTTATGTTTAAACCTCTGAGCGTTAGTGACATATATATCGATGAAGTGGTGGACTCCCCGAAGGAGTAGAGTAGGGAGAGTGGCAAGAATGAACCCTTACCTCCGTTTACTTATATTCGAGATAGGCATCGAACCGTCGCCAATAGCCCACTGTGTAACTCTAGTGCGACGTTAATAAACAAACAAACCAAACCGTTTACTTATAAGATGAGAAAATAGAGTGGTTTGGTTAATTAACGTCGCACTAAAGCTGCACAGTGGGCTATTGGCGACGGTTCGGGGTCTACCTCGAAGAAAAGGCCCGTTCACCTCGTTATTTTAGAACCATGGTCAGATGACGTACACCTGAACTGGCACCCAACGCCTTCAATAGACGTCGGGACTTTGGACCCCGATCAGATTTATCGTGTACCAGTCCCGTATACACGCCGTTCATTTTTGAGGATGTTCTGGACGACTTTTCTAGAATTTTGTAGCGAAACCGGCAACCCTCCGATCACAAGATCACTACTTTTTTACTTTCCTTTTGTCAAGTCCATCGCGCGGGTTTGAACCATCAATCCTAGGATTAGCAGCTGAACGCCTTTACCGCTCGGCCACGGAGGCCACGATGAGAAAATATAAAATTGAGAAAGGATAAAACGGGATGAATATATACTAATGAAATCACATTGTCTTCCGACCGAATTTGGGCGGTTAAGTCCTCAAACGGTTAAACCAATGCGTATAGTTGGTTGATTGAATTAACGTCGCACTAGAGATGCACAGTGCGATGCTTTAACGTCTATCTCGAAGAAAAGACCGGAGGCCCAGTAGCCCAGTGGATAAAGGCGTTTAGCTTGTAATCAGAGGATGGGTAGTTCGTGTCCGTGCGGTGGACTTGATAAAGAAAAGTAAAAAAAGTAACGATCTTGTGATCGGAGGGTTGCCAGCTTCGCTACAAAAATACTAGAAAGTCGTGCAAAACATACAACAAATTATATTGGCGAAATTTCAGTAAAACATCGAATTTTGTTATATTGACAACCGAAATTATTTTGGAAAAGGTAAATTGATTGTTTAAAGTAATATAACTTAACCCTTTGCACTCCGTTGGCGTCGCTCAGGCGACAACATAACGACTCGTTCTTTTGGTTCTCTGTTCCTTAAAATAAACGAGAACAGCATGATCTTGTGTTTAAAAAACATCGACATTTTTTTTAACTCGTTCTTTTGCAGATCCAAAACAGATTAGGTTTCTTTTTTTTATAAGCATAGCAACAAATTCTAGGGAAAAGAACATAAGGTTGAATAACTGTTGCGTAGAGAGAACGGAAAACGCAAAGAGTTTTTGGAGTGCCAAAGGGTTAAGACTAGAGCTATGATAACTCCAATGTTTTTGATATGATGTAACATCCTAATTTTTTATCAAGAAGCATATGCATTGTCTTCTTTAACACTCTTTGTATTAAACATAGGGAATTATTTTTTGGCTTTGTAATATTCTATGGTAATTTTGCTATTTTTTTAGATGGATAAACTCATTACCATTAAAAATGTCATTTTTGAACTAGAATTTGGTTCTAATATAAAGAGGTGCATGTATGAATGTGTGTGTGAATGTGTATGTGTTCCCCGGTCTTTCCTTTGAGATTGACCCCGAACCGTCGCCAATAGCCCACTGTGCAGCTCTAGTGCGACGTTAATTAACAAAAACCAAACCTATACTGTATTGATAGAGATGGCCTTGGTCTATACCGAAGAAATTCCCGGGAACAATGCCTAGTAATTTTGAAGCACGATCAAATGAAGAGTGTTTCACTTCAGTTCTTAACTACTTATGAGTATAAATATTCCAAAAAATATGTCAGAGTTCAGCACAATCTAAAAAGTTATTTTCCCTTCTTGTTTCGAAGGGTTGCACAGACTTCGCCGAAAATTATCAAAATCGAGTGCAAACCTCAAAGTGGGAAGTTTAGTGGAAATTACCTGCGGTTTTGGGAGAATAATTTTCTATAAGTCATCAATGTGGGTTGATGATACCAAAACGAGTTCTCATTCTAAATAGGGCAAATTTTTAAAAGTATCAGGATACAGTATTTCGAAGAGAATTAATAATTAGATACAAGGTGATATTGTGCTCGATTGGCCAAATTATATTTGTCTCGGACAGAATGCACTTTAGTGAGTAGTTTTGAAAACACCTTTTTTTTTTCCAATCAAGAAACTTAAAAACCTGCAAAATCATGATTTAGAATTTCGACACAAAGAAAAAGGCATCCAGTTCAGTTCCATAACTGTACTAAAAAAATTGCAGTTGAGTCTGTGTTTGTTTGATCGGCAATAGCCCAATTGCGGCCAAAGGGAGCCAGGTTTACCAAAGAAGCCTTCTCAAAGAAGAAAACAATCGTTTATCGTCCAGACAAAAGGTTGCCACAGGCCAAAATTGGAACTTTCCGGTTTGATCATATCGCGGAAAGAACTGTTCAAATTTTAATATAACAAAGCGTAGTTAAAAAATCGTTTCTTGATTTAGGTTTTGAATCATTCTTGAATCATCTTCTTGAATAAGGTTTTAATATCATGTTTTTTTCCCCTGATATCTTATTTAAGAAATAAATGAGTTGTAACTAATAAAAATATTTCCATGTACGCTTCAAATTGACACGACAACAACTTAAAACTGAAATGTTTGACTTGAGCTACACGAAGGTTTTCTTATTTCAAAGCCCCATAACTCAAGGGGGAATCAGCCTCTGGATATAAATAACATACCATCGTGTAGGAAGGTAGGTCGCGTTAAACAGGTTGGCTATTCCTACTTTGCTCTCTGTGTTTCGTATCGAAGGGGGGTCACATTACGGACATACCAAGCTATTTTAACCGCTGTAACTTCATTTCTAATCGACGAATCGTAGAGAGTGTGTGCTTAACTTGAAGATAACGACAAATTCTACTATTATATTTGACTTGTTGACAGATAAATCATTTGTGTGAAAATTGTGTGGAGTGGAAAATAGTATGATCTTTGTAACTGCGGCGTATGAAACTTAACAAGTTGGAAGAACGGTTCCAAACGAACAAAATGATACCAATATATCTATGATAAGTGCGGAGAGATCTAGAGCTTGTCGAAGACGCAAGAAAGAGCAGTCCGAACAAAACCTTCCAGTTCAATGGGGACTGTGCCAACGCTATTATCAGCATTTACTGGTTCGACCTTATTAACACTTGACAATTTTGAAATAGTATTTGAGAAGAAAAGTTTCCGCTTTACCATGTATCGATAGGTGAAATAGGAAATGAGTTAGTACAATTTCTCTACTTAACTGTGACAAATTTTAATATTTGTCCAGACATACAATTTTGAATCAATTGTGATAATTATTTAAAATGTTAGATGTTGATCCCAAATATTAGTCCCTTCGTATAGATTAAAAAAAAATTCGGAGTTTTTCTATGAAAGATGAAAAACTGCTACTACTGGGTCTTTTTGATTTAATTAAGACCTATTTATTTTTGTAGTGCATCGTTTTAATTAATTCCTTTAAGAAAACTCGGGCATTTTTGCTGGTAGAGTAAAAGAGGTAAAAATTACGGCTGCGAACAAATAAAATAGTCTTTAGGATTAAAAATCATTTAGTTCTAACATAAAGGTTCGCACCTGTTTGCTTAGATACCATCTGGCTACAAATATCAGTCATGTTTCAACTGACTAATAGCGCGTTTGCCGTTTTACGACTGGCCGCAAATGGAAATTCTTGTTGACAGTGAGGCAGTGTGGCCGAGGCATATGAATTATCCATTTTGAGAGCAAACGACAACAGCGTAACAAAATGGCCGCTTCCATGCATAATAATAAGGGCAGCTCGGAAAGCACTCGCGACGCAAGAGATCTTGGGATATGTTTGTTTTAGTCATTTGGTCTCGCTACTTAGGAAAGACATTTGCTGAAATTGAATACCAGGATTCCAAATAATACATAAAAGAGATCCGTTGCTGTGTGGAATTGGAGCTGCTGGGTTGTTTTCCAATTATGTTGTCTTGAAAGTCGTTTGGAATGTTGTTTTTAAAGTTGTATTAAATTTTTATGGCAGTCGTCATGTTTGATAATTTGGAATGTTTTTTGTGCGGTGTCTAAAATAGCTGCTCAAAGTTAACAGTCACGTACCGCTAAGGGCGGCCCTACAGGAATGTAATCTAACACATGTTTTATAAAACGTGTAGAAATTAAGAGAAAAGTGTCTACATACGAGAAATAATCATTCAAAACGTGTTCTGTCCAATTTTTTAAATTAGATTATTACAACATTGAATTCGTCCCAGGGTATATAACTGTACTTCAGAGCCAGACGAGCCTAAGTCCAAATTTAGCTATTTTTGTTTTCTTGCAGATTATGACTTAAAAGTTCGTTTTCTATCGAATCATACGATCAAAATCCATTCACAAATTATTTTTAAACCTTTAACGACAGCTATAAAAGCCCAAGTCCAATGCTTTGCAATGAGAGTAGGATTCAGTTTTTCTCCCCTCTAATTTAAAGTTGCCTAAATGTGGCTCTGAGGTACATATTTTATTAAACAAAACAATTTTATTAATTCAAAACGCTTTGAAGGTGTAAGGCTTAAAAAGCTCAGAATTGGAGAACATTGTTTAACATGTTCATTGTGGATGATCAAATCCGTATTTAGCCACAAGTGCGACACGGGGTCAATTAACACCGTCCAATTTCTTTAGGTTAAACATATCCAGCGCCCTGAAAATTAATAATTTGGGAAAAATCATACGTTTTCCCACAACATAGTTGTAAATCAGTATTCCATGGCGGCAGGCCATGAATCGATTCCTTTAAAGATTCGTTAACTTAGCACGTTCAGGGAGGCACGGGGTCATTTGACCCCGTGCAATTTTTTTATTGAATTTTGAAAGATTATTAGACTTTAAACACACAGCCGTACTATTTTCAACTCCATTAGAGATTCGAAGCTAAAATAGCTATAGAAATTTTACCTCCCACATATGCAACAGTATGGAATAGTTAGGTAATAATGATTCAATTGACCCCGTACCACACTGAACGTGTTAAAAAAAAATACAGTTTTCATGCATTTATATATAAACGTTTTATCGGTTATTTGGGTTGGGACTCCCCTTTAAATTGGCCTCTCAAATTTGCCCGGATTCGCACTCCTCCTAATTTTTTTAACACCCCATGCAACCGATACCGATACTCGCGATAACGATAATGCACTTCAACCTCCCCTCGCCCACCCTAAAAAAAAGCCGCCTTCGTAAATTGCATTCGATTCTTTTTTTAAAAATATAAAGAGATACCCACTAAAAGGATCGGGCGATCATGAGGAGTGAAACTCAGTAAACGTTTCACCATTACCATCAACGGCGTGAGTTACGAGTTGAGCAGATCTTACTCGGTGCATGAGGTGGAGATATCAGCGGCTATTTAAAATCTCTGGTTGAAAGGCGCGAAAAGACGTGGCAGTCCTCGTAAAAACGATAACCGGGCCGTCCGACGTGTTAACTCCATTTCGGGGCTATCCTTTATCTGTCGTACACGACTATTGCATCAAGAGGACGGATCCAAGGTTGGTAAAAGCATAAGTCGGCTCGTGCAAGAGACCGGGTGTTTTTGTTTCGAGTTAGAAGCAGCAGGTCCGAAGGTGTTGTCAAAACAACAGCAATTGCGTACCAGGACATTTGCTGCGATTTGGAAAACTGGAGCAATTGCTTACCAGACATTTGCAGCGATTTGGAAAACTGGAGCAATTGCTTACTAGACATTTGCGTCGTTTTGAAAAATTGTAGCAATTGCGTACCAGGACATTTGCGTCATTTTGAAAAACTGGAGCAAATGCTTACCAGACATTTGCGTCGTTTTGAAATACTGGAGCAATTGCGTACCAGGACATTTGCGTCGTTTTGAAATACTGGAGCAATTGCGTACCAGGACATTTGCAGCGATTTGGAAAACTGGAGCAATTGCGTACCAGGACATTTGCTGCGATTTGGAAAACTGGAGCGATTGCTTACCAGACATTTGCAGCGATTTGGAAAACTGGAGCAATTGCTTACCAGACATTTGCGTCGTTTTGAAAAACTGGAGCAATTGCTTACCAGACATTTGCGTTATTTTGAGAAACTGGAGCAATTGCTTACTAGACATTTGCACATTTGCGTCATTTTGAAAAACTGGAGCAATTGCTTACCAGACATTTGCAGCGATTTGGAAAACTGGAGCAATTGCTTACTAGACATTTGCGTCGTTTTGAAAAATTGTAGCAATTGCGTACCAGGACATTTGCGTCATTTTGAAAAACTGGAGCAAATGCTTACCAGACATTTGCGTCGTTTTGAAATACTGGAGCAATTGCGTACCAGGACATTTGCGTCGTTTTGAAATACTGGAGCAATTGCGTACCAGGACATTTGCAGCGATTTGGAAAACTGGAGCAATTGCGTACCAGGACATTTGCTGCGATTTGGAAAACTGGAGCGATTGCTTACCAGACATTTGCAGCGATTTGGAAAACTGGAGCAATTGCTTACCAGACATTTGCGTCGTTTTGAAAAACTGGAGCAATTGCTTACCAGACATTTGCGTTATTTTGAGAAACTGGAGCAATTGCTTACTAGACATTTGCACATTTGCGTCATTTTGAAAAACTGGAGCAATTGCTTACCAGACATTTGCGTCGTTTTAAAAGACTGGACATTTAATGGTATTATCCAAAACGACAGCATTGGCGATACGGGCATTTGACAAGAACTTCCGCATTTATGAACTAGTCGAAGTTGGCAGTTCTAGCATGGCTAGCATTGAATCGCTTGCCAAACACATGAGCGCCGTTGTGTAAAACTGGAGCGTTTCAGCGCCCCGAATGTTTTGAGACTTGATTCAAAACTCCAGCATTTCCGCGGTTGTCAAAAAATATCTGCGCCAAAAGAAGATTTATAAATGTTTCTGTAAAGCAGACAATCTAACACAGTCAGAAATTGGAGTATTTTTACTTAGATAATTTTTCTATTAGAAAAAATCATAAGCAAAAAACCTACATTAACAATTAAACTGTAACAGTTTGGATTTCTGTGATGTTTGTTCTCGCTATGAATATGTGCAATAATATGTGCTAAAAAAATTGAATCTATATAAAAACATTTATACCTATTTTTTTTATAAATACTTAATTTTATTCGTATTTTATGAAAATAGAATTTATGAAATCGCCGTTGATGCCACACTACGAGGATTATCCATAGCAACCGATGAATATTTAAAATTTACAGAGCAAATTTTCAACATTATCCCCCACGGCAATTTCCACATATCCCAATTGCTTCATCCTAATAAGACATTTAGGGGGGGGTGGCGAAAATAGAAGGGAAAAAAGCATTTCATAGAGGAGTATCAAGTAAACAACACGAATTTTTACAATAACTGTTACGGCTTGCGTGACACAATAGCAACCGCTTCTGTTAGCAACGAGAGAACCCGTGGGTTTATCAACCTTGGGGAAGAAGCTAACCTATAAGGAATGGCCACGTGGTACAATGAGATCACAGCTGGCCCGGGTAATTGCGATCGGAATTTGTCGAAGCCTTGATGGATAAATTAGGATGCAGGAGGGACTGTGATCGTAAGAGGAGAAATTGTTCGGAATGTGGCAATTATCCGATTGGATACGTCCCCCCCCCCCCCCACACTTCACCCTGCTACACTTCGCTACGATTGTTGTCTTTGTTTCATCAAATGTTTGTTTTGTTTCAATCCTTTCTTATAAATGTCATATCGGCTTGAAACTTGGTATAGTTATGTAATATCGATGACAAAAAAATATTAATTAGTAAAACAAGTCGACATACAAACTTCGTCAAAATTGTGAAATTAAGTGTTTTTGCAAGTTTTATAAAGGAAATTAGAACTAAAACGCTGCTGTTTTTTTTTGTCGTTGTTGGAGTTTTTAATATTTCTGCATAAAATACCCTGAGAATCTCCATTTACCATTCAATAACTTTAATGTTTCAAAATTAAAGGTTTTTTTGGAGGGTTTTTTAATTAAAGAAAATTGGAAGAAAACATTCATTGACTCCAATTTTGTAAAGTTGTAACATAAAAAAAATGCTTTAAACCTTTTATGATGACTGTTTTTTGCTGAGGGTTTCCTGTGACAAAATTTGAATAAAAATCACGTTATATTTTACGTAAACTCGATAAAAATACAATATGCGGTCAAAATAACAGTTAATAATTACTAAATATTACTAATTAATAAAGATTTATATTTAATACAGGAGTTTTTGGATATCAAAAACTATTGATCCCTCACCCAGCATTTTTTTTACTAACTACATGCGTTATGAAGACTAGTTTCAGATTCCATTTTGTGTTACTTTATATCAATATAACATATTTGCTTTTAATTTCAATTTAATAATTCAGCGATAACAAGAAAAGTGCAAAGCCAGCTAAAATTAAAATTTGTTTTTTATAGACCCCAACAGGACAAAACAGCCAACTCAGGGTAAAAGAATACGTAAAGGTATGGAACATAAACTTCCGTTTTTCTTCTGTAGTGGTTAGTTGATTAATTTAATCAACCAATCCAGCGTCGTGGAAGAAAAACGCAACACCGCTCTAAAAAAAAACGCTTGAACATATTCCATACTTTTAAAAATAAGAAAAGGATTTTTTTAGATATAATTGTAATCACGTAATGTCGAAGACCTGATACTTACATCGAGGCCCGTTAGCTGTAGTAAAAGGCCCCCCCCCCCCAATTAATGTACAAGCTAAATTTCTCTGTCATTCTTTAAACGTCCCTTTATTCAGATCAACGATATTAAACGTATATTTAAATTTGTACAAAAGTCATTAAATTGTTTTCAAAAACAACGTGTTATTGACATAGTTAACATTTTTAAATTAAAATTTGTGGCAGTATTGAAAAATGTCACATTATTTTTTATCAAATATTTTAAGATATTTTTATTGGGCGCACTAGTTGCTAAAGGTTTCCTACTCGATGACGATTGGCCAACTGATGACAATTGATTAAAAAAATTGATTGCAATTCTATTCATTGGATGCTGGACCCAACAAAACAAATTACTAACAATGCCACGCAGATAACCACCTTCAAGGAGCAAAAACATTAAAAAGAGCATTAAACGCAAACTAAAACTAAATTGTTTTATATAATTAAATTGCGACAAAAATGTGGGTGGTTCGAAATTATTTTTAGAACCCAATTGCTTTTATTCTTGTTTATATACAAATTAATTCAAATTGTCTACTACTGACACATCGTCCATCTCTGCTCAGTTTATTCTATGCTTTTGTAGTTTAAAATAAAAACTTCGAAAAATAAAAGAAACCCAAATCTACTTTGTTGTCTTTAAGTACAATTGCGTTAAAAAACAAAATATTCTCAAATAATAACAGACCACACATATATTCCTCAAAGCAAACTTAAATAGAACGCCATTTTGAAGCTGGCTTCATTCAAACGTTTGGCCTAACAAGATGTCCTTTTAAGAAAAAAACAATGCAATCCGTTGAAAATGTCCGTTTTATTTATTATGTATAACTTTAGAACGTGAATTGTTTTATTTACAATCAGAAAACGATACTTTAACGAAAGAGTTTAGAAACTCCTTATATGGTGGAAAGCTGTATTATTTTCTGAATTTTGTGGCGATCTTGGTGGCCCAGTGGATGGTATAAATTACTACGGATCGTCGTATTATTCGTTGGTTGGTTAAATAGCGTCGCAATACAACTAGACAATGGAATATGGGCGACTGTTCGGGATTTCTCCCGAAGCAAATACCGCAGTAACACTGCCTCGTTATATGACGAAGACAGCACCTAAGCTAGCACCTCCACGTAGTAACCTAATACTAGCATCAGGACGGTTGTACCATAACCAGGCCCGTTGTATCGGGGGATTGGGGGGGGGGAAGAACGACCCCCCCCCTCCCCCCAATAAATCTGGAAATCATAACTTCTGAAATTCCCCAAGTTGGGAAAATTTATGCCTGAAGAAAATTAATATTATTAGCAAATGAAAACGAGAGGAGATTAGAAATTGCCCAACTTGTATGATTACATTTAAATTAGACCTCAGAACGGACACTGCATTGTGCAACAAATCAATGCTTGTGATAGAACTCTTTAATAAAAAAAAATGAAATATAAGCTGGAACTGGGAATTTTCAGCACTGTTGAGTTGGGAATTTCGAATAGTTAAGTTGAGAATTTCGAATAATCGTTAAGTTGGGAAATTTCTTGTTTCAACCCCCTCAAATATTTTTTGTGTGACGGCACTGACCACAACACATTTAACAACGGCGCCATTTCGCCACAACGGGAACTGTCTTCAATTCAACTGCTCATGTATTAAATTGAAATTTATCACACTCAGATGAGCACTGAACATTCGCTCATTGAAGAGACATTGTTACCTGTGTCTCTGTGAGGCTGAGGCTCTGCGCTAGCTGCTTTCTTTCCGTGCCCACCACGTAGTGATTCTTCTCGAAGGCATGCTCCAGAGTCAGCAACTGGGAGGGGGAGAAGGCTGTGCGAATCCGTTTCGGTTTCCGGAACTGGTGCAGGATGAAACTGGCGCTCTGGGGACCTGTGAACAACAAGGGTGTTTAATTACAAGGGTATTGAACAGAAAATACATATTAAATAAGAAGTTGAGGGCTTGGATTGGTACATTGAGGGCTAGGGTTGAGAAATTGAGTGCTTGGATTGAGACATTGAGGGCTTGGATTGAGACATTGAGGGCTTGGATTGGGACATTGAGGGCTAGGGTTGAGACAATGAGGGCTTGGATTATATTAAGACATTGAGGGCTTGGATTATATTGAGACATTGAGGGCCTAGATTATATTGAGACATTGAGGGCTTGGATTGAGACAATGAGGGCTTGGATTGAGACAATGAGGGCTTGGATTATATTAAGACATTGAGGGCTTGGATTATATTGAGACATTGAGGGCCTAGATTATATTGAGGGCTTGGATTGAGACATTGAGGGCTTGGATTGAGACATTGAGGGCTTGGATTGGGACATTGAGGGCTAGGGTTGAGACAATGAGGACTTGGATTATATTAAGACATTGAGGGCTTGGATTATATTAAGACATTGAGGGCCTAGATTATATTGAGACATTGAGGGCTTGGATTGAGACATTGAGAGCTCGGATTAAAACATTGAGGGCTTGGATTGAGACATTGAGGGCTTGGATTGAGACACCGTGGGCTTGGATTGAGATTTGGATTACGTTGAGGGCTTGGAATGAGATATTGAGGGCTTGAGTTTCGAAATTAGGTGTGAGAATTAACCCTCCAGAACTCGCGTCAAAATGAGTGACCTGACTCGCGCGTGAGAATTTTTCTCACACCATCTATTTCCCTCAAAAAAAAAAAAATTTAGTATATGAAATATTTTAAACTAAACAATAAGTATAATATGTAATTGATTTATTCATTTATTTTAGTCCATTTAGGTACATATCTGGTTTAATATTTGACGAAACAAAAACAGTTTTCGGTAAATCACCCGAGCACTGGGTGTCAGTTTGGTGTGAGTATTTCGCTCACGACGCGAGTTCTGGAGGGTTAAGACACTAAGGACTCTGAAACGGGTTTTAGAACGAACTGAAAATGGGGGTAAATTATACAAATATCATTTAATCGGGAAGCGAGAAAGCAATTTTATACAAATAATTATGCAATAAGTGGATAAGTTATAAATAACAAAACAAGATTGGTCCAAATTTTCTATGTGCCTTGAGCTTGTTATGTTGATCGATAACATTTGTATTTTTAAAATTTCCCGATACGATCAATTGGTATAATACAAAAATTCTTAAAGTAGATATATCAATATAAATGGTTTCCCAATAAATTAAAATTGAATCATATATTTTAATTAAACGTTAGAATTACACGAACAATTAATTATATTCAATTGAAAATAGAATTTACCATTCAAACTTTTTCTGAAAAATTGAATAAATTAATTGTGATTTTGTGAGATGAGGGGTGGTCCGCAGTTTATCTAATTATCTATGTATGTAACCTTGTAAACAGTCTGCGTTCAATTGAAAGTTGGGAACCTTCTGAAACATCCCAGCAAAAAAATCTTCATGAAACCTTAATCAAAATTGTCAAATTGAAAGTTTTTTGAAGGTTTTATAAAGGATATTGAAACAAAAAAAACTGCAGTTTTTTTGAAGTTTTTAATTTTCCTGCATAAAACCTTTAAAATATCTGCATTTTTCCTTCATGATTAAAAATTGAAGGTTTTTTGCAGGTTTTTATGAAGGTTTTTTGCGTTTTTTATGAAGGACATTGAAACAAAAACCTTTAGTTTTATAGATCTTCAGAAAAACTGCAGTTTTCCTGCATAAAACCTTCAATTTCAAAATTTTAATGAAGGTTTTATGCTGACTTTTTTTGCTGGGATTTATAAAAAAATTGTTTATTTTTATTAAAAAAAAAGCAGTTATTGTGTGTGTGTTTTAAGTTTTCAACTATGCTCACAACTTAAAAATAAGAAAAAGTTATTAAAGTAAAAAGTTTTTAAATATTAGATATATTTACTAAAGAATCTATCATAAACACTACTCAAACAAAAAAAAAGTTAATTTAATAACAAATAATTACACAGAATGTCACGTTTTGAAGTCGAGCATTTCATAAAATACCGTCTTCCCAAAACATTACATTTACCTAAACATTTCACATTACACGAAATCCACAATTACCGTAATCGTTACGAAATACAAACACATACACAAAAATCAAATTCCAGCCCACAACAAGGATCCTCCTATGAGCGGGCCCCAAACGATGTTGTTGGGGTTGTCAACAGGTGTCATCTGCACCGAGCACAAACAAAAGGTCCCCGGGGACGTATTGATACACGCAACAGATGCGAGATCGTCCCTATCGTCTGATTACTATGCAGGGGAGGACGCAGAGGATGCTGCAGGACAGGTGAGGGAGCGACAGGTAGCAAAAGGGGATCTCCAATGCGGGAGATGGTGGCGATAGATTCGCGCTACCAAATATATCCGTTTGGATACATTGTATTTGCTGTGGATTCTTGAAAGGTCTTTTCCGTTTGCACTGAATGCGGGTTGGTTTGGTTAATTAACGTTGCACTAGAGCTGCACAGTGGGGTATTGGCGACGGTTCGGGGCCTATCTCGAAGGAAAGACTCGGGAACGATGCCTCGTATTTTTGAACCATGGTCAGATGACGAGGACAACACCTGAGCTGGCACCCAACGCCTTCAATAGACATCTGGACTTTAGACCACGATCAGGTTTATCGTTTACCAGTCCCGAATACAGGGCCGTTAATTTTTTTGTGGATGTTCTGGACGACATTTTAGTATTTTGATAGTGAAATTGGCAACCCTCCGATTGCAATATCACTACTTTTTTTACTATTCTTAGTCTAGTCCATCGCACAAGTTCGAACCGGGAACCCTCGGATTCCCAGCTGACACCTTAATCCATTCGGCCACGGAAATCTTGAAGGCTTATTTGAAAAACCATTTTTTTTAAAATACGATTCACAAAATTGGTCCTGAATATTTAATGTGGAACGTACAACGTGAAATCGTATTTAGGTATATTAATTTGACACCTTGACCGCCTGCCCTTTTATTCCTTACTTTAAACAGTAAATTGATATTTTTGACCATGATAATCATTAGTAATATACATTACTTTATTAAAAGGAAAACCAAATATATAGACATTGCAGTTTGTCCTGATTTATCGTGCACTAGTCCCGTATGCACGCCGATAATTTGCACTGAATGTGGGAATCATTTCGTTTTTCTGACCCGCGATGGTTGATTGAATGCGGTCGGGGAATGAACTAGAGCTGCACAGTCAGCTAGTGCCGAAGTTTCGGGGTCTTTCTCGAAAGAAAGACCAGGAACACTGCCTCGTATTTTTAAAACATGGGTCAGATGAGCAGGGATAGTGCGAGGTTGTTTTTTTTTACCCCAAGCTAATACGATTTTGGCGCCTTTATTTGTACAAATAAGTTTTTATGACAATTTGGGTTATATTTTTTTAATATGTAAATTTTCTAATTTCGTCAATTAAAAAAACTTATATTGGTTTCACTAAAGTGCAAAAGTTTAAAATTTTGAGGGAAATCACTGCTCTGTAGGGTCAGTTTTCAGATAATAAAATAAAATCCAAGATATATAACCTCTATAAAGTAATACACAGATAAAAATAGTAATAAATGAATCTCAAAGTAATTAATTTCATTGTAATATATAATTTCATTAAAAATATAAACCTAGAAAAATTATTTACATTTTCCCATTTTCACTAAATTTTGGCGTCTTTTTTAGTGTGGCGCCCCAAGCGACTGCTTGCAGGGCCTGATTACCGAATAGGCCCGGGAAGCCCAGGCTTACACTTTATATTACCACATTTTATATAAATATTTAACACTTAACATAGTTTGCTACTAATTTTACCTTAAAAGAGTGGTATTACTAACTTTAGCAAAATAAGGTGCTACTTGTGTTAAATTTGTTCGAATATTGAGAAAAAAAATCAAAAACATACAGAATACTAGGAATATATTCATTACTTATTAGTGTTTTTTAAATATATTTATAATATGTTTTGCTTTAATGCCATTCAGGGGCAAGGATTTTAGTGCATGTAAAAACTCGATTTGATGTTCCAGGGCCAATTTGAGAGCAATAGGGCCCCCATTTAAAGGCGGGCTTCCATTGCTTCAATGTCTTAATCGGGCCTTGACTGCTTGTATCGCTTGGGCCTTAAGCCGACCCTGCAGATGAGACAAGGTCCACACCTGAGCTGACACCACATGCAACCTCAATTTGCATTAGGACATTGGACAACGACCAGAGTTAACGTTCACAAGTCCCTTATATACGCTGGTAAAAATTGCGGATATATTTAGGCGACTTTTTTAGTAACGAATCTGGCAACCCTCCGATCATATGAGATCGCTACAACTTGTCAAGTCCGCCAAAATATTCGAACTCGCAATCTTCCGATGACTAGTCAATCTTTCGGGGTTCCTTCCCCCCTTCTTTTTTGACTCCACTGGGTCCCTTAACTGAATTGGTACCGAGTCAATAGTGCCAAGTAAAAAAAACAAAATAACCGGAAGAACTAATGACCCAATGGATCAATTTTAAAAGTAACTTAAAAATACCCAAAGGGGTATTTTGGCCTACCCACTGGGTCCCTTAACTGAATTGGTACCGAGTTAATAGTGCCAAGTAAAAAGAAACCGGAAGAACTAATGACCCAATGAATCAATTTTAAAAGTAACTAAAAATACCCAAAGGGGGACCAATGGATCCCTTAACTGAATTGGTACCGAGTCAATAGTGCCAAGTAAAAAGAAACCGGAAGAACTAATGACCCAATGAATCAATTTTAAAAGTTACTAAAAATACCCAAAGGGGGGCCAATGGATCCCTTAACTGAATTGGTACCGAGTCAATAGTGCCAAGTAAAAAGAAACCGGAAGAACTAATGACCCAATGAATCAATTTTAAAAGTTACTAAAAATACCCAAAGGGGGGCCAATGGATCCCTTAACTGAATTGGTACCGAGTCAATAGTGCCAAGTAAAAAGAAACCGGAAGAACTAATGACCCAATGAATCAATTTTAAAAGTTACTAAAAATACCCAAAGGGGGGCCAATGGATCCCTTAACTGAATTGGTACCGAGTCAATAGTGCCAAGTAAAAAGAAACCGGAAGAACTAATGACCCAATGAATCAATTTTAAAAGTTACTAAAAATACCCAAAGGGGGGCCAATGGATCCCTTAACTGAATTGGTACCGAGTCAATAGTGCCAAGTAAAAAGAAACCGGAAGAACTAATGACCCAATGAATCAATTTTAAAAGTAACTAAAAATACCCAAAGCATCCGTAAATCAGTTTTAAAAATAACGCTTTTTGTTGGACGTCGCCTATTTTTTCAGTGACTCGCTTCCCGTTCCTTGCCCGTAACTCACACCGCCAACCCCGACATTTCCCACGGCCATTGTTCGACCAATTGTTCAATTAAAAAGATCCATTCGCCCCTCATTTGACGCTCCTCATTTATTCCGACTTTAGGAGCTGGATCCCGATTTATGGCCCACGTTTAATAGCGCCACAACCAGGAAGTGGGTTAATGAAAACTAGATACTAAGTTCCCTTTTTTTTGGACGGCTTTTTTCGTGACTGCAATGAGAAAGCAAATATAATCCTGCGAATTTCTACGAGAAAAACGGAATTCAAGGGGTGGGTGGAAGAACCAGACTGCTCCACTTTTATTTCTGATGTACACTTTTTCCCTTATTACTATAAAAAAAAAATCTTATCGATTGGTGAAAGAACCAGACAGCTGTAAGCAATGGTTATAGAGTGAAAGGAGCTGTCTTGTTGTCTCATACGGTGCAAGAAACGTACAGCTCCAAGAGCAGTCTTCTTTTTCAAAAAAATTTATATATATATATAATCGCTTCTTCTTCAAATAAATATAATAATCCGATTTCGAAAACTTTTTTTTGTTGTAAAAAAGAAAAATCCACTTAGGTCAAAAATTAAATTTAAAAAAAAAGTTATCCGGATTTTGTTTATCCGGAAATATCGATTAACCGGACTCTTTTTGAACAGTTTGTCCGCATTTCATAATATTTTCGTTGTTGGATAAAGATTGCTGAACAGTGAAATTTTATTCATCCGGCGTTTATTAAATCGGATAATCTCAACATGTATATCTGAGGACAGGAAAAAAAGTTAGAAACAACTATGGTTATAGAGATATAAAGTGAAGGGAGCTGTCTTGTTGTCTCATACGGTGCAAGAAACGTACAGCTCCAAGAGCTGTCTTCTTCTTAAAAAAAAATTATATATATATATATTATCCGATTTCGAAAACTATTTTTTGTTGTAAAAAAGAAAAATCCACTTAGGTAAAAAATGAGAAAAAAAAAATAGTTATCCGGATTTTGTTTATCCGGAAATATCGATTAACCGGACTTTTTTTGAACAGTTTGTCCGCATTTCATAATATTTTCGTTGTTGGATAAAGATTGCTGAACAGTGAAATTTCATTCATCCGGCGTTTATTAAATCGGATAATCTCAACATGTATATCTGAGGACAGGAAAAAAAGTTAGAAACAACTATGGTTATAGAGATATAAAGTGAAGGGAGCTGTCTTGTTGTCTCATACGGTGCAAGAAACGTACAGCTCCAAGAGCTGTCTTCTTCTTAAAAAAAAATTATATATATATATATATTATCCGATTTCGAAAACTATTTTTTGTTGTAAAAAAGAAAAATCCACTTAGGTAAAAAATGAGAAAAAAAAATAGTTATCCGGATTTTGTTTATCCGGAAATATCGATTAACCGGACTTTTTTTGAACAGTTTGTCCGCATTTCATAATATTTTCGTTGTTGGATAAAGATTGTTGAACAATGAAATTTCATTTACCCGGTGTTTATTAAACGGGATAATTTAAAAATGTACTATCTGAGGAGAGGAAAAAAGTTAGAAACAACTTGAGTTTCCAAGGGAATATATTAATAGAAGGAGGCGAAATCCCCTGTTAAATTAAAAACCAAAAGGGGAAAAACAAAATAATCAAAAAGGAAAACCGGCTAAAAAGAGTAATACGCTAAAAAGAGAAATGATTCTTAATTTTACGAACAAATAAAAAAAAATTATTATTTAACAGTAATATAATACAACTTACAACTTTTTTTTAAATTGGTGACAATTTACAAAACCATGCCTAAACTTTGGAGCCGATTTCAAAAGTTGTAATAAGTATAAAATTATTATTAAACTAGCAATATGGCCCGGCGTTGCTCGTGGTCACTTTGCGCAATGAGAGCTGCGCGATTTTGTCTTGTTAGCATAGCCATCGCATATCACTCTCTGTGCACTGTGAAAAATAAATTTTATCCAAATACAGATTTATTAAATTAGTTTGAGTATTTTTTGAGATACTTAAATCTATTTCTATGTTCACGACTTTACATGCTATTGCGACTACTATTTAAACTGATTTTTTTTGTAAAATGTTTCTTTTTGTGAAATAAATATTCCTGAATTTTTTTCATTGCATATTTTTTTTATAAAAATTAACCATTTAGTGACAATAAACCCATGTAGTAAACTGCACATTCATTAGTTTTAATATTGGCGACGCAATAATATATCAAAGTAAAAATATTGCATTCTTCCAAATCGAAATAATGTATCGTATTTGGTGAAGTTTTTTTTCTTCTTTTGTGCCAATTGGCGACCGGAGTCTATATAGACGTCTTTCAACATAACTTCATACGGGTCAATATTTACGGATAATATTTCTTATAAAAAATTAATTATCAAATATTCATTTTTGAATACTAATAATATGTTTTTGTGGTGATAATTTAAAAATAAGATACATGGAGGTATAAATATAGAAAACCTTAAGTTAAACTTTTAGGGTGGACCATTTCAACATCATTGTAATATTCCGCTCCGTAACAAATAGCACTATTGTCATAAAGTTAAGTTGTTTGGAACATGAATACACATGGCGTCAGTCGAAAGGGCTGGTTTATCTTCCTCCTTCAGTTGGCGAGGTTTTTATTAACGACATTAATTTTGTTATTTATACCCTAATTTCGCCATTGTGATGATAGTTTTAAATATAGGACCACTATTTTAGCTCATTTGGCAACATTTTTATTCAATTGGAGAACATTTGTATTCATTTGGCGACATTTTTAATTTATTTGGCAACATTTTTAATTCATTTGGCAATATTTGGCGATATTTTTAATTCATTTGGCAATATTTTTAATTCATTTGGCGATATTTGACGACATTTTAAATTTATTTGGCGATATTTTTAATTCATCAGGCGACATTTTTAATTCATTTGGCAACATTTTTAATTTATTTGGCAATATTTGGCGAATTTTTAATTCTTTTGGCGATATTTTTAATTCATCTGGCGACATTTTTAATTCATTTCGCAACATTTTTAATTCATTTGGCAATATTTGGCGTCATTTTTAATTTATTTGGCGATATTTTTAATTCATCTGGCGACATTTTTAATTCATTTCGCAACATTTTTAATTCATTTGGCGATATTTTTAATTCATCTGGCGACATTTTTAATTCATTTCGCAACATTTTTAAGTCATTTAGCAATATTTGGCGTCATTTTTAATTTATTTGGCGATATTTTTAATTCATCTGGCGACATTTTTAATTCATTTCGCAACATTTTTAATTCATTTGGCAATATTTTTAATTCATTTGGCGATATTTTTAATTTATCTGGCGACATTTTTAATTCATTTGGCAATATTTGGCGACATTTTTAATTCATTTGGCGATATTTTTAATTCATCTAGCGACATTTTTAATTCATCTGGCGACATTTTTTATTCATTTAGCAACATTTTTAATTCATTTGGCAATATTTGGCGACATTTTTAATTTATTTGGCGATATTTTTTATTCACATGGCGACATTTTTAATTCATTTCGCAATATTTTTAATTCATTTGGAAATATTTTTAATTCATTTGGCAATATTTGGCGATATTTTTAATTCATTTGGCAATATTTTAATTAATTTGGCAATATTTGGCGACATTTTTTGGTGATATTTTTAATTCATCTGGCGACATTTTTAATTCATTTAACAACATATTTAATTCATTTGGCAATATTTGGCGACATTTTTAATTCATTTGGCGATATTTTTAATTCATCTGGTGACATTTTTTATTCATTTGGCGACATATTTAATTCATTTGGCAATATTTTTAATTCATTTGGCGATATTTTTAATTCATCTGTCGACATTTACTCATCAGCCAATCAAAATGAATCGTTTATCCCAGTATTGTGTAAAAATATTTTTGGTCGCCCCAAGGTGATTTTTAACAATAATGTTATGAAGGGAAGATCGAGATGTAAATTTCCCATAGGCGTAATGTTAGAGAAAATGGAAAAAGTTCTATAACTTTTGAATGGTTACAGATATCCACATGAAACAAAGTGCAGATTTTAAACTAAGAAAAGTTTGTTCACATGGTGCAAGTTTCAGAAAAATCCGTGCAGTAGTTTTTGAGTTAAATCCGGACAAACAGACAGACAGACAGACAGACTGACAGACAAAAAAATTTTAAATGTGATTTTCGGAATCAGCGTATTCTAATTCGTGGTGAAAACTCAAAATGAGGGGTTTTGTTCGATTCCACTGACAGACACTCCATTCTTATATATAAGTATTGATAATTCAATTTTTCAAACTGTTTGTAAAAATTAATGATTATTTTTCACTTTTTAGTGCATTTCTCTTAAAGTTGGTTTTCCTTTCATAAAAAAGATTATTTAATTAATTTACAACTGCAAATTTTTAAATGTCGATTGCTCGTAGATAAAACCCTAGCTAGAGTTAAACAATGTGCTGTAACAGTTCGGGATCTTTTTCTGTGGAAGACCCGTGTAAAATGTCTAAAAGCCCTACACGGACGAGTTAAACGCGCGCAGGCTTTTGCAGTTAACTCTGTGATTGGAATATACAAACCACGTGGTTTGTTTCCACCAATCACGAGCCGTCTACAAAAGCTAGCATGCGTTTATTACGTCCGTGTAGATTGGGCCTTATAATTCTGTACAATGATTAGAGAAGGAGAAAAACAAAAACACCTACTAAAATCGCATGACATTTTTCAAATTTCCACAATAGAACTAATTTTTGAACAATTAAAATATTCTGTTCAAAGATATACGTAATGATTTTTGAACATTTAAAATATACTGTTCAAAGATATACGTAATGGTTTGCAGAAACAATGAAAATTAATAAAAAATTAAGCAACAAAACTTAACTTATATATATATATATATATATATATATATATATATATATATATATATATATATATATATATATATATATATATATATATATATATATATATATATATGAATTTCATGAAGGTGATATAAAGAAAAAAAAATTAAAAAATTTGGCTTAGTTTGTGACATTCCATTTTTATCATTTTATTTGCATTGTTAACAAGTTGGCCTACTTAACGAAGCATTTTAATTTGACATTGAGCAAGGTTTGCACTACTAGGAAGCAATCATCACTGTAATTTGTACATTATGTAAATGAAATTCGCAATGATCATTACATGCGATCTAAAACAAAAATCCCGCACCGACCAGACCAGTCATAAAACACACGGATAATGAAAATGTAACCCGATAATTGCTTTTACTTCTTAAAAAGATAAAAGTTTTGCCCCTGGAATACGTTATTTCTTCCCATTCCATCGCCAACACACGTTTATGGCTGTTGATAGAGGATAATCAGAATTTTTTGTCCAATAGTAATGTGAATTATTTGCTGAGAAATTATTCGTGATGCCATATTTGGAGAAATTCGCTAATTTGGCAAAGATTTTGAAAATAAAATGTTTGCGTTACTTTAAACAGTTCTGGCAAAACCAGTGGAAAAGTGTCGAAACTTAAATTATATTTTTTAATTTGAAAATTAAGAAGAAAATAATTTATTTTTAACATTTGTACTCAGATTACTGAATAAATTTATACATTCAATTTTTAGATTGTTTTTGCTATTGGATGTAGGATATAATTATTTTACAAGTGTATACGCAGTTATCTTCTTTTTGTTCCAAGAAAAAAATCACGTGTGCCGATCCCTTGATTTATCGAAAAGTAGATATTTTTAAATCATAAAAAAACTGTCCCAATATTTTTAATATTTTTTGCTTTTAAGTCTATTTTACAGGCAATAGAGGAATTGCGGCCGAAGGGAGCCGGGTTACTATATTCTCAAAGAACACAATTGTTTATATCCCAGACAAAAGGTTGCCATGGGCCGCAATTGGAACTTTCCGATTTCAAAGGCTTTATAAATATAATTGCATTCTAAACCATTTAAAAATTATATTATTTAAAACCACATTTAAATGTTATTGTTTGGGTGTAATTGCTTTTGCTGCTCGTAATATCCATCAAGGATATAGCTGATTTTGATTCTGTGTGCCTTATTACTTCAGTGTTATTATTAAATAACTATTTTTACTCTATTATTATATGGTAAGAAAATATATCTAATAGTACCAACACTTTATTCTTCCAATGTTTGTATACGCTTTTTATTTACCTCGCTCTTTTGTTGCTGTAGCGCAAACTTGCAATTCAATTTAATACTTAATTAAATAACATATGAATTTGAATAGTTATGCCAAACATTTCAAAAAATGTATATATAAGCATTGAATTTTATATAAAAACATATCCACCCGTTTTTGGAGAAAAAAAATTATATTTCTAAAATTACCTCTTATTTTAAGACTTGAAAATCTGGAGGCCCATAGAAATCTACCTAACGTTTTTACGTTTTTTCTCGATTTGCGAATATGACGTATTTGTTTGTTTTTCGTTCTGTAATACTGACGACAATACAGTACACAGCCATAAAAAGGAGTAATTAATAAAAAAAAATTTATATTATTCCGAAGAATTTGATCATAACATGGTTTGATCCAGCACCGCCACATCAGAAAGCTGCTGACCACGTGTAGTAACCGGATGCTCTATGAAAAAGTTTGGCTTCAACCAAATGTCTTATGACGTCGTTTATGTTATATTACTTTATTATAACAGCAAATATATCAATTCAATTTAAATATGGGATGAAAAGTGGTTTTTAGTATTCACATTCTTGATATTAAAAGTAAAAAAGTGAAAACCCTATTAATATAAAAATGCGGTTTAATAATCATCAGAATAGAGAGTCATTCAAATTGAAAATAAAATTAATGCCGATTTGATTTGGTGTTAAATAACGTCGCACTTGAGCTGCACAGTGGCGGCGGTTCGGGACCTATCTCGAAGAAAAGACCCGTGAACGATGCTTCGTATTTTTGAATCATGGTCAGATGACGAAAACCACACATAAGATGACACCCGACGAATAAGCGTCAGGACATTGGACCCGATCAAATTTATCGTGCACCAGTCCCGTATACACGCTGGTTTAATTTGTTAAATGTTCTGGACGACTTTCTGGTATTTTTGTAGTGAAGCCTGCAATTACTACTCCGATCGCAAGATCACTCACTACATTATTACTTTTCTTTATTAAGCCCACCGCATGGGCTCGAATTATCAATCCTCTGATCAGCTGAACGCCTTTATCCACTGGGCAACTGGGGACCCCATACATTAATACCATGACACAATCATATCATCAACCGTATAAGTCGGTCATCGCGACGCTGATGCAGCTTGTTTAGTACATTAATAATCGTTACTAAATACTAAAAAAATGTTTTTATTAATACTAAAAAAGTAAATAGTAAACTATCGCTCTAAATTGACAAAAAAAAAAAGTGCGGATCCCTCAAGTACACGACTTTTGAATTTCAAAGTAAGAGCCCCTCACGTTTTTATTTTTATTCAATCTACAAAAATAGCTTAATTTTTGTTTACATATCATCGCATCAGAGCATCCGAGTATTTCCTCAGTAAGACATCTAAAAAAAAAAAAACTGAAAATGAGTTTTCGGTCTTGCTAATATTACCAAATGTGTTTTTATTTAGTGGAACACTCGGACATTTTTATGTCTTCTTTGAAATCCCTGAACTACAGCCTTAGATATTCAGCATTGAAAAAACAGCAAATTTTAAAATCAATTTTATAGGAAACTCTGTTTTTGCTCGTATCCTACTGTTGCCCTGCGGCGACGATATATGTATTTTTAAAATTGGATACGACACGTTTTTCATTTAATCTACTCTTTTGACCAATGTAAAATTGGCGATTACATCTTCGGTTTGGCGATTTAAAAAAAACACGAAACCGGCAACCCTGTTTCCGATTACGATCAGGCCGTTCGGTTTATAGTCACGTAGTAACATATGCGCTGATTTATCGCTGCGTCCCGCACAAGTTATGGCCCGACCACGTTAATTTCGGGACCTCGACAAGCCGCCCCACTCTCCACACCACACGTCATGACTGGATCTCCTTTATCTCCAGGGATATTTTCAATACACGCGTTGATAAGGGAGCGGTTACACTCTCGAATGACGAATAAGATACATTAAACGCAGTTGGAAGTACCTTTGTAATAGCTAAGGAAAGAGAACTGTTGAGGGGTGTTTAGGGGATGTTTGATACGATACTTTTACCCGTGGGGCTGTCTAATTCTTATCCTAAGAAAGAATTTGAGAAATTACCTCTTGTAAAAATAGTCGTTCAGAAATTACCTCTTGTAAAAATAGTCGTTCAGAAATTACCTCTTGTAAATATAGTCGTTCAGAAATTACCTCTTGTAAAAACAGTCGTTCAGAAATTATCTCTTGTAAAAATAGTCGTTCAGAAATTACCTCTTGTAAAAATAGTCGTTGAGAAATTACCTCTTGTAAAAATAGTCGTTCAGAAATTACCTCTTGTAAATATAGTCGTTCAGAAATTACCTCTTGTAAAAACAGTCGTTCAGAAATTATCTCTTGTAAAAATAGTCGTTCAGAAATTACCTCTTGTAAAAATAGTCGTTGAGAAATTACCTCTTGTAAAAATAGTCGTTAAGAAATTACCTCTTGTAAAAATAGTCGTTAAGAATCGAAAACATCATATACACTGTTAAAATCAGGTATTAATCCGAATACATAAGTTTCAATTTTGAAAGATACATGTACTCAAAAATTATTACAATGAATAAAAAGAGCAGTTTCTTGTCTACGTAGACTGCCTTCATAAATCACTTTCAATAAATATCGACAATTATAACTAAGACTTACCGGGAATTGAACCCAGGTCCTCAGGCATCGCAGTCCAATGCCTTATCCGTTATACTACCAATGCGACGTGCAGTAGTTATAAACAGAAGAAATGTTAAAAAGGTGTGCCAAAAGAATGGGAAGTAAGATAATTGAGTTGTAATAACTCAGTTTCCATTTAAGCAATCGACATCAAATAATGTAGAAAATCATCTTCTGAACATCTATTTTAAGTTTGTCAGGTTGTTTTGTTAAGATGGTTTGAACAGAAGCTGATATTAGCAATATTAAATTGCAATGCCAATTTTTGAGAAAATACGATTACTTAAATTTAAGTACGTCATCGCTCATTTACGATGCAATTGTACTCAAAGAAATAAGTAGGTTCAGGTACTTATTTTTAAGTACAGTTTTTTTACAGTTCCTATAAAAGCAATGCTTTTGTAAAATTGCCTGAAAGTTATTTTTAAAAAAACATTACAATAATAATAATTGATTTGTCAAAGTATAAACAACTCCTATACAATTAAATAAAAGTTGTGACCCTAAATCTAAGAGGCCCTAGGGCCTAGGCCCGGGCCTAACGTGTCTAATAGTAAATCGGGATCAGGAAACACGTTAGGTTATTTAAGTTGTACTTAGATGCATATTCCTCCCTCAGTAAAAAATTCAACATAAAATCTTTATCGAAATTCTGCTATTGAAGGTTTTTATGTAAAAAAAATGAAGTTGTTTCGAAAGATATATTAAATTAAAGGTTTTAGTTTCAAATTCTTTCATAAAATGTGTAAAAAAAAACTACAACAAATCTTTTATTGTTCCAAATCCCTTTCATTTCGCAATTTTACTTTCAATTTAATAATTTTGATGAAGGGTGTATGCTTACTTTTTTATATGCTAGATTATTTCAAGATTTTAATACTTTTTTTAAACTATTTGTAACAAAAACGTTTAAATAATTGTGTTAGATAAAAAAAAAGTTATTTTAATTTTTGGCAATAGCCCAATTGCGGCCGAAGGGAGCCGGGTTTACCATATTCTCAAAGAAGAAAACAATTGTTTATCGCCCAGACAAAAGGTTGCCATAAGCCGCAATTAGAACTTTCCGTAATTTTCTACCCGATTTATGGCTGATTTCAGTATAAAATGCCAGAAAAACTTTTTTTAGTTATAGATTCGAGCACATATATACGTTCTTTTTACATAGTAGTTACCCTACTACATACTCTTCCTTTTCAAATTTGATTTTCGTTTCATGTTTGATTTCCGTGTCTGGTCATTCGGATTCCATAGCCTCGCTAAATAAGTTTCACATATTAAAAAAAAAATCTGACGTGGCGTCGGTCGCGAGCAGCAATTTCCTTTCATCCCCGTCAAGCCAGTTTATTTCCTTTTCATCAGCAACAACAATTGCATCAACTCTTATGAATTTTGATTACATCAATTACGCAAATGAATTCACCGCCCATACCGTTCCATCCTGATGCCGAAGAACCATTCATTATCAATCGTGAACTCTACACCAGAATCCGTATTTACGTTCTTTTTAAAGAACAGTTGCACAATTATCCAGATCTTTTATAAAAATCTTGTCATCAGACGAGGAGCGTGCTTCAAAACCAAACATTATATATATATATATATATATATATATATATATATATATATTTTCTTGGAGTGCAAAGTGTAAAAATAAAAGATATTTTTCGAGACATTAAATATTTTTTGCAAAAATGATAGAGAAAAATAATATATTTTTATTATAAAATTTAATGATAATCTCATATATATATATATATATAAAATTACCATTAAATTTTATAATAAAAAAAATATTATTTTTCTCTATCATTTTTGCAAAAAATATTTAATGTTTCGAAAAATATCTTTTATTTTAACTCCTTGCACTCCAAGAACACTTTGCGATTTGTGTTCTTTCAATGGAACAGTTATTCCTCTTTACGTTCTTTTCCCCAGATTTTTTTTTTTACACTCATAAAGGGAAAAAAATCCTAATCTCTTTTGTATTTGCAAGAGAACAAGTGGAAAAAAAGATTGATGTTCTAAACACAAGACCATACTGTTCTCGTTTATTTTAAAGACCAGGGAAACAAAAGACCTGGTCGTTATGCTGTCACTTGAGAGGCGACATCGGAGTGCAAAGGGTTAAGACTTGAAAATCCGGAGTTCCACAAAAATGCATGCATCTACCAAGCGTTTTGGCGGTTTTTCTCGATTTGTGAATTTACGATGTTTATATTTGCATACACGCTCCTCTAACCTGTTCGTTTTATAGAACTGTTCGCATTTTGTATTTTAGGTAGGGGGGTAGTAAACTGACGAATCTTAAAATTGTATGAACGATGCTAAACAAGAGTCCTGAGGCTTCACAGAAATGTCTGCTCCCTATGTATAAACCCCATTTATTCCACAGCTGACTATTTGATTGATCAAGTTTTTGATTGCTTGAAATCCAAACTCATAATCCATTTATTCGCAATGCATTAATATGCATTGATCGGGAGCCTGGCAGGCCTGGACTCAAGAATAGAAAGTATTCGAGTTCGATTCCTCCTAAAACTGAATGAAGAGACTCACGCGTAAAGGGGGCTGGGCAGGCCCGTCGAACCCGTGGGGGGGGGGGGGGGGAATTAAAAAAAAATGCAGTCAATAAAGAATTTTGTTTCAAATTTCAAAATAAAATTTGCAAAAAAAAAACACCTTTAATTTTGAAATATTAAAATTATTGAAGGGAAAATGCAGATGTCTTAAAAGTTTTGCGAATGAAAATTAAAAACTTAAAAAAACTGCATTTTTTTTCCAAATTCCTGAAAAAATCCTACAAGAAAAAAAAATCACAATTTTGATGAATTTTTTATATGGACAATTGCTGCACAAGAACAATCTGTTCGCGCTCATTTGAAATAACAGGTGAAAAAAAACAGGATATTCTTTATCCCTATCATTTCCCACAAACGATTAATCACCGAACAAAAATGTCCCACTTTTTCCAAAATCTGGTTTCTTCACAGAGAAAAAAAAAGCCACGCTTTTTCATCCTGATTTACAGCAACCTCGCAGGTTTAAAAGAGAGAAATAAAATAAAATGATAACAACCCATCAGAACAATATGCACTTGTAGGCGTGATGCCACTCCAAGATATTGTAATTCATCCCTTTTTGTTTAAATGATCAAGTACAGACTCATTAAATAATGTGCAGTTATTAGCATATGTGCCGAGAAAGATTGGCAACACCCTTGTGTTTGTGCGTCGGATCATGTCGATGACTATCTCGAACAAAAAAAGAAAATAGAACTTCGGTTTGGAACTTTTCTGCGGAGAGCCGAGCCACACCCCGGCCAATCTGGAAACGGCAAACGATACTCCGAGATGTCCTAAACCTTCCCTTTTAAGTATTGTTTTCGCACAACTCGACTTTGTGGTGGAAGAATTGTTTGGAGAGAAAAAAAAATTGTAATTCGCAAAGGAAGAACGCATTAAATGAGATAACATTCAAAGCGCCATTTTTTTCTTCTTCTTTTGGTTTTCGTGTAATGGAAACAGGTGATAATGGTGATAATGTTACTCTGATATTTATCGCATCATCCTTCTTAAAAATAACGGAAAATGTAATAAATGATCTCATTTGATGGTCGTTTTACAATCTAGCTATAGAATCTGCATTTTCATGCACGTATTAGCTTGTCATTGGAGCACTTAAGCCAACATACATAAATAAGGGGTTGTATTTGCTATGCAACGCACTAAATGACATGCATAAAAATAATAAATCAAAATACACCCCTGTGCAAATCAAAGTCTTGATTAGGAGAATCCAGCCAATAGAAATCCAGCAAAATAAGAAATATAGTCTTCTTATCAAGGTAGAGCCGCGAAAAAAAAACGAACCACCGATGATTATTTCGTTAGTTTTTATAGTAGAGCTAAACTTAATATACCATTTTGTAGGGTAATAAAGTCTACTATACATTAATATACAAAACATTTGCATAGGGGACTAACTTCATACTCGAATCCGCACCAACTTTAAAATTTTCAATAGCAACACCTACTTTTGATAGCGCAGAAATGTTCCCCAGCCTTAAAATAATCTAAATATAAATTTTCGTTAATTTCCTACATTTATATGCAGATATATTAGACGATATGTATCTATCTTATTTGAGGGGCTACTTCCACATTGGACAAAATATTAGTGAGACTTCGAAATGAACTACGCGGAAAGAAAATGTTTTGGCGTTAGCCGTGTTCTTCTTTTCCCCCACTCCCGTATACCCCTCGCCTTTATATAAGAATTTATAATTTTATGCCAACGCAATCATAATTCTCAAAATTAGTAGATTTCTGTTAAGTTTTGCAGATTTTAAATTTGTGTATGACCCCTTAAATGATCATTTGATGCACATTTTGATATAGCCAAAAAACTACAAAGAGGAAAACCATGAAATTTTAGATATGCATATAAAAAGTTTTTCTGAATCCATCACTATTAAAATATAGCATGGTTGCTATTCATTAATTTTATGAATATTGATAACCTAATTTAAATCAAATTAAAAAATATACATATCAGTAATGAAAGTTAGTGTATTTTATTTGGGTAGTTTTGAAGTAACACAGATAAAAATATCAGCTTAATAAAATTATTATTTCGAAAGATATGATTAAAAGTTTAAGAAATTAATTTAACATTACGAGTTCTAAACTTTCGATATTCATAATTAAAAAACTACTTAACCAAATGACTTTCAAATTGATATTGAACAATAAATTTTGTCGTCGTTTCTAAATAGTGAATCAAAATTGGGTGTTGCTCTTGGAAATTTTAAAGTTGGTGCAGATTTTAATATGAAGATAGTCCCCTATGCAAATTTTTTTGTATATCAATGTGTACAAGACTTTATTCCATACAAAATGGTAAATTAAGTTTAGCTCTACAATAAAAACTAACGGAATAATCATTGGTGGTTCGTTTTTTCTTTCCCCGGCTGTACATAGCATTTTCTCATAGTTTTTAAGGAACAAAGTCCCCATTCTTTATAAATATATATCTACATTCTTATATTTTTTTTAGTACACTGTACAAAAAATTGCTTAAAAATGAGTACATGGACGAATTCGATTTTCTTTGAGTACAATTGCATCGTAAATAAGCGATGACGTACTCCAATTTAAGTAATCGTACTTTCGCAAAAATGAGTAGTATGGTTTAATATTGCTAATCTCAGCTTCTGTTCAAGCCATCTTAACAAAGTGACCTGGCAAACTTAAAATAGTTGTTCAGAAGATGGTTTTCCACATTATTTGAAGTCGGTAGCCAAAATGAAAACTGAGTTATTACGACTCAATTATATTACTACCCATTCTTTTGTCACTCTTTTTTAACATTACTGCTGTTTATAACTTCTTCTCGTCGCTCTGGTAGTATAACGAATATGGCCCTGGACCTCTATGCGGACGACATCAGATAGACGGATTGAGTTCGATTCCCAGTAAGTTGTAATAGTTGAAATTTATTGAAAGTGATTTACGAAGGCAGCCTATGCAGCGAGCGTAGTGTTACACAACAGTTAGAAGAAGAATATTTAACGTTACATGATATATATGTTACATACACATATGTTTAGTTATGTTATATCAGATCACAAATGTAAAAAACAATTTATTTTTCTTCTTCAGATATCTAAAGTGAGCAATGCTCTTTTGGAGTTTGTCGTAGTATCTATTCAATGGTTTTAATTTGCTTGAAATTAATATTGTGAAGTTTTGTCTATAAAGTAAATATGCTTATTACTTTATTTTATACATATTCGAAAATGAGATTAACCCTTTGCACTGCGATGTCGCCTCTCAGGCGCCAACATAACGACCAGTTCTGTTGTTTCCCTGTTCTTTAAAATAAACGAGAACAGCATGGTCTTGTGTTTAGGACATCAATCTTTTTTCAACCTGTTCTCTTGCGAATACAAAACAGATCAGGATTTTTATTTTCCCTTTATGAGTATAAAAAAAATCTGTGTAAAAGAACGTAAAGAGGAATAACTGTTCCATAGAAAGAACGCAAATTGCAAAGTGTTCTTGGAGTGAAAAGGGTTAAATACTTTATAAACTTTTTAAGAATCGATTTAACAATTTATCCATAAGTTAATAAATTAAAACACTAATATTATAGTATCAGCCATATTACACTTAGGAATAATTTCGACTTGAATAGTTGCTTCCATTTCATCCATTGAAAGAGTAGAACTGAAACTTTGTTCATGTCAAAGCGTTAGCTATCGTAATGGGCATGTGTGGCGGCCATATTGCAACTATAACACCAACTCGAACAGTTACTTTCATTTCATACATCGAAAAAGTATAAACTGGGACTTCGAATGTTTGTTAAAGTCAAAGCATTAACTATCGTAATACGTATACGCGTGGTGGCCATATTGCTGCTATAATAATAACGCGATTATTTGCATCAATTAAAAATAGCAGGAACTGGGCACTTAATTTGTTTTGCAATGTCAAAACGTGTAAGAAGTCAAAATGTGAGCTATCTCAGTCACTGTTTCAGAGTGAGCTATCGGAATGCGCATGCGCGACGTCCATATTGCAACTATAATACCGATTCGAAGAGTTGTTTCCATTTCATACATTGCACATTCTTTGTTTAAAAATTCTGTCATACATAATATTGGCATGTTCAGTTTTACGCCTGTTATTTAAGTAAATATATTTGGCGTTTTTTTTATCTTATGTGTCATCTTACGGCTTGCGCAAGTTTCAATGAAAAATAAGAATTTTTTAAATAGAATTTATGTTTGCTGTTTAGCTTATGAGCAGCCGAGTAATAAAGACATTTTGAATTCGCCTATTAAATGTCATATCCCTTCATCTTATTGTTTTCCAAAGTTAAGATAACCCACGAAATTAATTTTAGCTTTAAAATAAGCGTATTTTGATCTTTCTTCGTTTTCATATACGCAATTTAGGAAACAGGGCCTTGGCCAATATAATTGACGTCCTCTGCAATCATGTCTTCATCTTATAAGCGGGTAGCGGCGGGTAAAATTCGTTCTAATTCAAAAATTCGAATCGCGCATTGTCATTGTATTATTCTAATGAACCATTCAAAGCGAAGGGCACGGACCATTACTGGTTTAAAATATTTAAAACAGAATGGGAAAAGTTTTGTAATTTTTTTTCATATAAAAATTATTTGCCATTCATCTTAATTTGTGCGAGCATAACAAGATGGCCGCTCTGATCAATTTGAGATAAACAGGGTGACGGAATGCGAAAGCCCTCGTCGACAGGCGGGGTAAAATCGGGCGTTTGCTCGAAAATGGCTCGCTTCCCGCCGATGACACTGTCTATAATTTAGAGTGATCGATGCCTTTTTGCGCTTGATTGAGTTCGCGTTCGAATGTTTAATTTCATTTAAATTTTAAAGCAGCGTCCCTGGGAGATGAAGATCTCAGGCCTTGTGGATTCGAAGTGAAACGTAAGTTCTGGTGAATTACCATATCTTTGTAATCAGGAAATGGAGCATTTTCTTTATGCGAAAAAATATTGGATTTGATATCAAAGTACTGGAAAGTCTGATTTCAGGCCCTTGCAATCTGATGTGGCACACTTCATACATATAAAGTATCCAGGCTTAATCGCACGTTATCGCATTTTCTTTTTTTTTAAAAATACCTTAATTAGTTTTAAGGAACTGTTTGAAATGTACGAACTTAAAAATATTGATTTACTTTCCTTTTTTTTTATTTGGTTCGAATTATCGATTGCTTATCGCAAATAAAATAATTTTAAGAGTTAGAATTATAAAAATAAAAACTATACTTGCGGACAACCTAAGTTGAACCTGAAGCGGAAGCTTATGATATGTATAAATATTCGATTGCTTTAGGCTCAACTTAGGTTGTCCCCGAGTTTAGCTGTATGGCCCGGCGTTGACCGGGAGAGTAGTAGCCTTTTTCTTCACCGCGGCGCCATCTATCGGTTTTAGTAAGAAGTTATTTTTGCTTTAAGGGATGAAAAGAGTAAAACGGGTTTGAAATCTCATGTAGTCAGTGACCTTCCTCTTTTCTGAAGGTCAAGTTGCAAAATATCTTTTTCCTCAGAATAAAACTGTAGATTTTTATTTAAAAAACAGACAAACCCACACACTAGCTTCTTTATATATAGATTATAAAATTTACTGTTTCAACAGAGTACGTTATTTATTAGTAAACATAAAAAGCTAATGTGAATCCCCATAGTTCTTTCCATTAATTTGTATACAGAAGACGAAATTCTGTACTAAAACAATAAAAGCGACATTATTAATCTTGTGTTGTTTTATGTAACTAAAATACTTTTACCTTATTTATCAAGCGACCCCGGTCGGGCTCGCAACGCTAAGCCAAAAAAAGAAGAAATAACGCCAACTCGTCAAAGCAGCCAACAAGAAACGAACGACCCACGTGACTAAGCTTATATATACGCTGCACAACTCCTAACGTTGAACCGCGTCCGTAAAACATATTCCAGAACCCGAACTACATTTCGTAAAAAAATAAAACCAGTATTGGTGGAACCGTATCGTTGCAACCTTTAATTTAATATAAGAATATTTTATTTTAATTATTCATACTAAAAGTAACAAACCGACTAGTTTAGAGAGAAATTATTTAAGAATTAATTTTTTCTGCCACAATTTCTAAAAAATAAATAAATTGCAATCTTACTCTAAAATCAGTTCCATGGAAGAACATTAAATGACAGTAATTACTAATTAAATCAGAATTGCAATTAAAATATTGCATGAAGCCAAATCCGAGTCATTGCAGTTAACGCTTGAAAATTAAATTATCTAGATGTGATTTTTAAATATAATAAATCCTATTCACTATTTCTAAATGCTATTACGACATTTACATAATTTACTTATTCCTGCAAGTAAACAGACTTATGATCAATACTATATTGATCATTACCATAACGCATTTTCATCTAACTTAATTATATTAATAGCTGCGTTTATCGAAAAGGAAAGTAATAATCTAAGGGGGCGCATATTTTTAAAGGTTTAACAAAGCGATAACTCTCTAATCTGAATACTGGAAATAATGATGGAAATATTGAGATAGAAATGCTGATGGAAGTAGTGATATGGAAATAATGATGGTGACTGGTGAGACAGCATCCAATGTATTGTGACTGCGCGCACATTGGCAGACAAGTGTCTGGGGCTGAAATGGAAATAATTATTTTGCATAGATTCCGTTATTGAAAATGTAGGTGGTTTGATTTCTCGCAATTCATTCTCAATAGCTGTCTGTAGCCGTCAAATTATTTTTGTAGGAAATAATACTATATTGATACAAATTAGTATCGAATTTGTATCGATATTCGATAATACGCTGTAAAAAATATATACTTATAATGAGTATCTAAACCTACTCGTTTTCCTTTAAGTATAATTGCATCGTAAATGAGCTGAAAGTTCCAATTGCGGCTCATGGCAACCTTTTGTCTGGGCGATAAACAATTGTTTTCTTCTTTGAGAATATGGGAAACCTGGCTCATTTCGGCCGCAATTGGGCTATTTCCTAAATGAGCGATGGCGTATACAGAAATGCAAGTAACTGTATTTTCTCAAAAAGTAGCGATGTTGTGAAATATCGCTAATCTGAGCTTCTGTTCAAGCGATCTTAATGAAACTTGACAATAAAAAATATTTAAAAAAAGGCTTTTCCTTTGAGCATGAATGGACTGTAGTAGAGCGAATATGGCGTCATAATTGTGAAACCAACACCTCAGATTGAATGGCCTCGGACACGTGACTTATTTTCAAAATTATGAATTAAAAAATACTCGCGATTGGCTGATGAATTGGGAAATGTGTAACAGTGAAAATTTATGAATGGAATGACGTAATTAACCACGTGTCTAAGACCATACATGTTGGCCTCACTTTGATGTTAGCGAGATTATAACATTATGTTTTCTCTACTATGAAGGATCCATGCTCGAAGGGTTTTTTCTTTTTATTTGATGTTGATTGATTAAATAGAAATTGAATTATTAAAACTCAATTAGCTTACTTCCCATTCTTTTAGAATACCTATTTTAAAAACATTTCTTCGGATTATAAGCCTTGATAGTGGAACGGATAAGGCACTGGACTGCAGGTGCTGAAGATCTGTATTCGATTCACGATAAGACTTTGTTTGCAATCGTGCATGTAATTGTGTATGCCTATAGACTGAAATTGATTTATATTGTATTATATATCAATGACAAGTTCGTAAAATAAGGTAAGACAGCCTATGCAGGCAAGCATTTACTCATTTTTACACATTGCACTCATTTTTAAGTATATGTCTTTTTTAAAATTGAATTATGTATTTGGAGCCATAATAAGCATCGAATGTAATCAAAAAGGAGTACAATTGAATTATTTTCAAGTGCTTATTTTTAACGGTATAGTAGCGTTATTGCGTATAATATCGAAATAGTAAGAAATAAAATGTAAAGGAAAAATATAAATTTTTAAAAATTTGTTTAATACAAAGTATTCTCTAATTTCAATCTAAAAGACCTAAACTTTTATGTTCATTGGGTTTAAACATAAAACGTCTTAAAAACTAATAGGTAGTTTTAAGTAGAAGAAAATCATATAGAACACACAATATAAATTTATATTATTGACATTTGTGGAAAATGGTTTTTAAACTTTGGAGTGATTACAGATATCGGCATGAAATAAATTTTATATTTTAAGGTAGCGTATAATATTTCATACATCGTGCAAGTTTTATAAAAATTTCTCACGTCATTTTTGAGATTAAACCTGGCAAACAAACAGCAGCAGTAATACATACACAACTTAAAAATGTATTTTTCGTTTAGGCATTAAAAAGCATAACAATGGTGTATTTGTTGGATATTCGCAGACAAACATTTTACTCTTACATATATATATACTGATCTCTATGGGCGAAAGATTACGATCAATAAGACTTAAAAACATGTTTTAGAGCATAAGAATAAAAATACGTTATCCTTTTCTATGTAAGACCCTAATTTCGAATTGGAATCGAAGAGTCATAGATGCCCAATTTTTAATTTCCCACTTTACGCGATGCAGTTGAGACACGGATATTCCTAGTTGATCTCTGCGGCCGAAGTCTACTCTTCCAGCGGCATTGACACTCTTCCCGTTCTCGGTGAAATCGAAGTACGCCAGTTTTTTTTGCTCGTATAAGTTCCCTGATCTAATCAGTCATTCCATTTCCCGACCATCCATGACTTGAATAAATTAAGGCGTTTCCATGACCGTACGTGAAAATCTGGTTATAAAAATGGTATTGCGAAAATGGATGCAATTTTATGCCTTCACTGTATATAAAAAAAGTGCTTAAAAATGAGTACGTGAGCGTACTCGTTTTTCTTTGAGTACAATTGCATCGTAAATAAGCGATGACGTACTCAAATTTAAGTGACCGTACTTTCTCAAAAATGAGCAGTGTCATTTATTATTGCTAATCTCAGCTACTGTTCAAGCCATCTTAACAAAACAACCTGACAACTTAAAATAGTTGTTCAGAAGATGGATTTCCACATTATTTGATATCGATTGCTCAAATGCAAACTGCATTATTACAATTTAATTATCTTGCCTCCCATTCTTTTGGCGCACTTTTTTCAGATTTCTTCTGTTTATAATTTCTTCACATCGTCCTGGTAGCTCAACGGATAATATATATAATAAACGGATACTCTGTACAACGGTGCCTGCAGATTTGGGTTCAATTCCTGGTAAGGCTTGGTTGTAATTGTCGATATTTATTGAAAGTGATTTATGAAGGCAGCCCATGTAGGCAAGCAACTGCTCTTTTTATTAAGTTTTACTCCTTTTTGAGTACGTCTTTTTCAAAAATGAAACTTACGTATTCGGAGCTATGATATGCATTATAATAAAAAATGAGTACATTTTACATATTTTTAACAAAGTGGATACGAAAAAAAACCATCAGATAACAAGAATGGAGATGTCTTTAAAAAAATCACACAGTTATTTTTGAAACTAAAACAAAAAAACTACTCCTAGTATATCAATCAGTAAAAGGAAAAGTAATAGTGAAATGTAACTTAATATAATTTAAAAACAAATTCATTTAGTTGCAAATATGCAACTTTCTCAAATTTTAAATATATAATCCCTTTAAATATTATAATATAAAAATATTTTAGATTGAAATTTTTAAATTCTTTATGATTTTAAATATAAAATTAATTTAAATATTTAGATTAAAAATAATTTAAGTATGTAATTTAAGCAATTCTATTGAATATTAAAATATGCAATTATTTAAAGTTAAATATTTACAGATTTTGTAAAATATTTGAGAAAAAGCTTAAATTTTTCCTTATTTTTTTATATGCTTGAGATGGTTTACTCAAGAATAGCAAGTTTAAAAATTTGAATAAAGATTTTAGAATGATATCTTTAGGATTTTAGAACGATGTTTTTGTAACTGCATATCCTGAACAATTGTAATTTGAATTTTAGATCCAATTTCAGTTGTCTCTTATACACGTGAATAGTTATATTAGTAAAATAAGTTAGAGTAATAATAAATTAAATAGAAATGTAACTGAATAATTAGCATTTAAAATAATTACCAATATTTAAATGCTTTTTTTTATTTTCACGTAATTTGGAACATTTTTATTCCAAAATTATTATATATATATATATATATATATATATATATATATATATATATATATATATATATATATATATATATATATATATATATATATATATATATATATATTGCAACTAATAAATTTGACGACTACTAAGTAATAAAATACAGTGTATTTTTTATTTATTTGATTTAATTTTTTTTTAAAGTTAACGTTTTACTATGCATTAAAACCTTAATATACCAAACATGTAAAAAAAAAAAAAAGTTTAAAAAAGTAAAAGTAAATTTAATGTACGTATACTAATAATTGCTATTCTACAACCTAATAAAGTTACTTGATATTTTATTGCCTTGCTGCGTAAGTCTCGCTTTTTTCATTAATGATTCATAATTACTTTCATGAATCACATTTTACTTCAGAAATAACCTTCTAAGTCAAGTGAATCATGACATTTATTTAGCAACCTTAATAATAACTGTGATAAAAAAAATATAATGGAATAAAACTAGTAATCAACTTGGATTCAGAAATATATACGACTTTTTTTGAAAAAAGTTTTCTTTTTTTTAAAGTTTCATTTCATTTTTTTGATTTTTCAAATTTTAAGACAATGATTTTGTAATTATTTCAAACATAAGACAAGAGTAAATTTAAACATTTAAAGATTTTCAAATATTTTTAATAATTTACGATTAAACCCCTTGACTAAAAATGGAGAGTGCCACTCGTCATCGTTGAAAATGGCCTAAACGATGATTTTTCAACTGGTCGTATTAAGGACAGGTGCACGATAAATTATAAATTCATTAATTATAAATTATAGTTCATTTATAATTTTCAATTTTGAATTTTAATATAAATATGCTTAGAATTGAATCCCCCCGTTTACGCAATTTTGAGTGCATGTCTCTTTCAAAAATTAAACTCGTATATTTGAAACTAATGTACTCAAAAATGAGTACATTTTATTTATTTTTAAGTACCTATTTTTAACAGTGTACGCTGTTAAAAATAGGTACTCAGAAATAAGTAAAATATACTCAATTTTGAGTACATTCGAAGCTCATCATAGCTCCGTGTACATGAGTTGAGTAAACATGAATAAAAAGAGCAGTAACTGAATAAAAGAGCGGCTGCCTTCATAAATAACTTTCAATAAATATCAACAATTACAATCAAGACTTATCGGGAATCGAACTCATACCCTAATGCACCGCAATACAATGTCTTATCCGTTGTACTACCAGGGCAACGAGAAGAAATTATAAACAGACGTAATGTTAAAAAGATGTGCCAAAAGAATGGGAAGCAAGATAATTGAGATGTAATAACTCAGTTTCCGTTTAAGCAATCGACTTCAAATAATGTGGAAAACCATCTTCTGAACAACTATTTAAAGTGCGTCAGGTCACTTTGTTAAGATGGCTTGAACAGAAGCTGATATTAGCAATGTTAAACCATACTGCTCATTTTTGTGAAAGTACGATTACTTGAATTTGAGAACGTCATCGCTCATTTACGTTGCAATTGTACTCAAAGAAAAATGAGTAGGTTCAGGTACTAATTTTTAAGAAACTTTTTTTTACAGGATAGTTACTAGTAACGATACATCTCGCTGTCGATTACTTTTAAAATTATAATATTGTTCGATATTCTGAAATAAATACTTTCAATATCAATTAACAAATTATTTAACGGGCACATTTTAATTCAGTTAGTAAGAGAATGATTTCCAAGCAACAGGACTGCAGTTAAAAGTATACGCCTATTTATTTACCAGTACAATTGCCTGATCTGTTTTACGAATGTTGAATTAAAATATCAGTTTAAATTTATTCCATGAATAAAAAAACGAGTTCATTTAACTATGAATAAAAAAAAAGTTTTATTTAGGTTGGTTTTTCAGTATTTTTAATAATAAGAGACAATAAAGTTATTTTACAATCCAGAGAACATATAAAATATAGTTTTTGAAGTGAAACGTTTTTAGCGATTAAATAAATATAAATAACCTCGACCCGGAAATCAAACATGAAACGGAAGTATGAGTAGCGCATGCGTACAAGTCAACTACAAGTTTAAGTCGGTGTCTATGGGTCAGCTAATGTTTAATGTGTGTTTTTGTTTAGTATCATTTAAGTGTTTAAATAAACTAAAAGTAAAATCCTTTTGATTTTTCGGGACTTTCAAATATTTGTCATTACCGGGGTTTGAACATGTCGACGTTTCGATCCACTAAATTAACTTTTTATTGTTTGGTCATAAGGCTTCCCGATTTTCCTGCCAATGCTTAAAAAAATTAACAATTATTATTATTAGCAGGAATTTACGAAATGATTACTTAATTTATATTTATTTTATGTTTGATCCAAAATAGTAAGTACAAGTGGAAAAAGTGACTTACATGCACACAAACAATTTTCTGCGTAGAAAGATACGAATGCTGTTACGTCTGACTACCCGGGTCACCATCCACACCCAGTACGTGATTTGCTTTATTTGAAGATTTTACACGCATCAGCGTCTAATTCACTGTTGATGGAGACCAAATTTATGTATTTAGTTAGAATTTCGGAATGGATCAACCCTAAAAGTATAACATTGTGTTTTTATTCTGTTACCCTATTAGCCCGATTTCAAAAAGGTCTGACCAAATAATTGAGTTATTTAAAACGGTTAGATTTTCTATTTCTTCTCTTCCATAATAGTATTTTACACTAAATGGAGAATAACGTTTAAATGACAATGAAATTTAGTTGAGAAAATAATTATGGATCATCCTTGTATTCAAGCACATTTATAATATTATCGAAAAGGGTTTTTACAAAAAAAAGTAAAATTATTAAATATATTCTTGCTAAAGTGCAACAATATATTTTTGCTCAGTGGAGTAATTTTACAAAAATGTCTTCCCTATCTTGACTTACAAAAACTTTAAAAATTGCAAAAGATTTTGCAGTTATTGATGAATTAGTATTGATGTATACGATACATACTTTGTTAAAAAATTAAATATTAGTAATTTTGATAAAATATTTTATAGACAATAGCCCAATGGCGGCCGAAGCGGTGCGGGTTTACCATATTCTCAAAGAAGAAAACATTTGTTTATCGCCCAGACAGAAGGTTGCCATGGGCCACAATTGGAACTTTCCGGTTTTATAGCAGAGTATATTAAGAAATTTTCGTAGCATTCAATTTACCATTTTAATAACTGTTATCTATTAAACATTTTCAAAATTAACGATTTGAACAACAACATACTTAAAATAATTAACAATAAATTTTAAGACAATATAAATTGTCAATTGCAATTAATATTTTATGAAAACTATATTAAAAAAATGATTACACCTAATTTTAGAAATCGAGAACACCTTAGAAATCACCTTAATTTTCTGAGATCGTCCTACCTAAAAATTTAGTCTAATGGGTGTTTATCATCTATGATATGAAGGGGGAAAATACTTTGCAGTTAAATCATTATTTATTTAGTTAAACTTCCATAAAAAAAAATATGATCTATTCATAAAACGTAAACTTTGTGATAAAACTTTGCAATAACTTTACATTAAGATGATGATAACAACATTAAATTCTAATTAGAAGTAGTGTAAAAAGATATATAACATAAAACTCTTTCGTTTTCCAGATCCACTCTTCTCTTATTGAACCATTTCAGAAACCCGCTATTTACTTTTTCAAATTTTCGGTAAACAAAGAAAATATTATATCTTTGATATTAATATAGATTTTGGCTGAAAATATTTTAGAGTACAAGTTAACATCTTCTCGAAGTGTATGTTGCTTGTAATTAAATTTAAATATTTATTCATTTCTTTTTAAATAAAATAAACAGTTTTGCAATTAGAGGGTATCTGCAAAAAAGCCACGTACACTTTTAAAGTTAATATGACAGTTGACGGGATTGTTCACAAAAATGTGCTTTCACATATGAGATTCTGATTCCGTAAAAAACAAAATTCCAAAAAAATTTTATCTTAATTTTTTTACCCGTTAACAGACGATTCAATATTGCATTCACGCTATATGTCAGCACATGTCTTTTGTCGGATTTCTGCACTAAACGTAATATTCACTGTAAAAAAATAACACGTAAAACGAAATGGTAGTTGACGGGATTGTGAACACAAATATGTGTTTATATATGGTAAATATGAGATTTTGATATCATATGGTAAATGAGATTCTGATTCCGTAAAAAAAAAAAAAAATCTTAAATAAACGATTCAATTATCCTTTACAAAGCGACATTTGTAATAAGACATAAAGACGTAATTAACGGCAATAACTTTAAGCTAGAGGGCCTGTAACAGCCTGCCCTGCAGCATGTTCTCAACTGGTTGACTGCATCGTACATAAATTAACTGAACGCGCTTTACGAAAGGAGATGAAAGAATGACGGATGTTTTCATTTACATGTGACAAAAGGAACACACATTTTTCAAGGAATCGAAAATTTTCTATTCGGAAAAACAGTATGGAATATTAATAGAGTAAAACACCAATTATTCGAATCAATTGGAACCAGCCGGATAATCGAATATCCGAATAATTCACGAAGAAATGTTATTTCTTAATAAAATAAGTAATTTTGCTTTGGTATGTAATGTACGATATGTAATTTGATTGTATTGCCACTTTTTTTTTATCATTCAAAAACAAGAAACTTATAAAATGTGGGTTTTGTTGATTTCTTTTATTCTCAAACCGATCCGGATAATTGGAAATCTCCAAAAGATCCAGATAATTGGAGTTCTATTGTACATTAACTGTAACTGAAATTTTTTTGATTTGTGGAAATATATTTTGCGTATAAATATGATTGTTTCGTTGGATAATACTATAATTTAAATGATGTTTCTCAATTTTACACATTAGAAGTTACAGGACATTTATAATTGTATGGATTACAAGAAAATGTTTTCTTATCATATATTGAAGTAAATACATACTTTTTCCGAACTATAAAACACAAAAATATTTTGTTTCAATATCTTATTTTCGAATACGAAATGAATTTTTATTTTTTTTATTTTTAAGAAACTCAACGCGACAAAAGTTGTGTTTTTATATTTTACTAGAGCTTGAAGGAAGTTTGTTTCTATTTAGGAAACAAACTGAAAACGTCCTTTTCTAAATCTTGCATCTTGATGTCGAACTAACTATTTTACATATACGAAACAAAATGAAAAAATTTCTGTTTCAATATCTTACACTCAAACTTGGATATATTTTTTCCCTCCAATTTACAGAACAAAACGAAAGTTTTGTTTTATATATCTTTCATTTTAAGCTTGAATTAAATATTTTACATATACGAAACAGAACAAAGAATGTTCGGTTTCAATGAAACTAGAACTTGAAAATAAGTTTCAATTAAAGAGCAAAATTATGACGTTCTTTTCTATATCTTGCATCTTAAATCTCGAACTAAATATTTTACATATACGAAACAAAAAGAAAATTTTCAGGTTTCTATTTACACTAGAGCTTGGAGAATTTACAGAACAAAATGAAAGTTTTGTTTTCTATATATTTCATTTTGAACTTGAACTAAATATTTTACATATACGAAACACAACGAAGAATGCTCGATTTCTATGTCTTAGCAGTAGAACTCGAAATTATATTTTATTTAGGGAGCAAATGAAAAATGTTCTTTGCTATATTTTGCATCTCAATGTCGAACTAAATATTCTACATATACCAAACAGAACGAAAATTTTCTTTTTCCCATATATCTTACACTATAACAGAAGATAAAAAAAATTCATTAAGGAAAGAAAACAAAAAATTTACTTTTTCTATATTTTGCACTATTAAACAAATATAATAATTTTATATAAGTAATAGAACTAAACATTTTAAGTTTCTATATCTCACACCTTAGCCCAAACAGATAATTTTTATGTATGAAACAGAATAAAAAAAAATGTCTGCTTCGATATCTTACACATAAGCAGTAATAGAAAATTTGTCATTGTATGGAACAAAGTGAAAAATATTGTTTAATTTTTTTATTCTTTAATGGGAACAGCACATTCAATCTTGTGGAACATCAGAAAACGAGATATTCCTTTAATACCGCATAAAAAAATCAGTCTGAATCAAACATAACAGAATTTTCATTCGTTATTTCTTCGAAAGTATCCTAATCAAACAGAGGCGCAGCATGGCCAAAACTGGCCCTTGCGCCACTAAAATCTAACTAACCAACCTAATGAAACAGATGTCTCAGTGAACAAATGCATTAAACGCATGTTTCGTAAATTTTATGCTAAAAGATAATTTGAATCCAAAAATTGTAATCCATATATACCAAACTCTTATCCATATATAACCAAAAGAGTTAGAACGATTTTTTTTATATAATGAGTTCAAGTGGTATGTATTCGCGGCAATAGCCCAATTGCGGCCGAAGGGAGCCGGGTTTACCCTATTCTCAAAGAAAACATTTGTTTATCGCCCAGGCAAAAGGTGGTCATGGACCGCAATTGGAACTTTTCGGTATTGGCTGTTTTGTTGGCGCTGACAGCAACTGTATCGGAAACCTTATTAACAGAAATACTAGTGTCATAAAGAAGGATGTATGTAACAGTAACAAAATATGAAAACTTCAAAAGATCAAATATCTCAAAACTTACTTTTGTTACATACCACTTATCCTTTCAATTGTTTTAATAGTAAAAACCCCTTATGGCTGTTGACGTTTACAATTTCTTATGTACAAACTTTCGCTACGCACTTTCGAATGCCACTCTAAAAAAAATACTGACTTGTCACCACATCTGTGCACTGAGAGATCGAAATACAGTAGATCTCCAATTTCCGGATAATTTAGGACCAGATCATATCCGGATAATCGAATATCCAAGTAATTCAACGAAAATAAAAAGTTTATTTCTTAGTTACATAAATGAATTTCGCTTATGTAATGTCATTTAATGATTCTTAAAAACGATATCATTCATCAATAAAAAAAAGTTTTAAATGTGAATTTTGATGATTTTTTCTCAATGTGATCCGGATAATCGATGATCCGCTTTGTTTAATCCGGATAACTGGAGTTCGGATAATTGGAATTCTAAGCTGGTAAAGCAGTCTTACCTTGCGGTCTGTACGGTAGAATCCTCGGTTGCCTCGCCATGAGCCAAGACGGATACGACCCATAGTCCCTGTTGACAAGATACGACGCCAGCGGATACTGTCCATGGCAGTGTCCGAGGGATAGAGCTGCCGCTGGGCCATAATGTGACATCACAGACGGATGATACGACGCCAGCGGCCCATGGTGGGATACGAACTCAGGATGATGTGTCCTCTGCGGCAGCACCCTCTGTTGGGGATGGAAGGGTGTGTAGCCCCCACTGTAAATGTCCTCAGACCTGTAGTAAGTGGGCGAAGATTTCTGCTGGTGCGTGTGGGCCGGTGGGGGTGTCAAGGGAGCGACCTCCCCCTCGGAATCGTCTGCGGGTTTGTTGTCGTCCGGGGTGCTCAGCCCGACGATGGACTCGATGCTGAATCCGAGTTTGGGTTTGCTGGAGGTGGTTCTGTGGGGTGGGATGGCCGCTGGAGCCACTGGCATCATGCTGGTCCTCAGATCACCTCTCATCGAGTTTCAATTCGGTGGGATCAGGGTCGGGAAGGTCAAATTGAAAGGTCCTTCAGGTCAATTGTCTATCGTTAGGTGGGTTTGCCAGTGACATTCATTTGGTGTGAAGTTAAATTGAGGAAGAGGTTAGGTTCAAGTGTTTCTTTTGAATTGACAGTATTTCGATTCGTTCGTCATTCGAAGAATTTGATTGGTTCTAAAAAAACCAAATGACGCATCACAAGACACACCTACAAATTTCTCGATGTCATAAAAAAAAAATCTTTAACCGCAACAATTTCAATTTCCACACCTTCCTTTTCAATGAAGTCGAAAACAGGAATACACTAAGAATCTTTAACTCCTATTCTTAAAATATTCAGGAAATGATAGATCCGAAATGGCATTCACCGGACGTCTCGGGGAAAATGCAAGCCGAGACAGCGCCGTAAGATGTCGGGACGTCCTGCAAGCGGCACAGAATCGCACAAGTGACGGCGTCGAAAACAAGAAAAGTGGAACTAAGTTTCACGGCGGGAGAAACTTGCTCGTCGACGCACGCGCTGTCGGTGCTGGATTGCTATTGGCGCGAGAAGCAACAGGTAGGGGAGGGAGGTGGTGGGTGGGGGTGTGGAGAAGATGAGTTATTACCCAATTTGTAAGTTTGTAGTCGTGATATGTGTGTCGCCATCTATGTACGAGAGAACGAACTAGTTGAGTGTGAAAGGCGAATCTTGAGTAAATTCGTGTGTATTATGGATATTCAAAGTGTATCGATTAAATTCGAAAATATTTTATATGCGCTTACTTTGAGAGGGTGAGTATTTTATTTTTCTTATAACGAGTTTGTTTCCTATGATATGAATAATACAAAATAAAAATGACGATTTTATAATTTTTTTTCATAAAAATTAATTTAATTATTATTTATTTATATATTAAATGTATATATTTAAAAAAAAACTAGTTGAGGATATAGCCAAAATTAGCAAAAGAAAAGACGGCAATTTTTTTTTTCATTTGTTATGCAGATTCAAAAGAGTATAAATGAAATTCTAAATTATTTTATAAACATTTATTTTTATTAGTGTATTTTTTAAAAATTATTTTTAATGTGTTTGTTTCCTATAATAAAAATAATACAAAATAAAAAAGGCATTTTATAGATGTTTCTCATTAAAATTGATTGAATTACGATATAACTTAGAACAATATATTTAAAAAAAAAAACCTAGTTTGGGCTAGAGCCAGAAGTTGCGAAAGAAAAGGACGTCAGTATTGTTGTTTTTATTGCATATTCAAAAGAGTATTAATTAAATTCTGAAATATTATATATATATATATATATATATATATATATATATATATATATATATATATATATATATATATATATATATATATATATATATATATATATATATATATATATATATATATATATATATATATATATATATATATATTTGGGGGGGGGGGGGAGTGTGAGTATTTTATTTTGCTTATAACGAGTTTGTTTTCTATGATATGAATAATACAAAATAAAAAGGAAAAATTTTATAAAAATTTTCCCATAAAAATTTACTTATTTAAAAATATATAGTAGGGGAGACAGACAGAAGCACGGGGCTTATTATGCATATTTATAGGAATATAAATAAAATAAAAAAATATTTGTATATGCATTTCATAATATCTTTTTACTTTCAAAATAAAATAATAATTTCATATCGACCAAATTTTATTTCAGTAGAATTCGTACCTTTTAATATCAAGTAAGGTATATTTTGCTTTTTGACATTGTCTCCAGTTTGTTGACCAGGGAAAACGGCACCTCCAAAATTCTTATAACTTCCCGTGGTGGAATCAGCCTATGGAGATAAATGACATAGCATCGTGTAGAAGAAGGTGGGCCGCCCCGACCATGCTGAATATATATAATTCCAACCGCTATATTTTGTACCGCGCGGGGAAAGGGGAGGTAGATGTCACTCTTAATTGCATAACTGTAGTATACGCCTCATTACTCTACGGGGAATCAGCCCATGGGAATAAATGGCATACTATCGTGTAGAGGAAAGTTGGTCGCATCGATCAAGCCGTTTGTTAACCCACTCCACTGCTGACCTTTCTACCGCGTCGTGAGGAATGTCATCTTTGGCTACAGTATGCGTTTTCGGCCTAATACTTCACAAGGAATTAGCCTTTGAAGATAAATAATCTAACCTGTGTAAAGGAGGGAGTGCCGTGTCAACTAGGTAGGCTATTTATTCACCCCCCCCCCCCCTCGGCCTTTTGTAAGGGGTGCGGCTCAAAAGTATTCACGAACCAAACCTCACGGTACTGTGCTGTCTGTACCCTACCTAATTTTTTTTTTTAGCTGCAATCGAGTCATTTTGAAAATTTGCGCCTAAATGAAGGTTGTTGTTCGTATCTTACAAAGAATATAAATTCTAAAAAAACATTTTCCTTCAATACTTATAATACGATATGCATGAATATTTTGTTATAATATAAAGTAATCTTTTATACTATAAAAAATGTATATTTATAATATATTTTATAATATAATACCGACATCAAGAAAATGTGCTAAAAAGTAAAAAAAAATATTTTTTAATTTTACGAACAAGTTGAAAATATAAAATTATTTAATATCAATTTTATTCTTATTACAACTTTTTAAAGTTGATGCCAATTTACAATAATCATACATAAATTTTGGCGCCGATTTCGAAAAGTTTTAATAAGTATAAAATTGATATTAAATACTAATTTTTTACTTTTCAGCGCATTTTCTTAAAATTTGTTTTGTAACTGTATATTGTAATTGTATATAGAATATTGTATATATAATATTGTATATATAATATTGTATATATAATATTGTATATATAATATTGTATATATAATATTGTATATATAATATTGTATATATAATATTGTATATATAATATTGTATATATAATATTGTATATATAATATTGTATATATAATATTGTATATATAATATTGTATATATAATATTGTATATTGGTAATGTATATTGTAAAGCAATCCCTGTGCATGCTAATAAATGCCGGATGAACGAAATGTCACTTCTCTGAAATGATGAAAACATTTCGAAATTGGAGAAACTGTTAAAAAAAAGTCCGCTTAATCGAAATATCCCGATACATTACAACCGGATAAACGAATATTTTTTTCAGTTTTTCAGTTTTTTGAAGTTTTTGCAGAATCGGATTTTTTTATACCGAACAAAAAAAGAATTTTCGAAATCGCACAATATTTTTTTTTTAAAAGGTTCGGTTAATTGAGAATTTCGGATAACAGAATATTTTGTTCAAAAGATGCCTAAGTAAAACCTTCACTATCCAACAAAAAAAATTGTCCAAATGTCTGTTTTAGAACAGAAATTTTACGTATATATATATATACATAACAGTCGAATTGATGACCTCTCTCCTGTTTGGTTTTAATTTAAAGATTTTTACGTTCTTATTTTAAAGTTTTAGTTGGCGCGCTTTTTAGTTGGTTGAAAGTAATACAAAGTGGCGTTTTCTATTAATTTTAGTACACTATTAAAATTTTCAGTTCAACGTTGCAACTTATCTTGGTGCTCTTCAGCAATTTACACTATATTATGGTGAAATCTGGGTTAAACCAAAAATGCTTCATCGGAAAAAAAAAAGTGGAGGTTTCACCAATAATTGGTTCAACCCCTTTAACTGCAACCGAAATTTTCGTTGTCGCTACATCAGCAAGCCAAGGAATTCCCTCTAAAAAATACAACGCCGAACGAGGGCCTCAGTGGCAAAGTGGATAAAGGCGCTCAGCTATGAATCGAGGGTTCGAGCCCGATCGGTGACATTTACAAAGAAAAGTAAAAAGTTGTGATCTTGCAATCGGAGAATTGCCATCTTTCCTACAAAAATTCTACTACTAAAAAAAAACTCGCATTTTGAGTTTTATGCAATTTTATGAGTTTTGGTGCAACGTTTCACCACTAAAAACGTCACACCGTAAAATGGTAAAACTAAGCACCAAATGTTGGATGCCGCTACATGGGTACCAAATTTTGGTGCAAGGTCGTAATAATTTTCAACAGTGTAGCTTACTATATTAGGGATGGTATATATTTTTACCGTTATTCAAAAGAATCCGTTGAATAATTTAGTGTATAGCTTAACTTACAAATTTGGGCTTCATAATTTGAAAAAGTGACAATCAACTAACTTTATGCAAATTAAAAAACTTCGTATCTCCGTTGATTTTCAATGAAAAAAAAATATACATATTTGTATTAAATTAAAGGTTGCACCGATACGGTTCCACCGATACTGTTTTTATTTTTTTACGAAATGTAGTTCTGGTTCTGGAATACGTTTTACGAACGCGGTTTAACGTTAAGAGTTGTGCAGAGTATATAGGCTTAGTCCCGTTTGGCGTTCGTTTCTTGTTGGCTTTCTTCTTTTTTGGCTTAGCGTTGCGAACCCGACCGGGTCGCTTGATATTATAGATGATGTCACAGATGATGTGACTCCTTATAAATGCAAAGTGTACTATTCTTCACTTACCTATTTTTGGTATTGAGGCGCTGATCTCAAATATTTCATTGCGTTATATTCCTGTTATAGAACGGGATAGTTGGGGGAAAATACACGTCAGTGTGACACTTAATATAATTAATTTCGAGATACAAACGCAAATATTTAAATTTTAATCCAGGCACAAATTATAATAGTTGTTAATGGAAATGACATGTGTGATCATAATCATCTTCAAAATGAAAACATCATTCTTTAAAAGTTTCGGTAATCTTTTTATACATCGTTTCACATTATTTTAGTGCAACTCATCAAACGATGTGCAACTCTGAATACTGATTTTTTTTAAATAGATTATTATAATCGTTATTATTTACATGCATAAGGAATATCTCGACTATTATCAATAACGATAGGACGTACAATCTCCGCTCTGAAGGACACAGCGTACTGGCGGGAAGACTCGCCTTTACATAGGTATATATTGGGTTGGAGGGAAAGTTCTGTCGTATTTTAAAGAAAATATTTGAATTCATTTATAAAAATATGTGTTTAATATTAATCAATTATATATGCTCCGTTATTTGTTACAACCTGTTGCCATCTTTCAGGTAACCTGTGAATTCCTGTTTTGTAGAAGTTCTCATCCTTGGAGTTAAAATAGTCAGCAACTGCCTTAGAAACACTTTCAAAAGACGTGAATTTTTTTTTCCCGTTAAATAATTTTGCAGAGATTTGAACAGGTAATAATCAGATGGTGCAATGTCAGGTGAATACGGTGGGAGACTAAGGACTTCCCATCCTAACGCATTCATTTTTTGTTGTGTCACCATTGCAGTATGCGGGCGAGCATTATCGCGGTGGAACACTATTCCTTTTCTGGACGCTAATGCTGGCATTTTTTCTTTGATATCTGCATTCAATTTATCCAGCTGATTGCAGTACAGATCCGCGTTGATGGTTTTCCCGTTTCAGCAACTCGTAGTACACTGGACCTTTCCTGTCCCACCAAAAACAAAGCAGTACTTTTCGTTGATGGATACTTGGTTTTGGAACTGTTGCTGATGGTGTTCCTGGTTTGCAGTAAGATTTTTTTCTCTTAATATTCTCGTAAAGAATCCACTTTTCATCTCCAGTAACCAGCCTGTCCAAAAACGGCTCCACATTGTGTCTAATCAGATGTGATGAACACATTCTTACACGATCAGACAAATTCTTTTCCGTTAATTCATGTGGAACCCAAACACTTTGCTTTAACACAAACCCAAGAGATTTAATGTGATCTCCAACAGTTGTATGATGAATGCCAAACTCTTCTGCAATTTCTCGACTTGTTGTTGGTTTTCTTTTTATTTACAAGAAAAATCACCTGCCTATTTAAAATACGACAGAACTTTCCCTCCAACCTAATAGAAGGTTTTTTCTTCGAAGAAAGAAGAAGGATCCTTCTGGAAAAACGGCCGGGTATTACCACCAAAATATTCTGTTTTGATGCAAAAGAAAAACTGTTTAAAAATTCCAACTATTGCATTTTTCACGAGAATTCGAAAATTCTGAAGTTTGCTACCTAATTTGTAAAACCCATTTTTTATGATCCTACCAAATACTGCTGTATTGGCTGGCGAACTTTTGGCAGAACAAATTAATAGAAACGCGGGGGTCCTGCGGGCAGGACGTTTTTTTGGTGGGTTGGTTGGTTGTTTGGAGTTTTATGGCACAAGAGCCAAATTTGGCTATCCTGCGCCAAACGTTTGTTAGCTTACGAAAATATCCAATTAAATCTGACCACTGAAACCAATGTTCTGCAAAAAAATAAATAAATTTTGATGAGGGTCATCGTTTAATAAATCTTTTAATGTTAAAAAAGTACTACCAAAACGGCTTAATCTTGGAATAATAAAATTTGGACATACACACAATATATGTTTAACAGATAAAAGACAGTTGCACCGGGTACCGCTTTTTTGGTGGGAGGTCGTCATATGTCCACAGTGCTTCCGGTAGGTTTTTCTGGCAGGACAGTGCATTCTATATAATTAACCTTCTATATTTTGTCGATTTTTTGTGTGTTAAATTTATATTCTCAATAACGGTTTAAAAAAACATTTTACTCAGAATTTAACTTGGCCAACACGTCCCACACCACGACCAACGCGAGGTCATTTAGACCATGAAAGATTAAATGTATAATTGTACCCTCTACTCCAGGCCATTGGGACCTTCGAGCATGAATGGTCTGTAGTAGAGAGAATATGACCTCATAATCGTGAAGCCCACATCGCAGAGCGAAAGGCCCATATCACGTGCAATCTCTTCAAAATTATGAATTAAAAAATACTTGCGATTGGCTGATGAATTGGGAAATGTGTAACAGTGAAAATTTATGAATGGAGTGACGTAATTAACCACGTGTCTGAGGCCATACATGTTGGCTTCACTTTGATGTTAGTGAGAGAGACGTCATGACTCCTCTACTACAAAGGATCCATGCTCGAAGATTGGGACGCGTGCAGAGAAAATTGAGGAATCAAATTTAAATGAAACTCCTCTCGTCAAGTAGATGCAATGCAGGGTAAAACCCGCGGGGACAAGTTCACAATCGGAGGGTTGTGGGTTCGAATCTCGACTTTGAGAATGCAGCGATCTCCTCGTGATCGTAGGGTTGTCGGTTTCTCCCCTCGTTGTCCGCAAAAAAAAAACATCCTCCCTGTATAGGGGACTTGAGTACTTTAAATTTGTCTTAGTTCAAATATCCTCACCAACCATAGTTCAAAATTACAAGCCAGTTCGGACTTTTTTTTGGGTAGATCGCCAACCTTCAGCCAATATCCCAATTAACTATTTTCGGCTAATTAACCAATTATGAAGGATAATATAAATTGCAGGCAAGGTTGTTTTATTAGTTTCAAGGAATGTAACTATTTGTTTTTTAAAAATCATGTAGGTATTTTAAAACGGAAAGTTTCAATTGCGGCCCATGGCAACCTTTTATCTGGGCGATAAACAATTGTTTTCTTTGAGAATATGGTAAACCCGGCTCCCTTCGGCCACAATTGGGCTGTTGCCTTTTAAAACTAGACGAAAAGTATGTGTGTGCTTATAAAATCATATTTAAATTAATAAAAGCTGGGTAAACAATACAATTTAATTCTAGAGTTAAATACCATTATTTGTACTTAAAATGAATCCAATTTTAACATGTTCATTAAAAAAAATAAAAGCAAAACTGATTGTTGGGTCGCCCTTTATCGGGTCTTCGCAAATAAAATACTACCTACTTTAGTAGAAAAACTATTATTATGATCTGAAAATTCAAATCATACAAATACGATGTTGTTGGTTCCCACGTAAAAAATATAGACTTGAAAAGTAAAATCTGACTTGAAGCTTAAAATCTTCTGCACTGTTTTATTTGCACTGTTAATCTTTGCACTCCACTATGCATTATTTGCAATGTGCTTTGTTGGAAATAAACAAAAAATACAAGTGATTCGATGTTATAGTATAAAAGGGATAATTTATTGGGGCTCAGAAAAAGAATATATTACAATTCTAGAAATTGGTTATTTGGGTAAAAGGATTGTTGACTTGTGTTTAATCCTGTTGCCTTGTACCAAAAGAGTTGTTAGCCGTCTCACTTGTAGCGAATGTCATTGTTTTCATTTGAATGTAAATACGCCACTGCAAGTAAAATAAACTTCATAGGTATTGACAGAACACCTTGAGCGGGATTAAAAAATATTTTGTTTCCGAAGTACTTGTTGAATATGCGAATTCAGTTTAAAAATATAAATTAAATGTGTTATGTGATTAATTCTCAACTAATAATTAATTAATCAACTAATGTGTTAAATGTTATGTAAAATGTGTTGTGTATCTAATATGAAAATGTGGTGTGTATCTAATATGAAAATGTGTTGTGTATCTAAAATGAAAATGTGTTGTGTATCTAATATGAAAATGTGTTGTGTATCTAATATGAAAATATGTTGTGTATCTAATATAAAAATGTGTTGTGTATCTAATATGAAAATGTGTTGTGTATCTAATATGAAATTGTGTTGTGTATCTAATATGAAATTGTGTTGTGTATCTAATATGAAAATGTGTTGTGTATCTAATATGAAAATGTGTTGTGTATCTAATATGAAAATGTGTTGTGTATCTAATATGAAAATGTGTTGTGTATCTAATATGAAAATGTGTTGTGTATCTAATATGAAAATGTGTTGTGTATCTAATATGAAAATGTGTTATGTATCTAATATGAAAATGTGTTGTGTATCTAATATAAAAATGTGTTGTGTATCTAATATGAAAATGTGTTGTGTATCTAATATGAAAATGTGTTGTGTATCTAATATGAATCAATAGCTGTGAAAAGTACATTGAATATAAATATCAAGTCAGAAATCAATATGTGTATTTAAACTAACAAAATGTGTATATAAACTATCAAAAGTACACGTTCTTCGCACGGGGATAAATAAAATAACGACAAATGACAGAAAATATATACATTTCTTCTCCTCCCATGGAAAACCGCATATACCAGTTTAGAATTCCTCCTTAAAAAAATGTTTTTTTATAAATTAAAATGTCTTTATTTTTAATATATTAGTAGTTAAAAAGAGTAAAAATATCTCTTTATTACTTGGTTGCTAATACACCGATAAAAATCCAATAATTTCTATATTGTCTCTCACAAGGTATGGAGTTTTAAAATTTAAACATTCCGGCACAAAAATACTTTTAGAAATTAATAGGAATTTCCTTTCGGTACGGATATACATAGTAATAAAACGACACTTGGTAAAATCCTTAAAACTCCAAGTGGAATCAGCTGATGGGTATAAATAATATATAATATCGTGTAGACGAAAGTCAGACGTTCCGATTGTGCCGATTTTTAACCAATTCCCCCTCTTACGATTTTAACAGGTGGGGAGGAGTATAACAGTATACGCTTCCGCTACCATAACTCAACATGGAATTGGCCTATATGAATAAATGACATACCATCATGTAAAGGAAGGTAGGTTGTTTCAACTTCGTAGGGCATTTATCCTCTCCACTTCTCAGCATTGTACCGTGTAAGGCCCAATACAGCGCGGTCTGTACTTACCCGATTTTTTTAACATGGATGTCGGAATTTATTCGGGTCATGACAATAATTATATTTTATATTTTAGTGCGTACTTTAATCGAGGATTTTAATTACTATTGCCATCATTATTGAACAATAATGTGTATTATAAAAGGTATTTTATAGGAATAAGTATTTACGTAAAACTATGATTTTTTTTTACCTAAAGAAAAAAAATATTAAATTAAATAATAATAATAATTTTTTTTTAAAAAAATAGGAAAACCGACTTAAGGAAAATGCGCTAACAAGTAAAAAATAATTTTTCATTTTACGAATGAGTTGAAAAAATTGAATTATTGATATCAATTTTATACTTATTAAAACGTTTTGAAATCGGCGTCAAAAATTAGGTACAATTTTTGAAAATTGGCATCAACTTAAAAAAAATTGTAATAAGTATAAAATTGATATTAAATAAATTTTTCATCTCATTCGTAAAATTAAAAATTAAAAATTATTTTTTACTTTTTTGCGCATTTTCCTTTAGTTGGTTTTCCTTTTTTTTTTTTTTTTTTTTTTAAAGATTTTTTTTCTTTTTCTTTTTTTAATTTAGCAGGTAATTGCCCCCTGTATTATTTCACCAAGAAATTCAAGTAACAACTTGTGCTTACATTTTGTCTCAACAATGTTTATCGTAAAACAATCCTTATCCATACCAATAAATTCTAGGTAAACTAATGTCATTGCTGTACAAATTCTGTTAAACAATAATAACATTTTAAAATCGGAAATTTAAAAAAAAAAAAAAAAACTCCTGCTATTTGACATTTCCGGATGTATAACAGCCGGATAACCGGCCTTTTTTTTTTTTTTTTTTTTTTTTGAAGATTTTGCCTAAGTGGATTTTTTTCTATCCAACAAAAAAATAGTTTTCGAAATCTAACAATTTTTTTTCCAAACGGTCCGGTTAATTGAGCATTACGAATAGTTAAATACCGGATAACCGGATTTTTTTTTAAATGGCTCCCAAGTGAAACATCCCCTATCAAACAAATTTTTTTTTCTCCAAATATCTGAATTAGAACAGAAATCTTTCATAAAAATACATAGAAAAAAATACATAAAAGTCAACCTGATAACCTCTCTCCTTGGCGCGATTTAGCGGTTGTAATTTAAAATTTCTGGAAGTTTTATTTTGGAGTTTTGGTTGGTGCGCTGTTCAGTCGGTAAAAAAGCTGTATGATCATCATTTTTATATTGTTAAAAAACATTCCACAAAAATAGTTTAATTAAATTGCAATTTTAAAGCATTAACTTCAAGCTTGATTTTTAATAAAACTACTGAATCAATCTCGATATTGAAATGGTCGTATGGAAGTGAAAAAAGGCAGCAAAAACAGAAATTTGTAAAGATGACCAAATTAGGAAATTTGATCGTGAACTTCAATGATTTAAATTTCAAAACAATCAGAATTTCCCGTTTCCCAGGATTGCAATTTTGATTTCACTATTTCCATATGCCTATTCCAATGTATCTTTAGGCTACATCTTTGACCAGCAACTTGTGTATTTAATTAGTAGTTTGCATTTTTGATCTTTGGAATACAGAACATAAAAACGAAAATTGCAGCTAGAATAAACCTAAAGGTTTTTTACAAATAAACTGCCTTAAATTCTTAATAAAAATGAGAATAAAATTAACATCCCTGCGTAAATACTCAATCAAAAATAGTATGTTTTAAAATACTACACAACTTTCTTTTACTGTGTCCAAATGTCCATGTCCAATGAATACTATTATTACAGAAAAATAACCAGATTAATTTGAAACCCAATCTTCAGTCGAATTTGACTTCCTGGAGGCGTTTCACATTCTTAGCAATATTGATTCCATTGTTAATGAGACCTTTGCAGTTCTAATTTTTCCCGCTTATTGGCACACAATAGTTAACTCCAACCGATTCAGATAGTTTTTCTTCTTTGGCAACACTTTCAATTCTGGGTTTGTTTTCATTTTGCGTTGCACACCTTCGAGCACGAATGGATTGTAGTAGAGCGAATATGACGTCATCATCGTGGTGCAAACATTTCAGAACTGATGGCACCAAACACGTGACTTCCTTTCAAAATTTTGAATGAAAAAACGTTCGCGATTGACTTGTGATTTGGAAATAATAGTAAATGTGTTACTTCATGAAGTACAGGATATTTTTATGAATGAACTAGAAAAAATGTATGAATGGATGACGTAGAAACCACGTGTCTGAGGCCATACATGTTGGCCTCACTTTGATGTTAGCGAGATTATAACCTTATGATTTCTCTACTATGAGGGATCCGTACTCGAAGTTGCACACAGACACAGATTTTTTCATTTCTGCTGATAAAGGAAGATGTATCCCCCGAAATATCTTTGAATTGCCTGCATTTTTATTGAGTAGTTTTAGAGTTGCATTTTTATTTTAATATTTACACATGTCGTTGTTGTTTGTATAAGATGATAATAATCATTTTCTAATTAATCTTTCAAATGAATTTTTTTAACATCATGAGCCAGCGTGTAAAAGGTATTACCGTTTTTTTTATTATTTTTTTTATTTAATAGCGGAAATCTTACTTATTTTTCACACACTCTCATAACATTGTCACTTTTTAACATTCTGCGATCATCAAGGCCGTTTTCGTCAATTTTGACAATCTTTTCGTCATTCAATCACGTGATTTTTGACGAAACAAGAAATCGAAATTTTTTAACGAGAATAATTTACACATCCTTTTTTGGTAGTACCAATTCATTAGATTCTAATTTTGGTTCTTGTATGTAATTTGCTACGTAAACTCCAAAACGAGCTTTTTGTCTCGATTGATAGCACGCGCGACTTCGGACCAAGAGATCCGCGATCAAAGTTGGGTACAGATGTAGTATAGGACATTTGGCGTGCGAGGTGTTTTTTTTGGCGTGGTTTATAGGGGCGATAAATTTATAGTATGGCAACCCTACCTGACATTGTTGGTATTTTCCGATTCTTGTGGCGACTTTCAATCTGGCAACCCTATGACGTCATCGTGCTGCGTAATCGTTTTTGTGCGTTCCCGGAACTATGTTTAACGGCAATTTTTCGTCGCCAAAAAAAAAAAAAAAAAAAAACGCGCCAAGTGTCCTATACTACCTGTTCCCAAAGTTGTACCGTCGATTTTTATTTGAAATCGTTTTAATTTTTTTATGAAATAAATTTCGTGAAAAAAAACACGACGAAATAAATGTTCTTAAATTTACGAAATATTTAATCGGAACGTTTTCCAGACGAATGTTTCGTCAAAAATTACGAAATTAACAAAATTGAAAATACACCAAGTTTACATAAACTCCCACAAGTTTACAATTACAGTTAAATAACACATCAGGGCGAATCACCATGCTTAAATGAATTGTTTTGTAAACGACAATAAACAACGTTTTTTTAAATTCCAAGAACGAATCAATCAATTGCTTAGCAGGACCACAACAATCAACCGAATAAGCCATTTACTTCGAGACAAATGTTAATCATTAACCTCTTTATTCAGCCACAATATCCTGCCTACGTCATGGCCTCACACAGTGAAAGGCTACAAATTGTATGCTATTTCGAAAGAATTGATCTCATTAAATAAATTTGATAATGAGATTAAAGTTTATTTTTTAGAAAAGAGGTAACATAGATGAGTAAATATTTGTTATTGAGTTACTATTTGAAATTAATTGGACATTGTATGTAATTGTATACATTCAAAAATTATAATAAGACCTTTTTTGTCAATGGTATGGCAACATCAATTGAATTAACGTTTTACGATTAACATTATCAACGGATTTCTTATGTTATAGAACCGTGTTTGCTGCAATGTTTTAAAACATCCTAACTATTTTAGTCATCGCAAATAACACATTATTTAGCGCTAGTGCGACGTTATTTCAACCAACCTAAATATCTTTTTTTTAAATGGCAAATTTTACGTATGTAGCACAGATACAAAACGTGTTCGATAAAAAATTCAATAAATGATATTTTGGTAACGTTAGCTAACTACTTTATCAAGTTGACTAACTACTAACTACTTTATCAAGTTGACTAACTACTAACTACTTTATCAAGTTGACTAACTACTAACTACTTTATCAAGTTGACTAACTACTAACTACTTTATCAAGTTGACTAACTACTAACTACTTTATCAAGTTGACTAATTACTAGCTACTTTATCAAGTTGACTAACTACTAACTACTTTATCAGTTTTAAAATAAAACAAAAGAGCAAAAACGGTTATATACTAACACAAATTTAAAAAAGAAGTTACTCAGAAGCAGGCCCATCGCACAGGGACCCCCCCCCCCCCCCCCCCACTCCTCCCTCAATTATCTGGAAACCCTAAAATAATATTATTAACAAGAGAAAGCAAGGGGTAATTTGAAATTGCCCAACTACCAACTAGTAGCCTCAGAACGAACTACACCTCGAACAAATTAGACTTCAGAACGAACACTGCATTGGAACATATGCGTGCAACAAATCAATCAATGCTTGTGAGAACTGTTTAATATTATCTATAATATATATAAAAAAACGATGAAATATGCCAATAAGTTGGAACTGGGAATTTTCAGAATAAGTTGGAAATTTCGAATTGTTAAGTTGGGAATTTTCTTGTTGAACAGTATTTATGGAAACCCACTAAATTCGTATTATAATTTAAGTAACAATCTGTGTGTAGAAATTACTTTGCACTAGATGGTTATTTCTGAGAAAATATAGAATTATATAGAATAAACAGAAATAAACTTTTTTAAAGAGTTATTAGTAGTGTAATTTGACGGGTACGAAGCCGAGGTGCTGTGAGGAGTTATGAGGATTTTGGCGGTGCTGTGAGGAGTTATGTGGATTTTGGCGGTGCTCTGTGGATTTTTGGCGGTGCTCTGTGGATTTGTGAGGATCTCGTCTGTCAAGCCGTGGATCAGGGCGGATCTCGTCTGTCAAGCCGAGGGGGCGTGGCCTAATGGAGATGACATCATGAACAACCAATCAGGTGTCAGTAAGTGACGTCACATGCAGGGGGGACATGGGAACAGGTGTTGATGACTCATCGCTGCCCATGGGCAAGTCGCCGATGGGCATGTCACACCGTGTCTCAACGTGTTTGTACAGGAACGGACCAATCAGGTTCTTGTTTGAGGATGACCTCATGAACAACCAATCAGGTGTCAGTAAGTGACGTCACACGCTGTCGGGGCAAGGTTTTACTAGTTCTGCTTGTAACCGCAAGGCGGCGCTGCATGTAGGGGAACGGACCAATCAGATGCTTGCTTAAGGATGAGCCAATCACAGGCCAGAAGAGGGGACAATTCTTCTCCGTCGTCGGTATAAAAGCGGAGGTCCGAGCTGAGCTCTGACATTCTCTTAGTAGAACCTGCTCTTGCGACTACTCTAGTTTAGCTTAGCTTTGTTTAAAATGAATATTGAAGACGTTTTCGAGAATTCGACATTGCCGTTGAATGATGAAGTGATGGCGCTCATGGATTTTGGAGATTTAACAGCAACTCAATTGGATTTAAGTCAAGACAAGGAATTCACGTGTGCGGAATGTGATATGCATTTCACTAAAAAATGTAATTTGCTTCGACATCAACGGAATAAGCATGGAGGAATGCAATATCCGTGTTCTCGGTGTGCTAAGGTATTTTTACGAATGGATAACCTGACAAGACACCTGAAAACACACAAGCGGCCTGCAGATACAGAACCACCTGTACTTCTAAAACGACGTCGGACCAGTGAAGATACATCTCTACCAGGACCCTCGACTCTACCAGCACCCTCGACTGTACCAGGACCCTCTACTCGACCAGGACCCTCTACTCGACCAGGACCCTCTACCCGACCAGCACCTTCTTCTACGCGACAGTCTGCTTTGAAGAACCGTGTACAGAATGTACATCTATTCAACACCGAGGAATACAAAGACTTGAAACCATTTCTGGTTTCCAAAGAAGAAGAATTTGGGAGCATCGTCGCATCTGCCCTGTTTCAATTCGAAGTGAAAGTGAATAGCAGGCTCATCTGCCGCTACCAAAAAGTTGCTGTCGACGGAATTTTAAGCGAGGAGAAAAGCTTCAAAACAAAGAATGTGATCGTTCTTCCCTCTACCGATGTTGAAGCCTTGTATTTACAAACGATGGAGAGACTACTCAAGGAAGACTTTGAAGCCAAAGAATCTGGGTGGACCCTGGAACGGATACAAGAATTGGAGGTACGAACCAGCAAATACAACCCTCTGCGTGGAGCTACATACATCGAACTTCCAGAACCCATCAAACGCAAGCAGGCTATCATCAATGTCCAGAACAACGACAATCGCTGCTTCATGTGGGCCATCCTCTCCGCTCTCCATCCAGTGGAAGACTATAAGCAGCATGCATACCGAACATACCATTATGCAGAGTTCATGGACACTCTCAATTTTACAGGAGTTGAATTCCCTGTTAAAATTCAAGACATTCCCAAATTCGGAAAGCTGAATGACCTATCCATTAACGTCTATGGACTCACCGAGGATTATCAAGTATATCCGCTGATGATCACCACAGAAGAAAAGGACCCGCATATTGATTTGATGTACCTCAAGACCGACGCACATGCCCATTATGCCTGGATCAAGGACTTATCCCGCCTCGTTGCAAGACAGCATTCAAAACGAAAGGCAAAAATGTTCATATGCCGACGCTGTCTACAGTTTTTCACAACGGAGCCTATTCTCCACCGTCATCAGCTGAGTTGTAATCAGCACGAGGCCGTTCGAGTCATCATGCCGGAAGACAAATGGGTGGTTTTCAAAAACATCAAACATACGATGAAAGTCCCATTCGTGATCTATGCTGACTTTGAGTGCATTACCCGACCGATAGAATCTTGCCAGCCGAACCCTGATAAATCGTACACGGAAGCCTACCAAAAACACGAAGCTGTCAGCTTCTGTTACTACATAGTGTCGACCACAGGACTCTTCAAAGTCCCTTACGTGTACCGAGGACCGAATGCAGACCAAGTGTTTATGGATCGGATGAAGCTGGAAGCCCTGGAAATACAGCAAGTGTACAGAGCTCCTTTACCAATGGATCCCTTAACCAAAGAGGAGCTGGAGGCATTTCGGAAAGCAACTCGCTGCTACATGTGCAAGAAGGAATTCACCCAGACGAATTACAAGGTGAAAGATCACGATCATCAAACGAAGAAGTTTCGAGGACCCGCTTGTAATACCTGCAACCTGAAGGCCAGAACTCCAGACTTTATTCCAGTGGTATTTCACAACTTATCCGGATACGACAGTCATTTATTCGTGAAGTGCTTGGGAGGAGACGATTTCAACATCACAGTCATCCCAGAAAACACCGAAAAGTACATCTCATTCTCGAAGCAGATCGGCAAGGGACTTAGTCTTCGGTTTATCGATTCATTTCGATTCATGGCGAGTAGTCTAGATCAACTGGCCAAAAATCTCTCAAAAGATCAGTTCAAACATGTACGGGCGCACTTTCCCTCCTCTCATGTTTCTCTCCTGCTTCGTAAAGGTGTATTTCCATATGATTACGTCAATCATCCAGACAAGTTCAAGGAAACCGAGCTACCACCCCGTGATGCCTTTTATAACCGCCTGAACGAATCGCACATCACCATGGAAGATTATCAACATGCTCAAGGAGTGTGGGATGCATTCAACTTAGACAATTTGGGCGAGTATGCTGATTTGTACGTCAAGACGGATGTTTTACAGTTAGCAGACATTTTTGAAAGTTTTCGAGATGTCTGCATGAAAACCTATGGCTTGGATCCCGTGTGGTATTACACAGCCCCCGGACTCTCTTGGGATGCTATGCTGAAGAAGACGTCGATTCGACTGGAACTGCTCACGGATTATGACATGCTATTGTTTGTCGAAAATGGTATCCGTGGAGGAATATCTCAATGTTCTCACCGTTATGCAAAGGCAAATAATCCATATATGCCAAACTATGATAAGTCTCAGCCTTCCAATTATCTATTATATTTAGATGCCAATAATTTGTATGGCTGGGCTATGTCTCAATACTTACCGTTGGGTGATTACGCTTGGATTAACCCGACGATGGACGTCTTACAAACCCCTTGGGACAGTGCACTTGGCTATATCCTAGAAGTCGATTTGGAGTATCCAGCCCATCTACACGATCTACATGCTGATCTGCCACTTGCTCCAGAAACATTAGCTCCACCCGGTTGTAAAGAGAAGAGGTTGATGACTACTTTGCATAAGAAAGAACGATATGTCGTACATTACAGAAATTTGCAACTCTACCTACAACAAGGACTTCAAGTGACAGCCGTGCATAGAATTTTGCAATTCAGTCAATCGCCATGGCTAAAACCTTATATTGATGTCAATACCCAACTGCGCACCTCTGCTACGAATGAGTTTGAGAAAAATTTCTTCAAACTCATGAACAATTCGATTTTTGGAAAAACGATGGAGAATATCCGACGCCGAGTGGACATCAAGTTGGTCGGGAACGAGAAGACAGCTGAGAAATGGATTGCTCGCTCCAACTTTCAAGATCGCACCATCTTCTCCGAAACTTTGGCAGCATTTCATATGCGACGGACCGTACTGAAGTTCAACAAGCCAATTACCATTGGAATGGCTATATTGGATTTATCCAAGACGCTCATGTATGACTTTCACTATTCCAAGATGATACCGAAATATCCAACTGATCGACTGAAACTCCTGTACATGGATACGGATAGTCTTATCTACAATATTCTCACCGACGATGTCTATAAAGACATGAAAGAAGACATGGACCTGTACGATACATCGGATTATCCTGCCAACAATATTTTTGGTTTTCCTCTCGTCAACAAAAAAGTTATCGGGAAGATGAAGGATGAGACCAAAGGAGAAATCATGACGGAATTCGTGGGACTCAGATCCAAGATGTATGCCTTCAAAATAGGCCATGACAATATCACCAAGAAGCTGAAGGGGATTAAGAAGGCCACCATCCATCAAAAAATCAAATTTGAAGATTATACAAAGTGCCTGTTTCAACACCAAGAACTTGTGACCAGCATGAATCTCATACGATCCAAGCAGCATGACATATTCACCATTACTTCAAATAAGTTGGCCCTTTCCCCGTATGATCAGAAGAGGCACATCTTAGAGGATCGCGTGAGCACTCTTCCATTCGGACATTACTCACTAGCCGACATGTGAGTTCATCAGAAGAAGATCATCTATAAATAAGAAGAGCATCTCCAAAGTTCATCATTCAGTATGGATATTTTACGACTGAAACATCCGTTTACTATGATAGTTGCAGGTCCCACAGGTAGTGGCAAGACACATTTCGTGAAAAAAATGATCGAAAATAAAATGATACTACCCTTTCCAAAAACGATGGTATGGTGCTATGGGATATTTCAAAAGTTATATGCAGAAATCCCAAACATTTCATTTCATGAAGGCTTGCCTTCAAATTTAAATCAATATTCGGATGCATTGATTGTAGTAGACGATTTAATGAGTGAGCTTGGAAACGATGCTCAATTGACAAAGATGTTTACTAAAATGTCACACCACCGAAATATCAGTATCATCTTTATAGTACAAAATGTGTTTCATAAGGGAAAAGAAATGCGAGAAATTTCTTTGAATGCACATTACTTGGCGCTGTTTAAGAACCGAAGAGACCAATCCCAAGTCATGCATTTAGGACGACAACTATATCCGAGAAAAGTGAAGTTTTTTCAAGAGTGTTATGAAGATGCTACTTCGAAGCCGTACGGTTATTTATTCATTGATCTGAAAAGTAATACGGAGGATTCTCTACGCATGCGCACGGGGATGTTTCCTGGAGATATATATTACGTGTATCAACCTCGCTAACTTCATTTGTATTTCGTCTCTCAAACTGGAAGGATGTCAGCCGTGATTGATTTTGAAGGGTTTCTGCTTCCGTCGGGACTATTTGTCGTCAAAGAACTAGCATTTTACGCCGTGAAAGATAATCATTTGTGGGGCGTATGGTATTTTCAGCCTCCGTCACCATTTGAAGAATTATCCCTTACGCAGAGAAATCAGTTTTCTTGGGTAACAAGAAACATTCATTGTATGGATTGGAGAGAAGGATCTTTACCTTATGTTAAATTTCAAAGTATTTTATATCTTTTGTTCGAAGTATTTTCCGATATTTACGTCAAGGGAATACAAAAGCAACATTTTTTAGAAGTGTTGACTAGACGCAAGTGCTATAATTTAGAAGATTTCAACTGTCCAAAAGTTGAACACCTGATGCCAACGCATGCATCCTGTTCGGTGCATCCTCCTGACTTTATCCATTGTGCATTGGTAAAAGCAACTGCATACGGAAAATTTTGCAGAGTGGCTTTAAATAGAGCTGTCAACAGTGACTACTATCATTCGATGTGAAGATGTCTACGTGTACGGAGCAAACCTTAGAGCTCCTGAAAGTGATCTCGAAAAGTAAAAATCCGAAGCAAATCGTTCAAAAAGTTCCCAATAGTATTATCAAGTCTTTGTGTGAATGCGTCTTGAACGTACTTCACGGAAACGTACCTCTCACTAACAGCCAAATAAATAGTCTTTCTAAGCATAAGACGTGCTTACGAAAGCTTTCAGACAAAAAGGTTCCTTTGTATAAAAAAAGAAAGCTACTTGTTCAAAAAGGAGACGGTTTTCTTTCAGTCTTATTACCTGCAGCTATTTCAATCATCAGCTCATTGATTCATGGAGCACAGTAAAAAGTTTATCTTGATACCTGAAGACAGGGCACAATTAATGGAACATCTCTCTGAACTGGATCGAAAAATGACAAGTATTCTTCAGAATAAACAACTCGCGGAAAGCGACAAAGCATCTCTCTACTTGCAAGCCCTACAAAAGTACACCCTGATCGACAAACAATCCCAAGAAATTCCTCGTGAACCAAACTCTTTTGATCAAGAAATAACAAATACCCTTCAGAATACCAATCTCACAGAAAGTGAAAAAGCTTCTCGGTACCTTAAAACCTTGGAAAATTACGACCAGCTTGGAAAACCACCTCCAGATCCAGATAAAAAGACGTTGCAAGATGTGAAGAAAGAAGATACCTTTGAAGATGCAGTTATGCATACCGTGCCTATTCGACACAGAAAGACGGCTATAGACATTTTACAGTTTTTGAAAAATCAAAATGGATTCAAATGGACGGACAAAGGTATCTTCTTTCTTCACATCTTGCAACGTCTTTTTATCTGGATCTGGAGGTGGTTTTCCAAGCTGGTCGTAATTTTCCAAGGTTTTAAGGTACCGAGAAGCTTTTTCACTTTCTGTGAGATTGGTATTCTGAAGGGTATTTGTTATTTCTTGATCAAAAGAGTTTGGTTCACGAGGAATTTCTTGGGATTGTTTGTCGATCAGGGTGTACTTTTGTAGGGCTTGCAAGTAGAGAGATGCTTTGTCGCTTTCCGCGAGTTGTTTATTCTGAAGAATACTTGTCATTTTTCGATCCAGTTCAGAGAGATGTTCCATTAATTGTGCCCTGTCTTCAGGTATCAAGATAAACTTTTTACTGTGCTCCATGAATCAATGAGCTGATGATTGAAATAGCTGCAGGTAATAAGACTGAAAGAAAACCGTCTCCTTTTTGAACAAGTAGCTTTCTTTTTTTATACAAAGGAACCTTTTTGTCTGAAAGCTTTCGTAAGCACGTCTTATGCTTAGAAAGACTATTTATTTGGCTGTTAGTGAGAGGTACGTTTCCGTGAAGTACGTTCAAGACGCATTCACACAAAGACTTGATAATACTATTGGGAACTTTTTGAACGATTTGCTTCGGATTTTTACTTTTCGAGATCACTTTCAGGAGCTCTAAGGTTTGCTCCGTACACGTAGACATCTTCACATCGAATGATAGTAGTCACTGTTGACAGCTCTATTTAAAGCCACTCTGCAAAATTTTCCGTATGCAGTTGCTTTTACCAATGCACAATGGATAAAGTCAGGAGGATGCACCGAACAGGATGCATGCGTTGGCATCAGGTGTTCAACTTTTGGACAGTTGAAATCTTCTAAATTATAGCACTTGCGTCTAGTCAACACTTCTAAAAAATGTTGCTTTTGTATTCCCTTGACGTAAATATCGGAAAATACTTCGAACAAAAGATATAAAATACTTTGAAATTTAACATAAGGTAAAGATCCTTCTCTCCAATCCATACAATGAATGTTTCTTGTTACCCAAGAAAACTGATTTCTCTGCGTAAGGGATAATTCTTCAAATGGTGACGGAGGCTGAAAATACCATACGCCCCACAAATGATTATCTTTCACGGCGTAAAATGCTAGTTCTTTGACGACAAATAGTCCCGACGGAAGCAGAAACCCTTCAAAATCAATCACGGCTGACATCCTTCCAGTTTGAGAGACGAAATACAAATGAAGTTAGCGAGGTTGATACACGTAATATATATCTCCAGGAAACATCCCCGTGCGCATGCGTAGAGAATCCTCCGTATTACTTTTCAGATCAATGAATAAATAACCGTACGGCTTCGAAGTAGCATCTTCATAACACTCTTGAAAAAACTTCACTTTTCTCGGATATAGTTGTCGTCCTAAATGCATGACTTGGGATTGGTCTCTTCGGTTCTTAAACAGCGCCAAGTAATGTGCATTCAAAGAAATTTCTCGCATTTCTTTTCCCTTATGAAACACATTTTGTACTATAAAGATGATACTGATATTTCGGTGGTGTGACATTTTAGTAAACATCTTTGTCAATTGAGCATCGTTTCCAAGCTCACTCATTAAATCGTCTACTACAATCAATGCATCCGAATATTGATTTAAATTTGAAGGCAAGCCTTCATGAAATGAAATGTTTGGGATTTCTGCATATAACTTTTGAAATATCCCATAGCACCATACCATCGTTTTTGGAAAGGGTAGTATCATTTTATTTTCGATCATTTTTTTCACGAAATGTGTCTTGCCACTACCTGTGGGACCTGCAACTATCATAGTAAACGGATGTTTCAGTCGTAAAATATCCATACTGAATGATGAACTTTGGAGATGCTCTTCTTATTTATAGATGATCTTCTTCTGATGAACTCACATGTCGGCTAGTGAGTAATGTCCGAATGGAAGAGTGCTCACGCGATCCTCTAAGATGTGCCTCTTCTGATCATACGGGGAAAGGGCCAACTTATTTGAAGTAATGGTGAATATGTCATGCTGCTTGGATCGTATGAGATTCATGCTGGTCACAAGTTCTTGGTGTTGAAACAGGCACTTTGTATAATCTTCAAATTTGATTTTTTGATGGATGGTGGCCTTCTTAATCCCCTTCAGCTTCTTGGTGATATTGTCATGGCCTATTTTGAAGGCATACATCTTGGATCTGAGTCCCACGAATTCCGTCATGATTTCTCCTTTGGTCTCATCCTTCATCTTCCCGATAACTTTTTTGTTGACGAGAGGAAAACCAAAAATATTGTTGGCAGGATAATCCGATGTATCGTACAGGTCCATGTCTTCTTTCATGTCTTTATAGACATCGTCGGTGAGAATATTGTAGATAAGACTATCCGTATCCATGTACAGGAGTTTCAGTCGATCAGTTGGATATTTCGGTATCATCTTGGAATAGTGAAAGTCATACATGAGCGTCTTGGATAAATCCAATATAGCCATTCCAATGGTAATTGGCTTGTTGAACTTCAGTACGGTCCGTCGCATATGAAATGCTGCCAAAGTTTCGGAGAAGATGGTGCGATCTTGAAAGTTGGAGCGAGCAATCCATTTCTCAGCTGTCTTCTCGTTCCCGACCAACTTGATGTCCACTCGGCGTCGGATATTCTCCATCGTTTTTCCAAAAATCGAATTGTTCATGAGTTTGAAGAAATTTTTCTCAAACTCATTCGTAGCAGAGGTGCGCAGTTGGGTATTGACATCAATATAAGGTTTTAGCCATGGCGATTGACTGAATTGCAAAATTCTATGCACGGCTGTCACTTGAAGTCCTTGTTGTAGGTAGAGTTGCAAATTTCTGTAATGTACGACATATCGTTCTTTCTTATGCAAAGTAGTCATCAACCTCTTCTCTTTACAACCGGGTGGAGCTAATGTTTCTGGAGCAAGTGGCAGATCAGCATGTAGATCGTGTAGATGGGCTGGATACTCCAAATCGACTTCTAGGATATAGCCAAGTGCACTGTCCCAAGGGGTTTGTAAGACGTCCATCGTCGGGTTAATCCAAGCGTAATCACCCAACGGTAAGTATTGAGACATAGCCCAGCCATACAAATTATTGGCATCTAAATATAATAGATAATTGGAAGGCTGAGACTTATCATAGTTTGGCATATATGGATTATTTGCCTTTGCATAACGGTGAGAACATTGAGATATTCCTCCACGGATACCATTTTCGACAAACAATAGCATGTCATAATCCGTGAGCAGTTCCAGTCGAATCGACGTCTTCTTCAGCATAGCATCCCAAGAGAGTCCGGGGGCTGTGTAATACCACACGGGATCCAAGCCATAGGTTTTCATGCAGACATCTCGAAAACTTTCAAAAATGTCTGCTAACTGTAAAACATCCGTCTTGACGTACAAATCAGCATACTCGCCCAAATTGTCTAAGTTGAATGCATCCCACACTCCTTGAGCATGTTGATAATCTTCCATGGTGATGTGCGATTCGTTCAGGCGGTTATAAAAGGCATCACGGGGTGGTAGCTCGGTTTCCTTGAACTTGTCTGGATGATTGACGTAATCATATGGAAATACACCTTTACGAAGCAGGAGAGAAACATGAGAGGAGGGAAAGTGCGCCCGTACATGTTTGAACTGATCTTTTGAGAGATTTTTGGCCAGTTGATCTAGACTACTCGCCATGAATCGAAATGAATCGATAAACCGAAGACTAAGTCCCTTGCCGATCTGCTTCGAGAATGAGATGTACTTTTCGGTGTTTTCTGGGATGACTGTGATGTTGAAATCGTCTCCTCCCAAGCACTTCACGAATAAATGACTGTCGTATCCGGATAAGTTGTGAAATACCACTGGAATAAAGTCTGGAGTTCTGGCCTTCAGGTTGCAGGTATTACAAGCGGGTCCTCGAAACTTCTTCGTTTGATGATCGTGATCTTTCACCTTGTAATTCGTCTGGGTGAATTCCTTCTTGCACATGTAGCAGCGAGTTGCTTTCCGAAATGCCTCCAGCTCCTCTTTGGTTAAGGGATCCATTGGTAAAGGAGCTCTGTACACTTGCTGTATTTCCAGGGCTTCCAGCTTCATCCGATCCATAAACACTTGGTCTGCATTCGGTCCTCGGTACACGTAAGGGACTTTGAAGAGTCCTGTGGTCGACACTATGTAGTAACAGAAGCTGACAGCTTCGTGTTTTTGGTAGGCTTCCGTGTACGATTTATCAGGGTTCGGCTGGCAAGATTCTATCGGTCGGGTAATGCACTCAAAGTCAGCATAGATCACGAATGGGACTTTCATCGTATGTTTGATGTTTTTGAAAACCACCCATTTGTCTTCCGGCATGATGACTCGAACGGCCTCGTGCTGATTACAACTCAGCTGATGACGGTGGAGAATAGGCTCCGTTGTGAAAAACTGTAGACAGCGTCGGCATATGAACATTTTTGCCTTTCGTTTTGAATGCTGTCTTGCAACGAGGCGGGATAAGTCCTTGATCCAGGCATAATGGGCATGTGCGTCGGTCTTGAGGTACATCAAATCAATATGCGGGTCCTTTTCTTCTGTGGTGATCATCAGCGGATATACTTGATAATCCTCGGTGAGTCCATAGACGTTAATGGATAGGTCATTCAGCTTTCCGAATTTGGGAATGTCTTGAATTTTAACAGGGAATTCAACTCCTGTAAAATTGAGAGTGTCCATGAACTCTGCATAATGGTATGTTCGGTATGCATGCTGCTTATAGTCTTCCACTGGATGGAGAGCGGAGAGGATGGCCCACATGAAGCAGCGATTGTCGTTGTTCTGGACATTGATGATAGCCTGCTTGCGTTTGATGGGTTCTGGAAGTTCGATGTATGTAGCTCCACGCAGAGGGTTGTATTTGCTGGTTCGTACCTCCAATTCTTGTATCCGTTCCAGGGTCCACCCAGATTCTTTGGCTTCAAAGTCCTCTGCTTCCTTGAGTAGTCTCTCCATCGTTTGTAAATACAAGGCTTCAACATCGGTAGAGGGAAGAACGATCACATTCTTTGTTTTGAAGCTTTTCTCCTCGCTTAAAATTCCGTCGACAGCAACTTTTTGGTAGCGGCAGATGAGCCTGCTATTCACTTTCACTTCGAATTGAAACAGGGCAGATGCGACGATGCTCCCAAATTCTTCTTCTTTGGAAACCAGAAATGGTTTCAAGTCTTTGTATTCCTCGGTGTTGAATAGATGTACATTCTGTACACGGTTCTTCAAAGCAGACTGTCGCGTAGAAGAAGGTGCTGGTCGGGTAGAGGGTCCTGGTCGAGTAGAGGGTCCTGGTCGAGTAGAGGGTCCTGGTACAGTCGAGGGTGCTGGTAGAGTCGAGGGTCCTGGTAGAGATGTATCTTCACTGGTCCGACGTCGTTTTAGAAGTACAGGTGGTTCTGTATCTGCAGGCCGCTTGTGTGTTTTCAGGTGTCTTGTCAGGTTATCCATTCGTAAAAATACCTTAGCACACCGAGAACACGGATATTGCATTCCTCCATGCTTATTCCGTTGATGTCGAAGCAAATTACATTTTTTAGTGAAATGCATATCACATTCCGCACACGTGAATTCCTTGTCTTGACTTAAATCCAATTGAGTTGCTGTTAAATCTCCAAAATCCATGAGCGCCATCACTTCATCATTCAACGGCAATGTCGAATTCTCGAAAACGTCTTCAATATTCATTTTAAACAAAGCTAAGCTAAACTAGAGTAGTCGCAAGAGCAGGTTCTACTAAGAGAATGTCAGAGCTCAGCTCGGACCTCCGCTTTTATACCGACGACGGAGAAGAATTGTCCCCTCTTCTGGCCTGTGATTGGCTCATCCTTAAGCAAGCATCTGATTGGTCCGTTCCCCTACATGCAGCGCCGCCTTGCGGTTACAAGCAGAACTAGTAAAACCTTGCCCCGACAGCGTGTGACGTCACTTACTGACACCTGATTGGTTGTTCATGAGGTCATCCTCAAACAAGAACCTGATTGGTCCGTTCCTGTACAAACACGTTGAGACACGGTGTGACATGCCCATCGGCGACTTGCCCATGGGCAGCGATGAGTCATCAACACCTGTTCCCATGTCCCCCCTGCATGTGACGTCACTTACTGACACCTGATTGGTTGTTCATGATGTCATCTCCATTAGGCCACGCCCCCTCGGCTTGACAGACGAGATCCGCCCTGATCCACGGCTTGACAGACGAGATCCTCACAAATCCACAGAGCACCGCCAAAAATCCACAGAGCACCGCCAAAATCCACATAACTCCTCACAGCACCGCCAAAATCCTCATAACTCCTCACAGCACCTCGGCTTCGTACCCGTCAAATTACACTACTGTTATTATAATTTTTGGTTCTGACTGTGATTAATTTCGAGCCATAGTTCCTAGTTTTTTCATCTGAGATAGATCACGAATTCTGGCCAATAGCTCAATTGTGCAGCTAATGCAACGTTATTTCAATCTAAGACAATTAAATCCATTTTTTTTTAAAGGTTTACAATTACGTACAAAAAATTTATACCAATAGAAATTGTATTAAATATTGACGTATCGCAGAAGGCGTACTTTACTAAACTAAAAGTTAACAATAGAATAGTTTATGATATAAGAGACTAACAAAAACGAAATATTCTTTGACCAAATAAATTAAAGCTGCGAAATGGAATACCATACGTCATTACCTTACAGCAAAAAAACACCTCAACGCTAAAACACAATGGCCGAAATACCGTTCTGGAATCCCTTTACTGTATGACTGAAATAACAAGCGGATTTTGTGGTTTGCCCTAAACCAGAAAATTTCTTTTATTGCTGGTGAGAAGGGAGCTTGATTGAAAGCGGACATTGACCGTTTTACGCTGTTTTTGTTTATTTTTTTATTTCACGAACGTACACACAAAAAATAGAATAGCAGATGAAGTTATTAGCCAGTTCTCATGGATGCTTGTTCTAATTTAATTGTAGCCAAATCGCACGCCTTAATTGTATGCAGATTGAATTATTGTTCCGTGCTGCGAATTGTGAACACCATTAGAACAGCGAAATCTTAAAGCTGCTAGATTACAGGTTTGGCATAAGGTTTGTAAACGGCAGGTTGACTCAAAGTCCTAGTAACTATGAGCGTCATCAAGAAGCAAGCAATGGTGTTTGGTGACGTCATCCACATAGCAACCCGTTGGTGTCATTAGCAACGAACGAACCTGCTTCTTTACGAACCTTAAATCATTTTTGTTGGTAAACATTCCGTGTAGTAGAAGTGGTAGTTATGTTCCTTTTCGAACAATCAGCATCGAGTTATCGTCTGCAGATTTCGAAACAGATCAATTTGGAATCATTCTTACACCATTTTTTAATTCTATTTTCATTCTGTATTTAATATTTCTTCGCTTTTAGACGATTTTAATTTTCCTCATGCGGCGCTTGACGATTCGAGATTTTTTTATTGTATGGTTTCGTGATACTCGTCCGTGACTCAGAGCAGAATCGTAAATGTAATTATCGTAGCCGATGAAAATATTGACCATTACCGCTTTTTGCAAATCGTTTCTCGTCATTATCGGATTATAAAATAGGGGTAATTTTTATAAGGAGATTTCCTTATTGAGCGCAAATGGAGCAAAGTTTAGTTTTCGAGCATTCGTAAATATGCACGCTAATTACTGGATAATTTATTAGTTCGTATCAGAGGTTAATACAAAAGAGGAAATGGTATCAAAAAGTATATATGTATATTTATTTTTTGGCTACTATAGATTCATTTTAATACATTGAATAAGATATGAGTGCTCAATATTTTAGCTGCTTATTACATTTGTTTTTGTATTGTGTTAAACTTTGGGTTTCTAAAATTCAAAAAAATATTATTTGGACATTGCTATGTTTTTTTTCTTCGGTACATTAATATTATATTTCAAGTACGAGAGATTTTCTCTAGGACTACTGGTCTTTGATTTCAGAAGATCTGCTTAGAAGACTTGATTCCCTACGAAATTATACATTTAGTTGCAATACGGAGTCCGAATAACGGGGGAGTGAATCGATTTATGCTTTTGAAGACTGACTAATAAAATAATAAAATTTACTTTATCAAATATTGTCTAACGTGCGTTTTTCAAGAAACTTTTTTTTACGTTTTATGACCCCACCCCTCATACCATATGCCCATATGCTACCTAAAAATGTCGCGTCTACCAGACTGAATATTAACTCATACTGCCCTCTGGCCTGTGTACCACGTGGGGAGGGGCTGTCGTCCTTGGCTGGGAGGGTCGTGCTACCCCCCTCGGTGCGACGGGCCTGCTCATAAAATAAAATTTTACCAAGGGGTATGCGAGGAAAAATATTTCGAGAACCACTGCTGTAGAGGAAAGAGGACATCAACAAGGTTTACCATTTTTTATCTGCCACCCTTCATCCAGGCACCCCCCCCCCTCTCCCCCCCCCCCTCCCCCCTCCAATATTAAACTGGAAACCCTGAAAGTTGGGAATTTCAACGTTTAAACACCCCGAGTTGGGAAAATTTAAGCCTGAAGAAAACTAATATTATTAACAAATGAAAGCTAGGGAAGATTAAAAATTGCCCAACTTGTAAGATTACATTTAAATTTGACCTCAGAACGGATGCTGCATTTGAATATGGGTGCAACAAATCAATGCTTGTGAGAGATCTGTTTAATATTACTTAATATATATATAAACAAAGATGAAAAATGTCGATAAGTTGGAACTGGGAATTTTTAGTCCTGTTGAGTTAGGAATTTCGAATCGTTAAGTTGGGAAATTTCTCGTTTCAACCCCCAAAATATTTTTTGTGTAACGGCACTTGCCTTTACCTTTGTACCGCGTGGGTCCCTGAACTATTCACGAAATAAACCTCGCGGTGCAGTGCGGCTCTTCAGCTATCCGATTATTTCAAGATCGATTCTCCTGATATCCGATAAATAGAGAATTTCAATCATGTGCAAATTTTATCGATGTCTTACCTTTTAAGGAATCTCATTTCGTAAATCGATTATTCGTTTATAATCAGAGAAGGGTTAGGGAGCGTCGGCCAAGCACGGGAGAGGAAGCCCTCTAATCTTTCGCGGAAAATGTATTATGTATGTATAATGATGTCTTAATTTATATAAACCCAGTTAATGGGGGGTTAATATATGGAAACGCGGTGTAATTTGTAGTTATCTGCACCTTGTTAAATAACACCTTCGAAAAGCCATTCCGTGAAATGTGATTGATATGGGAGTGGCCCCTCATTATATGGTAGTCTCAAATAAGGGTTACTGTGCTTGGCGAGAAGTTGCGGTTTTGGCGATTTCTAACGTGAAGCATCGTTCAAAAATTGCTTTTTCTATCCTGCAGTTCTATAGACACACTGTAAAAAAAAATGTGCATAAAAATGAGGACATGGACGTTATCGTATTCTTTGAGTAATGACGTACTGTAATGACGTAAATGAGCAAGGACGTACTAAAATTAAAATAATCGTATTTTCTCAAAAATGAGCACTGTGATTTAATATCGCTAACATCATCTTCTGTTCAAGCCATCTTAACAAAGCAACCTGGTACACTTAAAATATTTGTTCAGAAGATGGTTTTTCACATTATTTGATGTCGATTGCTTAAATGGAAACTGAGTTATTTACGACTTCACTAGTATTTGTGGAGATCCACTGCGAAAATATTTTTTTTTCAACCAATCACTTTTTTATTTGTACAGAAGAGTCCCAGCGTAAAAATGAGTTTCAGAAATTAACAAAATAAGATATATTATTCAACGTTTCCGTTTTATTCTGTTATACTTCAAATCTGAAAAAAAAAAAATCTAATTTCAGTGAACACTGACAACGATAGTCATTTTGTTCTGGTAATTAAAATAATCTTTTTCTGTTAAAAAAAGGAGTTGTCTTCATATAATTGAGGAGCAAACGTTTCAAACGTGTTTTGTCGCATTAAGGTACTTTTCCTAAATGTAAAGACAAATATTCGATAATTTTGGACAAAACAAGTTTTGCACGTTTGTTCTTGAATTGTATACAGGAAACTTATACACTTACAACTAGCACTTAGTGCTACGCTAGTTCTGATACGAAGAACGGGGTATAGCATCACACAATTTAACAAACATATCATTAAGCGATTTTTTTTTGTAACAGAACAACAATCTTCTATTTGAACTGATGTACATGATTATCTTTATAACTATTGAAATTTGTACAGGAAGTTCGTATCTTTATATATATTTCTCTTACGCGGTGATTGAAAAACGCTGTTTTTCTGTACGCTGAGTGGCAACAGTTAGTTTGTTTACGAAATTCTGTTGTGCCCGTATTTTTATTTTTCCATTATGTAAGCTATTTTGACTATTAGTCCCTTCAATTCATTAGTAAATAATTATTTTGTTGATTAAATTAGGAAGCTTAAATTAGGAAGAATATAAACCCTATTACATTAAAAATAGAAGTTTTGAAAAACGCTGTTTTAACCTTTACATGAGCAAAACATTGACGTGGCGCCATCTGTTGGCAATTTTTAAAACTAGATTTCTATTACCTTCATTTTTATGACGTATTAACTTAGTTATGTACGCACTTCTGGTAGGCAAGAGTATGGTAAGCTTAACGTCAATTATGCCAAAACAAACAACCAATAATGTTAAAAATTAAACTAAAACGCAGGAAAGGTGTGAAAATAACGTGGAAAATAATAAATAATGGAAGAAATAAAATAATAAATAATGGCTTGCCAGTGGTTCCATTGTTTTCATTTGTAGTTTAAAAGAAATTAAGTTAAATGGTTTTATATTGATTTACATGTCGAAAAAATGTATTGATGCCAAGATGAATTATAATTTACATTTAGTTTCAACGTTTAAAGTTTTTGGTAATATAATTAAAAAAAGTATTGTTACTAGGACACATTGTTATTGTGTCCTACCTTTTAGCGAGCGAAGCGAGAAGTGGTTTGCGGAGCAAACCTATGAGGATTGCGTCGCAATCCTCCGGGGGTTGGCGGAGCGTTAGCGGAGCAGGGGGCGGAGCCTCCTAGTTTGTTTAATATTTAACTCCTTTATTTAAAATATTTGTACACAAATAAAGGAGAATTTGTATTTATTAAAAAATTATACACAAATTTAACTTCTAATGTAAAAACTGATAAATATTGATATTTATTCCGATGAGTTAGTGTTTACAGCACAGAATTAATTTTAGGAACTGTTGTTACAAAAGAATATTCTAACTACTAATACTCAAGAATACTCAACCCTAACCAAAATATTGCTAGTATGCTTCTGTTATTATTTTTATTACCAAACAGATAAAACATTTTTCAAAAAATAATTTAAAAAATACTCTCAAAAATAACACAATCATTTTTCAGCATTCTGCGATGGTCAGGGATATTTTCGTCAATTTTGACGATCATTTCGTCATTGAATCAAGTGACTTTTGACTAAACAACAATTTTTAACGAAATAAATTACTCAGATTTCTTTCCGGTGGTATCGGCTCATTCGGTTCTAATTTTAGTTCTTATGAGTATATTTCCACAATTCGAAAGAGCTTTTCTGGCTCGGTCGATAAGCGCGTGCGACTTCGGACCAAGAGATCCCGGTTTTGGTTATTGGAAATTTTACTCATTTTTGACAAAATAAGTTTGGTAAAAAAAAAAAAAACTCTAAAAATTACGACAACATGAATTTCCTCAGTTTGACGAAATACCGGAGCATTTAGCGGGGGCGTCTGTTTAGTCAAAAATAAACATGCATTTTTAACAATGCTTAATCTTAAACAACTTAAGGAATTTGGCGAATGTATTCACAGATTTGGCGATTATCGAAGCTGGTAGCCCTATGCCACTAAGTAATCTCAATTTAATCACTAATCATCTAATATTTTTGACCTTGACTTCGAGCCGGTATGCTGTCCCAGCAGAAAACAGTGTCCTCCTTACCCCAGAAGTCGAGATTTAATGGCTTTCGTATTTATTTTCTACATTTCCTTCGGTAGCAAACAGGAGAATTAAAAAGATAAAAATCTTGATGAAGCTGAATTGGGTAGAGGAAGACCAACCTACAAGCAGTGGCGGTCACGGAGAAAAATGGAAGGAAATACAGTAAACTGGTTGAGAAAAATACTAATTGCTTCAAATAGATAGGTATAAACAGTTCGATTTTACCTAAATTGTGTATCAATACGCTATTCAACCAAAATGTAATAGGTTAAAAATATTTTTAACTAGCTGTTAAAATAGAGTAATGATACAAATAGAGAAATAAAAATGCTGATTTCCGTGTGTGCATCATTGAAACCACGTGATTTGTGGAAATGCTAATTCATTCATGCGCCAATATTACTTGGCAGGCCTTGGTGACTTTCAGAACTAAGCGAGATCGAAGTATTGTAATATGGCTTTGTGTTTAATTTTGTATTTAAATATCGTTTTTTTTGAACGAGTGGCACAATTTAAGGGAGTTTAACAGATATATTAAGGATATTTTTCTGACTTTGTACTTTTGAAATAATTGCGTTACGTTTTTATGTAAAAAAATTACCATAAGCGAAGTTCTTTTAATTGTTATTTTGTATAGTTCAATAAGAAAATATGAACAATAAAACCGGAGAAATATAAAGAGTTTCGTTTTTTCGAGTATTGAACACAAAGAAAATGATATTTTCGTTTCGTTAATGAAGAGGAAATATTTAGCGCAAATTGTTTGAAAATAAGTAAATACCTACATATATGTTAAGAAGTTGAATGCGGACAGAACGCCTTATCACCAAAAAGAAGAAAGTGCGCCAAATTTGGAACTCCTGCAGATGTCTGAAAGCCAAATGTGGCAGCGCTAAAACCACGGGATGTTGGTTTTCTTTTTCGATGTTGACACCGCGGCCTTACGAGAGTCTGGCATTGAAGGCGCTCTCTATTTAATATAACAACTCTCTGGCTGTTACCCGCGGTTTCACACGCGTTAAAAAAAAGGTATTCTATTGGTTCGTTCTCCCCGTTTACTCCTTTTCTTTTATTTTCTCGGAGGTAAAATAATTGGTTGTCTATCGTTCAAATATATATGAATGTTAGATTTTCCGTAAGTTTTCCCCGTTGAAGCACAATTGTCAGAAAGAATTATTTCGTCAAAGCAGTTTTTGTCCGTCGATTTTCAATTGTTTAAAGCTATAAATATGCATTGATTTATTTTAAAGTATTTCATCGTTGTCAACATCTTACGATTTTATAACAATGTAGATGCCACTTCTTTTCAAACGGACATTTTTATCAATGGAAGACTCCAATACATGTGTAGGTGTTGAAAAGTCTGTAAAATTTAATAATTTGCAGTAATTGTCTTATAAAAATAATTATATTTTCCCTTTTAAAAAAACCTTGCATTTGAATGAATTTTTCAAAACATCTGTAGTTACAACCAGAAAATAAATTAATATTTTAAATATTTAACGAATACATACATACATACATGCATATTGTGTTTATATAGTTAAAGGGAAGTTTTTTAGAGGGTATCAATTGAAAATTTATAAGAATTAAGAGCTAATAATTTAGGTTCAAAAGATTTATTCCCTCCAGTATCAGGGGGAAAAGTTTAGGGATTTTTCATTTATGTAGATAAGGACTTTTAGGGATTATTATAAATCAGATTGGGTCAGGAGAATCAGCTAATTGGTCAGTAATAAAATTAACTTTGAATTCTTCATGTGGAGGGACATAAAAAAACCTAAATTGCACTTGTGTGAATCTTAAGCTAATAATGTGCGTACAAAGTTGTTATGACCAATTTAAGCTGGGATTTCAAGTCATCAGCGAAATATTTATAGGAATGCTATTGCGTTAAAGAAACGTGTATCTTTCAAAGTTATTTGGGTTTGTAAAAATATTTGTTTAACCGCAAGGAAAAATAATTAGGACGCAATTAAGGGGTCAGGAACGTAGGTAAGGTTTAGTGTGAGATAAAAAATTACTTCATAACATGTTTGTGAAGCCTTTTGGAAACATTTTCCGGGGATCCTACCCCGGGAAATAGTTTTCATAAACATGTTTTGAGGTCATTTGTACCTCAAACTAAGCCGAATATGAAATCACAGTGTTTCATTATCTAGCATTTTGATTTCGGCGACAAAGGGAAAAGATCGCCAAACGGGGCCGTATAAACAAGATGCTCCAAAACATGCTACGGAAACCATATATCATTCTAAACAAGGATTCTCAAAATTTAAATTTGTTCTGTAAATTTATTTCATAATTACAGAGTGATTTACTAATTTTAAAAATAGCAATGACTACGTTTTTTAAAAATATTGGTAACTTTTCATAAAATAATCAATGATAACCACTTTGATATTTTTCCGCCAACGTATTTCTGTTTACTTAAATAAAAATTAATGAGGTTTCTTGAAAAATGCAACGGGGAGGGTGAAGGGGTTTAAAAAAAGTTGGGGGGGGGGGACTTTTGTTATTTGTGGGGGGAAGGGTTCCCCTCCCCCTGGGTGAGGGGGGAAATAAGATGCATAAAGAAATCCGTTTCTCAGTTTCTCCCCCCCCCCCTCCACATGAAAAATCTCACCTACGTGCCTACAAGGGAAATTTTAATATCGCAATTTAAGGAAAATATATTATATACATACAAAAATAATTGTGTATAATTTACGTGTGTGGTGTACATACACTTTATCTCTACGAACCTCTGGCTAGTGGCGCAAAAACCTTTTCTTTGAATCGAATTCTTCGATCAACAACATCCGCTCCATGGCTCAGTGGACCATAAGGGGGGAGGGGGTTATTCGAACATCTTCCTGTTGCCAGATTCGCATATCTTTGTTTTCGATAGCCCGATTGGAGACCAAACAGGACGACGTCACTTCCAGTTTTCGTCTGTCCTTTGCGACAGGGGAGTGTGAACATGGGGGTTCGTAGCCTCTCGTCCGGTAAACTGGATTTCCCTCCCCCAGAAATTGTTTAAAATACGCGAATTTAATGTTTGTGTTTCCATTTTCGATGGTGTTGTGTGAACAGGGTGTGCCTTTTTTAAAAAAGGGGCCATCCTTTAATTTACCGCGAAGCACCTAAAAGATGGCACCTAAAGAACATTAGCAGTATGGCCCGGCGTTGCTCATGGTAACCAAGCGCGGATCCAGGTGGGGGGTAAAGGGGAAATTACCCCCCCCCCCCCCCTAACATCTAAGATTATATTTTCAAAAGTCACCTAGGCAATGAAAAATTTCAAACTAAGAATTTTTTTTTGCGAATCGTGATATGTATGCTTTGCTTAATGCTCTTTAAAACTTCCCAATACTCTCCCCCCCCCCCTCCCGTAGACAGAGTTACTCAAAGTATGCTTGTTTTAATTTCTATAGAGAAAATTTAATGAAAAGGGAATGAAAAAAAGTTAAAATAATCATTTCAAAAATGTTAAATTTCAATGTACTTTTTCAAGCAAAGGAAAAACTTTTGATTATCAAGTAGCTTGGATGGCGTTGGGAGGGCGTCAAATTTGGTGTTCATGATAACAATATATTACCTCCCCTAACAATAATCTCTGGATCCGCCCTTGATGGTAACTTTGCGCAGTAAGAGCTGCGCGATTTTTTTCTTGTTAGCGCAGCCATCGCATATGTGCACTGTGAAAAATGAACTTTATCAAAATCCGGATTTTTTTAACTTACTTTGAGTAGTTTTTCAGATACCTAAATCTAGTACTTTTTTAATTTTTATGTTCATGGCATACTATTGCGACTACTATTTAACTGATGTTTCTGTAAAATGTTTCTTTTTGTAAAATAAAAATTCCTAAAAATAAATGATAGAAAAAGTCTTTTAATATAATGTCGATTAAAATAATATATTTTGAAAAAATTAAAATAAAGCATTTGGCGATGCTGCTTCAATGACAATTGGTGTTGAAAACTTGCATTATATCAAAGAAAAAAAGTATTACACTCTTTCAAATTGATATAATTTATCGTATTTGGCGAAGTTCTTTTTGTGCCAATTGGCGACCAGAGTCTATATATCCATCTTTGAACGTAATTTCTAAACTAAAATAAATTAGGAATTATTTTTATTTATAACTGTTTACCCTGCAATTTCAGAGAATTGTAAAATATAAGTTTAAATATACTTGTGTCAATATTTACGGACAATATTCCTTTTAAAATTAATTTTAAAATATTAATTTTTTAATTTTGTTTTTGAGGTGAAACTTTAAAGATAAGCTACATGAAGATATACATATAAAAACTCTAAGTTCAACTTTTAGTGTGACCCATTTCGACACTATATTACTATGCATCTCCATAAGAAATATCACTATTGGCATAATTGTAATAACGTTGGATAGAAAATTAGGCACCGATGTATTTTAGATCCTGAAGCAGAGCATTTTCGGGACATGAAACGGATACCCATGGCGTCAGACGAAACAGCTGATTTATCTTTCTCCTTTGGTAGACGAGGTTTTTGTTAACGACCGATTCCTATAATATGTTGCTAAAAAAATGTATTTTTCAAAGAAAAATCGCAATAGTAGATTGCAACGTTAAAACTACACACTGATAATATATAAAATCTAGACATGTGTCGTGAGATACATCTCCCTTCATCATGAAGGGAGATGTATCTCCGAAGCATGTCTAGATTTTATGCATTTTTATTGCGTAGTTTTAACGTTGCATTTACATTTTAATATGAAGTACATCTATGTTTAGATTTTTTTTCTTAATTTATGGGACATGTAGAACCCATGAACTATCCTGGACGAACGTAATCAATGATTTTCTCCTGTATTAATAATTTTAAATTATAATCTCTTTTGAACTTGATAGTATCATTCTAAAGATACTCTAAATTCGATTATATCCTTGTATACGATATTACTTTATCAATACTTTGAATTTGATAATTCATGTTGTCGATACTTTCAATTTGATATTATCTAGTTAGCTGTATTTTGAACTTAAAGTTATCATATTAGTGATAATTTTAATTTGATTCGATTATAGATAAATTCAATAATATATACAAAGAATAGTGAGTAAGTGAAGAAAATTATAAAATATGTAAAACGAGCAATTGATATAACATTACATGACAGTAAAGATTATCCTCACTTTGAATTCGGTATTATCATGTAAACCATCATATGGATTTATGTTTGTATTTTGGTTTAAATAACGTCGCACTAGAGTTTCCCAGTGGGCTATTGGATACGAATTTCAGGATATCATGGTAAAAGTGCATTATATTCAATAGTGTATAAAGAAAATTTTAAACAAATGAAAGAATTTAGAAATTATAAATCCTTATTCTGTACAAAACTATACTATGCTAAAGATTATCGATGATTTGGATAAGTTAATATCGATGTTTTAATAAGTTAATATTGTCGATGCTGAGAAATCGATAACACCATTTTACCGATATTCTGAAATCGATAATATCTTGTTACCAATACTTTTAAATCGATAATAATTTGAAATCAATGCTTTGAAATCGATAATTTTTACATATAATTTTCTTACGCTGTGATCAAAAACGCTGTATTTCGTTTCGTGATTTGGCAACACAAGGTCATCCGATATTGGGCAACAACGTGGGTCCTGGGGTTGGTGGAGCGTTAGCGGAGCAGGGGACAGAGCCCCTAGTATTAGTTTGTTATTGATATTTTGAAATCGGTAATGTTATGTTCTATCGATACTATGAAATCGATAATATCATGTAAACCGTACTTGGTAACCGGTAATATAACATTTTAAATTATCATGTCAGCAATACTTCGAATTCGATTATATCATGTAACATATTCAATAATGTATAAAGATAATTCTGAACCATTTTAAGAAATTTCAAAAATTTTTGAGATTTCACTCCATGATACCAAAGAGTATAAACATTTAAAATATAATAATACCTTGTTATCGATATACTTTGATGTCCATCCTTTATTATGTACATGATGTAGCCCTGTATTAATATTTTGCATGCAAAAGTATAATATCATAAATAATTCGAATTTAATAATATTATGTTATCTATGATTTTAATTCATTAATATTATATTACCAATATTTAAAATGCCATAATATGCATTTGTTGATATTTTGAACGTGATAATATAATTTACTCCACACTATACATGTGTTAATATCTATATATTCGATTTCTTAAATATCAGTATACAAGGTTGCAAATACATTGAATTTAATAATAAATATAGATAGTTGTGAACATATAAAGATAATTTTAAATTCACAAAACTTTCATTCGGTTCTGAACGTTGCCGAAAGGTATCGACCTTTTAAAGTCGATAATTATATAGTATAGATACTTTTCGATACAAATATCATGTAGTTTGATTTCGATGTTATCATTTGCGACTAAGCGGACACGAAGAGTGAACTCAACAAAATGTGGTTTCGAGAAATATGTGTTTAAAGTTCTTGCATTTATAGCGAACTCAATAAAGAGTTTTAATTTCATCCTTATTTTTATATGGCTAAAAAATCTAACTGAACAAAACAAACTTTAACGTCTTAGAAAATGCAAAAATTATAAAAAAATTCTTCAATATGGAGTTTGACCTTTGTAAAACTTCATATGAACCCCTACTCCGATACAAAAATATCGTGTCAACAATAATTTATATATAAATTTCACATTATTAATTTTACCTGTATATTAAGTTCAATAATTTCATACTGCATGCTAAATTTATCATCAATAGTAAACATCGTATCATTGATATTAGATGTCGTGTCATCGATATTAGATGTCGTGTCATCGATATTAGATGTCGTATCAACGATATTAGATGTCGTATCAACGATATTAGATGTCGTATCAACGATATTAGATGTCGTATCAACGCTATTAGATGTCGTATCATTGATATTAAACATTATATAATCGATTTACAACATAGCATCAACGGAAAAGAAACATCGTATCATCTATATTAAACATTGTATAATCAATATCGGTGATCGTGTCATAGTTATTAAATATCGCACAATCGATATTAAACATCGTACAATCGATATTAAACATCGTACAATCGATATTAAACATCGTACAATCGATATTAAATATCGCACAATCGATATTAAACATCGTACAATCGATATTAAACATCGTACAATCGATATTAAACATCGTATCGAACTTAGTCCCAACGCTCAAATAAAATTCGAAAACTCTAAAAGATCACACACGTCGGTACCTAAAAAAAAAACCCAACTTCCTTAAAATCAGCCCTAACGACAGTTTCTTTAAGTGATTCCAAATCGAATGATAAAAAAAAAGATATCAACAACTCGTCATTCCTCAAGCGGAGCCACAGGAACAGGTAAAGTAACAAAAAGAGAGGCCTTTTTGTTCCCCCTATTACTTTAATCGGCCTTTTGCTCAAGCATTACACATGCTAATGATGCGATTAAAACATCGGAAGCAAGCGCGCAGGGGGCGGGGGTGGGGGGTAGGGGGGAGGAGGTTCGCGACGAACTCTTGCCTCCTCTCTCTCTTTTTAGTTTTGTGTTTTGTGTGCGTCGGAGTTGATCCTGCAACAAGTTTTCGATGGTTAGAAGGGAACGGGTACAAATTGAATCTCGAGTTGACACTATAAGACCCTATTAAAAATGCCTGCTCATTTTTAAAGAGACATTCGTCATTTTTGACAAAACAGACGCCTGCTAAATGCTCCGATTAAAAATTTCTTCAAACTGACGAAATTCATTTTGTCGTTCCCCCCTCCTCTTCCCACGAAATTTATTTCTCCAAAACTGATTACGATTTCCAATAAAAATCGATAGCTCTACTCGAACCAGGCATCTAGCTACTATTAAAAACAAAAAAACAATATCATTTCACTGATAAGAAAAATTTAAAGTAGGGATATTGCTAATTATTTTTTTTTGCTCAAAGCGAACCGTATCCGGATAATTGGCGATCTGTTTTGTTTGATCCGGATAACCGGAATTCGGATAATTAGAGCTCTACTGTACCCTCAAAACCGTGGAGCGAAGGCAGAATTCGCTGTAGCAGTTGCTTTATCCTTGCTGCAAGGATGGAAAATCCGATCTTTCTTTGTTCAAATCTAGCTTCTTGGTAACTCCCTCCTAGGATACCATTTAAGACTTTAAATTTAAAAAACAATTGAGTTGTCCCCCGTCCAGATTTGAGCCAGCGACCTACTGTTTCGAAGCCCCACTCTGCACCGACTAAACTAAAAAAGCACGCATGTGCAGTTCTACCTCCCTACAGCGCTACGATTCCTATTAGATGGAAACTTTTAATATTAATTAAAAAATAACTAACTAAAATTTTAAAATTCTGACTCTCAGGTGCATAGGTAGAGAGAATTAGAGTTTGAATGTGTTTAAAATTTCAGACATTTTCGTGCACTGGAAGGTATTGTTTTGTGTAACGTTATTTCTTTCATTATTATAGATAGGCTCCCATATAGCACACTTTCCTCCTCAGGATGTCCTGGGGAATAGACTCCCAGGACGTCCTTGAAACACCTTCCTGAGGAGCTCCTCAATAAGTCATCTTTGCTGTAAGAGGAATTTGGGAAGAACTGGCGCTCCAGAGGAAGTCTTTGGGATATTTTGTGTTATATGGGCTGTTACCCGCGGTTTCACACGCGTTAATTTTTTTTACTCCATTGGTTCGTTCTTCCAGTTTATTCCTTCTCTTGTATTTTCTCGCAGACAAAATAACTGGTCTATTGTTAAGACATCGCCGGTTTTCTTTTTCCCACTAGAGCATAATTGTCAGAAGAAGTTTTTTCGCCAAAGCAAGTTTTGATCACCAGCTTTAAATTTTTTAAATCAATAATTATATATTAACTTATTAACCGACTGAACAGCGCGCCCACCAAAACTCCAAAATAAAACAGCCAGAAATTTTAAATTAAAACCGCCAAGTCGAGAGGTTATCAATTCGACCATTATATATTTTGTGATTTTTTTTTACGTATGTTCGCGCGGGATTTCGGTTCTACTTCAGATATTTGCACAATTATTTTTTTTGTTAGATAGGGGATGTTTCCCTTGGAAGCATATTGAAAAAAATATCCGGTTATCCGGCTTTTAACTACCAGGAATTCTCATTTAACCGGACCGTTTGAAAAAAAATATTGTCCTATTTCGAAAATTCTTTTTTTGTTGGATAGAGAAAAATCTACTTCGGCAAAATTTGCAAAGAAATAATTGGTTTTCCGGCTGTTATATCTCCGGAAATGTCGATTACCCGGAGTTTTTTTTAAATAATTTATCCGATTTCATAATACATATTTTCATTGTTAAACAGAAGTTGTACAACAATGACATTTCATTTAACCAGCATTTATTGCCATTGATAAGGATTGTTTTACAATATACATTGTTGCGCACAAGTTGCTACTTGAATTTCTTGGTAAATAATAATAGTGGCGAAACCTCTGCTAAATTAAAAACTAAAAAGGGAAAAATAAAATAATCTTTCTAAAAAAAAAAAGGAAAACCGACTTTAAAGGAAAATGCGCTAAAAAGTAAAAAATAATTTTTAATTTTACGAATGAGTTGAAAAATTTGAATTATTGAATATCAATTTTATACGTAGTACAACTTTTTGAAGTTGGTGCCAATTTACAAAAATCATACCCAAATTTTTGCGCCGATTTCAAAAAAGTTATATTAAGTATATAATTGATATTCAATAATTCAATTTTTTCAACTCATTCGTAAAATTAAAAATTATTTTTTACTTTTTAGCGCATTTTCCTTAAAGTCGATTTTTCTTTTTTCTAGAAAGATTATTTTACTTAAATGTATTTCATTGTTTTTAGTCAAGAGCTTATGAGTTTATAACAATGTAATTTCATAACAATGTAGATACTATTTTCTTTTTAAATTGGCGATTTAAAAAAAAAAATATCTTCTAAAACCATTACAAACGGGAAAAGAACATGACCGGGGCTGAACCTGAACATGTGGCATAAAACAAACGTAAGAAAAATAAAAACTTATTTCCCCAACAGAGTAAAACGACGCCATTATAATTATCACAATTTAAATTTTTTTTAAAGAGAACATAAAGATATTAGGGTTTATTTACATCGTACAAATCTGTTAAGAAAAATAGAATTTTTCTCCATCATAAAAAGGTTGTTGTATACTATTTTCATTAGAATTTGCATAATCATCTTCCCAAATATTTTTTTCGCAATTTTACTAATTGTATACGTGTGTGTGGTGCGTGCCCCTAGACTGCAGCCTATGCCTGAATACGGCCCTGCATACCAATATGTTAATTAGAAGGACATTTATTTGCGAACATAAAAACATATCATATAACTCGAATAAACAACATCCCACCCACCGTCGAACTGGCACAGGAAGTTGATTAAAAACGCGCAGGAATCGCCAGTTCCACGATCCAGTTCACAATCTAACCTCTACCCGAAAAAACAAACTGTGTAATTGTTATCCAAACATTCTAAACCAACAACAGCCGAAAAACACGCGGGGCAAGCAGCACAAACAGGAGCCGGGGAGAAGAAACCCCGAAAATAGCCGACCATTTTATTATTCTTAAACGCCAGACTCTTAACCAGATTAAACGCTTCGCGAATTCCCATTTGCAAATCCATAAAACAGCACTCGTTATCGGCTGTTGAAACTTGGCATTTTCACAAGTTCTCAGAGAGGCATATCGTTTCAACTTCATTAAATTGAATGCAATCAACAACGGGGAGGGGGTTGGGGAGTGAGGTAAACCTTCCTCATCAACTGTTTACGTTCGGCTCGCCACTGTTAGATGAGGCGTAACCAAGGTCAGGCCCGTCGCCATTTCGGAACCTTAATTAACTTTGAAATGTCTTTTAAATGCGCGAATGTTTTAAAAGAAAGAATTCGAAATCCATTAAACAGTTTGCAAAAAGAATGGAGAAACAAATTGGACTCGTTTTAAAGCGTTTTTTTTTTCTTTGCATTGTTGAGAATTTTTTTTTTTCGCTTCTCGGCGTTTTCTATTAAAAGCCGAATTGATGTCGAAACCAATCTGATATTTGAGGTTGAGCATTATAAAGTTTTTTTTTTTCTGTTACCGTTACTTAATTGTCGATTTAATGCCTGTTTTGAAATGAGCCGCATTCGAGTCTGAGTAAGTGATAGTTAAGGGGGAGATATTGAATAATAACCAGCCTTGGGTGACTCATTGATATTAAATTGAGTGTGTGGATTTTTTTTGTGTGTGAAAGCAATATTCGAGGAGGTAATTAATTGAACGCAGTTGAAAAGATTTTAAAAATATTATTGAAATAATACTTAAGTTCTTAAAATTGTTTTGAAGAACATTTTAATTTTTTTTTTAAACAAATTATATTTACTTAAAATATACGTTTATCCTTGTTATGATTAGTTCTTTTCTATTAAAAAGTTGTGATATTCTTTATTAGTTATATTAATTGTTCTCTAAAAAAATTAATTACCTATTTTGCTAATCGATTTTGGATGCCTAACGTATTGATACATCTCACGAACAAAATGAGGTATCAAATTCGTTTATTGTACAATGTTTTGGGATCGTTCATTTATTCATCACGCAATTGTAGCGCGTTTTTATCTCCTTCCATTCGCCAACCACCATGTCAAGCAATTTTAGTTCGTTTTTATCTCTTTCTCCTCATGTTACGCGATTTGAGCTCGTTTTCATCCCATCCCACATATCAAGCCCATTTTATCCCCTCTTTCCACATATCACACAATTTTCGCCCGTTCTTATCCCTGTCATCCGATTTTCGCCCGTTTTTTTATCCTTCCCAATGTCACACAATTTTTGCACGTTTTTTATCTCTCCCCATGTCATGAAATTTTAACCCGTTTTTATTCGTCCTTCCTCCATGTCACGCTATTTTTGCCCGTTTTTATCCCTGTCATCCGATTTTCGCCCGTTTTTTTTATCCTTTTCATGTCACGCAATTTTATCCCCTTTTTTATCTCTCCCTATGTCAAGAAATTTTAACCCATTTTTATTCCTCCTTCCAACATGTCACGCAATATTAGCCCTTTTTATCCCTGTCATCCGATTTTCGCCTGTTCTTTTTATCCTTCCCCATGTCACGCATTTTTTGCACGCTTTTATCTTACTCCCATGTCACGCAATTTTATCCCCTTTTTTATCTCACCCCATGTCATAAAATTTTAACCCGATTTTATTCCTCCCGCCCGTTTTTTTTATCCTTCCCCATGTCACGCAATTTTTGTACATTTTTATCTCCCCTTACTCCCAAATCACGAAATTTTAGTCCGTTTTTACAAAAAACAAAATAAGCACGTATTATAAATGTGGCAATGTCAAACTTTACTTTTAGCAGTTGATTATTTTTTTCTAGTTATTATTTAGATATTTAAAAAAAAAAAATCAGGGCCCATCTATAGTCTAAATAAAATTAAATTATACATGAATAACCATAAAAAAAAAAGTTCAAAATAAATTAGTACTTCCTGGGAAGCACTAATCCTGAGCAACACAATGGGCTTTTGGCGACAATTAGAGATTTATCGCGAAAAAATACCTGTGAATATTTATTGCCTGATATGTTGAACTAAGTTCAGATAACGTGGACAACACCTGATCTGGCACCCTACGCAATATGATACAGGCGTAAGGACATTATACCACAACGAATTTAACGCGCATCATACACCTGTGGATGCGTTTTTACAAACGAAGGGGTACGAAACTGGTAACCCTCCGATCACGAGTCACATTCGAACTCACAACCTACCGGTTATGAGTTGAATACTCAATCACTGACCCCAGTTTCATATATTTTAACAACACCATAGAGAATCCCTTCTCTGCTGTAGAGGTGATGTTCGAGTTAGTCTACATCGTCTTACTGGACAAACAGGAACAATTGCAAGACGAAAATCGGCTTTTGACATTCTCCATTTTGTTTCTTGAATGAAATCCTTTCCGAAAACAGCGTGTAATCTAATTAATATCACTTACGGGTTAACAACACCGGCCCATCATTACAATCTGTTTTTCGACACGTAGCCTCGCTCCCAGTGTGTATCACGCGTAATCTCGAACCATCGCCTATTTAGGCTAATTGGGCGAGCGATTTCTTTTCTTTCTCTCTCATAAACTTCTTGTTATAATACAAATAATGCGCTCTAATGACGGCATCTGTTGCCTTGAGGGGGGATCCGGAACAAGAGAAGGGTTGCTAAGATTTGGGGCATTCGAAATCGCCAACAAATGCGCCATTTTATTAAGTTCCCAAACAGTATAAAAAATAGCAACAACGTGGAATAACAGTCAGTTGACATAGCAAAGATGAATTTTGTATTGTGCAAGATGCTCACTTTAAATGTCTTATTTTAACTAACAAACTAGTTTCACGTTTCGTTTTGTCACAGACAGTTTGTTAGTTAGTTGCCGTTCGGCATTTCCCCTGTTTGTCCGGCTGTAAATTTGTTTGTTACGCAATAACTTGCTGTTTTCTTCAAATTTGACATGAATGTTCCTCGAAGTCATTTAAAACGACGAATATGGGCTTCTTTTGGGCATGAGGTCCACTGTTCACAGAAATACTAGTAATAAAATTAATTATTGAAAAAAAAAGGTGTAGCTCGGTCAATGCACGGCGGGGCTTAAAATTATTCATCAACCAAACCTTGCGGTATAGTGCGGCCTGTACCTACTCGAATTAATTTTTATAAAATTTCCTGCTATATATTTACAAGACAAGACTTGGGTGGAAGAATCAGGCAGCTCCAATTTTCAAAATTGTCCAGGAAAGTCACGAATAATTTGCATCGAATAATACAAATGTACAGCTCATTTCCCTGTATATCTCTATAGCCATTGCTTAGAGCTGCTTGGTTCTTGCACCAATCTCCTTCTCTCTTGATAAAGAATTTTTTTTCTTTATAGCAATAAATGAAAATGTGTAAATCAGAAAAACATGGAGCTGTCCGGTTCTTCCACCCACCTCTTCAATTAAAAAAAAAAGAAGATTACTGCTACTTAATGGGTGATAACCATTTTCAATAATTGAAAAAGTTGGGATACTATAGTTATATTAGCTTCCATTGCAGTTTGTCTCTCAATTCGTATTGGGCGTCGAATCATTTGAAATCGCCAAACTAGAGATATTCGCCAATTATAGCGTTATTAAAGATGAGTGACCAGAGCCAGAAAAGAAAAATAGGTTCGAGGGCGTCTTTATTTCATTAGGTAGCTTCCATTTAGCGGCTATTAACCCATTTCGAAAGGGCAAAAAGGAGAGAAAATGTTTCCAAATCAGCGACAGAAGTCGTGACAAATTACCGGAGTTGAGTTAAAGGCATCGCGTGGTGGCTAAAAGTGGAGGCTCTTTTTTTCGCGGTGTGGTTTGCTGTTATTTACTTCCCTATGGAGGCAAAAAAACAAGCAACAACAAGTGTTTGGTCAGGACACACGCATCGCAATGTTGTATACAGACACTGGCCCGAAAAACTTTGCCGCCGGTTTTTGTGTGTTTGTTATTTGCAAGAAACTTAAATGTTGGGATACATGCTTGGATTAGTTTCCTCGCAAGAAAAGACACATTTGGAAACTTATATTGGTGTAGAGTTTATGTTAAATTTCAGGGTCTTTTTTTGCTTTTTACGGACGGATTTCGAGGGTGTAGATTGAGTGCGAAGTAACTCAGTGGAACCAAGACCTCCCTCAGCATCCATCAAGGCGCTCGCGGCACCATTGAAAACATCCAGCTAAATAAAACAGGCACAGTCCCCACTGTAAGGACTGTTACAGACGGAGCGGATGCAGATGGTATCTGTGATTGGGGAATACAAACCATATGATTTGTATTATCGAATCACAAATCCATCTGCATCCACATCGTCTGTAACAGCCTTATGTTTTGTTTCGTGAATATTTTACGCGCTCCTGCTTGGACAAGCAGCAGTCCGAAATTTAATTTATTCCCCTTTGACCGAAATTTAATTTATTCCCCGTTCCACGAGGTGAAGGTCAGAAGAAGAGTGGATTAATCGCCAACCTGGCCAACACCACCGTAACTGACTCAAGGCCTGCGCACGCTGTCGATCAGAAAGCTATGAGTCATCAAAGGTAGACCTACCGAAAGACACAGCGCCATTCAATTCAACGGCTGAATCGGTTCGTTGCAAATATAAACAAGGTTGTTTTCGAAGCGCGAAAAGTTAATTTTATTTATATATTTTATTAATTATTCTGCAGTTTTAGGAACGTCAATTACATAAGATGCCTTCTCGGTGCTGCGTGCCTAATTGCAAAGGGAACTGTGATAGAGTTCTTGAACGTGTGACTATTTTAAAATATCCCGAAAATGTCGGAACTCGAAAAAAATGGATAACAGCGATACCTAGAAAGGATTTCATACCTTCCAAGTCTTCTAAGGTAAGTTGTATTTTTGTAATTACTTATAAATAACAAAGAATTAAAAATGGTTCTTGAAATTTGAATCTATTTCCTGCATATTTACTTCAATACAGTGTGAAATGTTCGTCATTATTTTCATGCATTACTAATGTAGGAATCATTCCACATAAAATATTGGAATTATTTATTTCTTATAGCAATATTTGGGAGTTAAGGTAATATTTAATGCTCTTATTGTTACAGAAACAAGGTTTATATTTGTATCTGTATCGATTCAATAAACAGAAGTGAGTTTAAGCTTTTCATAAAGTTTGTATAAACATATTTTTTTGAAAATCTTTCTTCGGCCTATCAATTTGAGAACAAAATAAAAACTTCAATAATTCTTAATTGTATGTTTAGAATTGGCCCTGCTCATTCCAGAACATTCTCCATTTATCTATAGAACAATTTATTGTACCTCACCCAATAATATTTTATACTTTACAAGTTAACGTTTTACTAGCTGAACCAAACATGTTAGAATGAGATGGAATTGCAACAACCTCTGTATTGAAAATTCATTGGAGCTGACGCGCGGGTTAAATTTGTTTCCCAGTTTCATTTAAAATAGAACTGCCCCATTAAACAGTCCTAAATATGTATTTTATTCAATTATATTTTTCTTATTTGCTGATATTGATAGTAACAAGCTTTAATTAATTTTTTTAAAGGTTCAATCTTACCATCAACCCGATACTTCAAGATCTCCAGGGGGAGGGGGAGAAATACAAAGTCCTCGCATTTGCCGATGACAAACTTCTGATGACATCCAGTCAAGAAGAGCTCCAGTCCATGCTCGACCGTCTCTACACCCTGACAGAGGCTCTAAGCCTAAAAGTCAACGCGAGCAAATGCCCATCGATCCACCTGTCAGGGAAGAAGCCGGCGGGCCTGCGCCCAACTGAGTTCTTCATCAACAGAGAGGCCATTGAAGTGATTCCAGACAACATCCCGACATCCTTCCTGGGTAACCCCATCGGCTACAACCTGCTCGAGAATTCCCCGGAGATTGCGAAGATCATCCACCTAGGAAAAAAGATCGGCGGATCCAGCCTCGCCCCGTGGCAGAGGATAGACGCTTTGAAGGCGTTTCTCTACCCTCCCTGTCCTTTGCCATGAGAGGTCACCAATACACCAAGCAGCAGCTGCGTCAGGTCGACAATCACATGAGGGCCCACATCAAAGGGACCCTCAATCTGACTGGCGTGGCTTCAAACGCTTCTAATGATTAGACGAACTGTCTTACTGTACGTTATTTACTTGCTGTTCAACGTGTCATCTTTTATAATTATCGGTTCCTCGTGTTTCCTCCACCTGCATATTTACATGTAGAAGACGAACTGTCTTACTGTACGTTATTTACTTGCTGCTCAATATCATATGGCTCTCATACATACAGAAAAAGGTTTGGGCTAGAATTTATTCTGCTCTTGCCTCGGGTTGGTCTGTTATAGCACTTAACTAACAGGAACCGACCCGCCTTATCAAATATTGGAATCACTACACTCACATGCACCTTTTTTGCCGTATTCGTGATTAATTGCATACATTGTCTTTTTTTATATTGATTAATTGCATAATTTTTAGGTTTTCAATCTTTAATGTGGGCATTTTTAAGCAGTCGATTGACTTCACGACAAATACGTCATTTTGGCCTTAGTGTCAAGTCATAGCGATCAATTTTATTGATTTCTTTAAAAAGTTTGAAAGGTTAAAAAATTATTTTGATATCTTTAATTTTTTTTTAATTAATTAATAAAATATAATTAAAAATTAGGGCAAGATCATCCAGTTCATTCAATTCTCCCAAAAAGTGACTTGTTTATAATTTAAGTAAACAGCCCATTCAGCCACTTATTTCATATGATTTATATTGTACCAAGAAAACTTTTATAAAATGTATAAATTTATAAAAAAAAATTTATTTGCACATGTGTTTTGAAGGTAACTAAAAGCAAGCAAATGTAAAGTTCACAATAAAAGTTTGAATTGAGTAATAAAACTCAAGTAAAATTATTTAAATAAATAAAAAATTTATATAAAAGATCCAGTTTATTCAATTCTACCAAAAAGTGACTTGTTTATTATAATTTAAGTAAAAAGCCCCTTCAGATAATTTTAATTGATATTGTACCAAGTAAACTTTTATAAAATTTATAAAGTATTTTTCATTTGCACATGTTTATTGAAGGCTCATTGTTAACTAAAGCAAGGAATTGTAAAGTTCACAATAAAAGTTTGAATTGAGTAATAAAAATGTAAGTAAAATTATTTAAATAAAAAATTAATACAAAAAGTTCTAGTTTATTGAATTCTAGCTGAAAGTGACCTGCTCATTATAATTTAAGTAAAAAGCTCATTCAGCCACTTAATTATTTCAGATAATTTTAATTGATATTGTACCAAGTTAACTTTTATAAAATGTATAAATTTATAAAGTATTTTTCATTTGCACATGTTTTTGAAAGCTCATTTTTAATTAAAAGCAGGTGAATGTAAAGTTCACAATAAAAGTTTGAATTGAGCAATAAAATGTTCGTAAAATTATTTAAATAAATAAGAATTTAATGCAAAAAAATCCAGTTTATTCATTCTACCAAAAAGAGACTTGTTTATTATATTTTAAGTAAACAGCCCATTCAGACACTTATCTCAGATAATTTTATTGATATTATACCAAGTAAACTTCTATAAAATGTATAAATTTATTAAAAAAAAGTATTCTTTACTTGCACATGTCTTTTGAAGGTTCATTTTGAACTAGCAAGCGAATATAAAGTTCATAACAAAAGTTTGAACTGAGAAATAAAAATTGTTTTTTATTTACTTAAATTAGTGAACTTATGTAATAAAAAATATCGTTTTTTTATATTATTTTGACCAAAAAGAGGACATGTTTATGAGCTAATAAACAGTCCATTCACTCAAGAATTAAATTGATTTGCATTGTTACTCAGTTCATGAACATTGATAAAACAAATGAAATAAGTAATTTTGGTTTATTAAATAGGTACTGAATTCTAAAAATAGACATTGACCTTTCACCGTTATACACTACGCGAAATGTGCAAGAAAGTAAAATATGCTCGAACTTTGAAAAACGTCCGAAAATTATTTCGCTAAGTGCCATTCGCTTCTTCTTCGATACCGGTCTGCTTGCGATGACTCATCCTAAGCGCGCTCAGGCCTTGAGTCAGTTACGGTGGTGTTGACCTGGCCCACCTTAATCTACAGCAGCGATTCTCAATCTGTGGTACGCGTGGGGTACTTAAAAGAAAAATGGTTGAGGACCACTGTTCTACACGATGGTAGGTCATTTATCGCATAGGGTAATCCTCAATTGAGTTATGGGGCCGAAAGCGCATAATGCAGCCCGACCCAACCCCTACGCGGTACAAAGATCAGTGGGGATATTGGTTCAACAATCTGTCTAGTCGATGCGTCCCATTTTCTTGATACACGATAGTAAGTCATTTATCCCCATAGAAGTAATGGCAGAAGCGTACAATGCAGACAAGGCGACATTCTCTCCCCCTCACGCAGTAAAAAGGTCAGAGGGTAAGTTGCATAAGTTGACAATCGGCCAGGTCGAAACATTACATTTTTTTCTACACGATGGTAGGTCATTCATCCCTACACTGTAAAAAAATTTGCTTAAAAATGAGTACATGAACGTACTGGTTTTCCTTTGAGTACAATTGCTTTGTAAGTGAGTGATGACGTACTCAAATTTAAGTAATCGTACTTTCGCAAAAATGAACAGTATGGTTTCATATTGCTAATATCAGCTTTTGTTCAAGCCATTTTAACAAAGCGACCTGGCAAACTTAAAAGAGTTGTTCAGAAGACAGTTTTCCATATTATTTGATGTGGATTGCTTAAATGGAAATTGAGTTATTACAACTCAATTATTTTACTTCTCATTCTTTTGGCACACTTTTTTAACATTTCTTCTGTTTGTAACTTTTTCACGACGGCTTGGTAGTACAACGGATAAGGCACTGCACGGCTGTGACTGAGTATATGGGTTCGACTCCCGGTAAATCTTAGTTGTAATAGGTGATATTTATTGAAAATTATTTATGTAGGCAAACAATTGCTCTTTTTATACGTTTTACTCATTTTTGAGTACATGCCTTTTTCAAACATGAAAGTTATGTATTCGGAGTTATGATTGAATGTAATCAAAAATAAGTACATTTTATTGATTTTTAAGTACCTAATTTTAACAGTGTATAAGTTGAGTCACCCTGGAGTTATGAGAATTTTACAAATAACGCGCTTCTTAATTTGATGTTCGGGTACATAGTCGTACGGCATACGACACATACCGATTTTAAAGACATAATTCATGTCACGTAAAACATTGTAGCCATTCATGTCACGTAAAACCACCACGTAAAAAAATGTCGTTGAATCCGTCATGCATGTTGTGAAGATAAAAGTTTTGTGTCGGAATTAATGCTGAAAATTCAGAATTAAAATAATTTAAAGGAAAAAACATGTATTTTTATAGGTGGATAGTTAATTTCTGAAACATGTAGGTTTCATAAAGGTATTTGAAGCAATGTGTTTTAATGAGGGGGTATTTAAAGGTTTTATTAGGTTTTTGATGAAGACTTTATGCTAGGTAAGCTCGCCAAATATTTAAAAGGCCTTTCTATAACACTTAAATTAAGTAGTGAGGGGTGGGGATCTGACATATAAAAATGCAAGGGAACTGTGCTATTACTTTTTTTCCTTTTCATATGTGCATGTGAAATTATTATGTGATTTTATCTCAAGCTAAGCGTAACATGACGTCATCGTGTTTCATTATATAGTATTTGAATTTCGGTGACAAAGGAAAAATATCGCGAATCGGTGCCGTGTAAACAAGTTGCAATCAAAGTAATATATTATTCTAAACAAAGAATCTGAAAATTTAAATTTGTTCTCTAAATTTATTTCGTAATTAGGGAGTGATATTTACTAATTTAAAAAAAATATTTAATGACTGATATTGGTAAGGATTTCATGAAAAATAAATAACTTTTGCTGTTTCGATATTTATATGCCAGCGTATTTCTGTTAACTTTAATAAAAATTCAGAAGTTAAAAAAAAAGGGGGGGGGGGAGAGTTTGTTAATTAAGGGGGGGGGGGATGAGCTACCTAAAGAAATCCGTTGCTGAGTTACTGTGAACCACCCCCATTAAAAATATATACCTACGTGCCTGTCTCCCAGTGGCGGCCCGTGGTCGAAAATGTTAGTGCAGCCGAAATCATGTGAATCCCCCCTCCCCCCGTTATTTTCCAAAAACCATATATGAACGGAAATTCTTTATTATTCACTACTCAAATCAAAGTTTCCTTTCAATTTTTACGAAATGATAACATGCGAAAAAAACGGAAAACACTTATTTATTTTTTGAAAATTAAAGCAATCCTGCTTTCTTTTAAACATGCGAATCGGTCAATTTTAATATTAACTTACATAATGAAACAACAGCAGGACCATGTCCTGAAACAACAACACAGTAAATGCATCACGAAAACCATTTCCGTTTAGAGATATTCTCATAAGTTCTCGTTTCACCCCCGAGCCAATCAGCATATCGAACCTCAAGTACAGCTAAAACAAGAAAATTCATTTCGGCTGTACCTTCTCACAAATGCAGTGCATTAGCATGGGGAGGAATTTCCATACTACGTAGAGGTTGCCATGGCAACGATACAGTCGATTTCGAATTTCGTTTTTTGGCTGCAGTTTTGATTAAATGGAGTTCTTTCCCCTCCTGAATTGTGCATTACCGTAACAGGCTTGCTATTTATCGGAGATTTTGTTTACTACCGTAGAAATGTCATTTTCAATTCTAATCTTCATTTAAGAAAATTAGCAAAATATCTAATTTTAGTTTTAAAATACACTAATGAATCTAGGTGCAGCCCGGCTGTACTTGCTGTAGTGGGCGAGCCGCCACTGCTGTCTCCAATGTCAACAATCTATCACGACTCTAGAGCAACAAGCATCTTATATACTAATTTCCCTTACTATTGAGACACTTGTGTTCCCACGAATTGCTGTCCGATTTCTTCCAATGACCCTCTTCTCAGTCGAACACGAACTGCGCTTTTGTTCTCTTCTCACGTCTTCCCCTCCGCTCACGATGTGGAATGCCATGAGGTGTTAGGCGACTCATTAAAAAGAGTTGCAGAAAGAGAAGCCCGTCTTCTCAAAAGCAACCCCCTGCGGTGTCACAGGGCGTGTTACGGAATTCGTTAAGAGATGTGGATAGAGTCATTTCAGTTTAAGGGAAACAATTAGGATTAATTGTGGACGCGGTGGCTGATTCGGAATACGCAAACAGGTGGTTCCCAAACTTTAGGTGCAGTGCCGGATTGACCACTAGACCGCTGCCTAAGGCCGTAAGCTAAATATTTTTTTTTCACAGATGTTCAATATTTGTTTGGTTTGGTTTGGTTAATTAACGTCGCACAGGCGACGGTTCGGGGTCTATCTCGAAGGAAAGACCCGGGAACACATACACATTCACACACACATTCATACCTGCACTTCGTTATTTTAGAACCATGGTCAGATAACGAGGAAACACCTGAACTGGCACCCAACGCCTTCAATAGACGTCGGGACTTTGGACCCCGATCAGATGTATCGTGCACCAGTCCCGTATATACCCCGTTAATTTTTGTGGATGTTCTGGACGACTTTTCTAGTATTTTATAGTGAAGCTGGCAACCCTCCGATCACAAGATCACTACATTTTACTTTTCTTTGTCAAGTCCATCCCCTGGCATCGAACCGGGAACCTTCGTATTCCTAGCTGACTCCTTTAACCGCTCGGCCGTTCAATATTTGTAAAATAACCCATATTTATTCAAATTCAATTCTTTTGCCTCCGTTGGTCAGTGGATAAAGGCGTTCAGATGGTAATCAGAGGATGGCTAATTCGAGCCTGTGCGATGGACTGGACAAAGAAAAGTAAAAAAAAAGTAGCGATCTTGTGTTCGGAGGGTTGACAGCTTCGCTACAAAAATACTAGAAAGTCGTTCAGAACATCCGACAAATTATACCGGCGTGTACACGGTACTCGTGCACGAAAAATCTGATCGGAGTCTAACGTCTTGACGCCTATTGATCTTACTAGTTATCTTACTAGTAGTTTTACATTAATTATTATCTTACTAACTATTTGTGCACTAATTTAAACTCATGCAAACATGGTCATAGTCACTTAAGTCAGCTACAGTACAGATTTTCGAGCTTTACAGGATGAGCGATTTTTTTTCTTTTTTAACTGATTGAAAAGAGCGCCAACCAAAACCGCCAAAGCGCTCCAAAAGGAGAGAGGTTATCAATTCGACTGTTATGTATTTTTTTATGTATGTTCGTGCAAGATATCTGTTCTAATTCAGATATTTAGAAAGTTGGGTGGGGGATGTCTCACTTGGGCACTGTTTAAAAAATATATCCGGTTATCCGGCATTAAATATCCGGAATTCTCAATTAACCGGACTGTTTGAATAAAAATATTGCATATTTCGAAAATTCTTTTTTTGTTTTGTTAAATAGAGAAAAATCCACATTTGCAATTTTTTTAAAAAAACAATCTGTTATCCGGCTGTTATATATCCGGAAATATTAACTAACCGAACATTTTTTAAACAATTTCTCCGATTTTAAAATATTTTCACTGTTGAATAAAGATTGTGCAACAATGACATTTCGTTCACCCTGCATGTATTAGCATGGATAGAGATTGTTTTATAACATACATAGTTGAGACAATATAATTTTGTTTATCCGGCATTTATTAAACCGGATCCGAAATGTAGAAAAATGTGAGCAACTACTTAAATTTCTTCGTGAATAATAGTTTTTGCGCCAATCTGGATCCAAAAAAGTAGTTTATTATCATTTAAACCTGTATGTTATTTTTAAATGTTTTCTTACACGTAAATTCTTTTCTTAATTTATATATTTACACTTTTTTATCCAGCTACAAAAGTTTGGTTGTCCGGCTATCGAAACCAGACATTTTTAAGACATTTTCCTCGATTTTTTTTGTGTTAGATAGAGAATGTCATAATTTAGAATAAAATTTAGTAAATGTTTTGGTCTCCTGAAGAATAAAAAAAAAATCCAAAATATTAGTTTTATTTGTTTAATTAAGAGAATAAAATAAGGGATCTATTTACAAACTCTTGTTTATATTACCTGGAAAATATAATTTTTCTGAATTTTGATTGACAGCCAATGTAAATAAGTGAAATCTTAAAAAATAATATTTTTTTAATCTTTTCTTTAGAAAAAGAGCTATTTTTATTTTAAAAGTATAAGCACATCTGTTAAAAATGAAAATGTTATAAAGTTTGATTTTTTATAATAATTCAACATAATAATGTAATGTAAGAATAAAATTTGTTTGCCTTTGGTTGCGCTTTAAAATTATTATACATTTTAAACCCAATTCATTATTATATTTGATTTTTTTTTAAGTGGTTCTGTTCAAAATTAACTCGAACTTAATCACCCAAGTTAAAGTATTTGGAAATGCGATTGTACAATGATTAATTTTGACATTTTTTTTATGTAATTTAAAAAACAGGTTATTAAAAGAATGCCTTTATATGTTGTTGTTAAATAAAATAAATTGATTGTTAAAACCTCAATCATACTTTTAATATCAAGACAACAATACTGCAACAATGTGTGTTAATGTTATCTTAAAACAATGATTTTTTTACGTTAAATCCTTTATTGAAATTTCGCTGATTTCGACGCCATTTGAAGAAGTTTCGGAAGCATCTCTGAAAGCATTAAGTTATTCTGTTTACCTACAAATGAAATATGATAACGACATCTTTTTTTACTTAAGTAAGTAACATTCTTTTATAGATATAAAATCCAAGAAGATTTGGCGTGTAAATATTGAAATATTTGAATAAGTTATTTAACATAAAAGTTTCTTAACTGCATCGTAATATGTTACTTTTATTTTCATTAGGAATATATCTTATGTTTACTTGTATGTTTATAGTACTCTTAACCGTTTAATAATAATTTAATGCATATTTAAAATTATTTCGGTATTTTAATGACAATAAATTTTTATGATTGTAAAAATGTATGTAAAATTGTTTATTAGCATTACTTTTAGTAACCTTTGAACTCGATTTAAACGATTATTAGACCAATTAAATGCTCACAGAAGTTTTGATGTTCATTATAAAGTAATTAGTAATTTCGTAAATTTCTTATGTAGAACGTGATTTTGTAAGAAACATTTTATAAAAAAAAATAGATGGATGGTAAAGAAGAAATTTCCTTTCTTCATCACAATAAGAAAACAGGAAATCAATAATTAATTCAAGAGTACAAAATGCAAGTTTGACTAGAAATTTGATTTAATACTGTTTTTTTTAATATCAATGAAGTTAGCTTTATTTCAGTTTGAGAAGGAAAGACAACTGCAAGCGAAAAAGTGCGATTTCGCATTCTTGCGTTAAATTCAAAATAAAAAAATTGAACTACTTCAGCACAATATGAAGACAGGGCATAAAAAAAGGAATACAAAAAGTAAGTTTGAATAAGAATTGGAATTTATTACAATTGTTTCTGTTATCTATAGTGCCCTTTTTCATCACAGTAAGAAAGAAAGTGACAAATTGCCCTTTTTTATTACAATAAGAATACTTCAAATACGATACTTTTATTTCAGGTCGATATGGGGAGACGGTTGCTAGAAAATAAGTGAAATTTCTCATTGTTTTGAAAGAAAAATTAGAAATTCCATGAATTGCAAAAATGAGAAATCTTCGTCACAATAAGAACACAAGACATCAAAAAGTAATTCTTTATCAATGCAAAAAGTTTTCCTAAGAATCTGGATTCAATACAATTATTTCTGTTATTAAACTTATACTTTTATTTCAAGTCGATGTAGAGAGACGGTTGCAGGAGAAGAAATGCAATTTCTCATTGTTTTGAAAGAAAAGTGACAAATTACCCTTTTTCATCGCAATAAAAACAGGACATCAAAAAGTAATTCATCAATGCGAAATGTTTGAATAATAATTTGCTTTTAATACAAATGTTTCTATTATTAAATAACATACTTTTATTTCAGATCGATATGAAGAGACGATTGCAAAAAAAGAAGTGCAATATCTCATTGTTTTGAAGGAAAAATGAAAAATTGCCCTTTATCACAGTAATAGAACAGGAAATCAAATTGTAATTCATCGATTCTAAAATTAAGTTTGAATGAGAATTGTTTTAAGCGAACATTTCAACTCTGTTTTCCAACACATATTTTACGCTAATATATGTAGTCTACTTGAATTATTTAATTAGAATGAAATAAATTTTATATATTCGTCTTTTTCTCGATCCATAGTGAAATATCACATATATTTCTACACTATTCTCTGTAGAAATCAATGAAATAAACACATTGTACAACTATGGAAAACTTCGAGTTGTATAAATAAACTTTGCATTATATATATGTAGGTAGCAATAACAAACTTCCCTTTTTGCAATTGAAATAACTTTTCCTTACTTATTATTTTTTTAATAAAAATATAGTAAAGAGTAGTTTAATCTCAATAAAGTTAAATTATGTATAATATCGATTTTAAATTTTTAAATCAATTTCTTATAAAACATCTACATTGATTTACTCAACACTGATGTATCCTTGATGTTTTTTTATTAATAACCAACGTGGTTTGAGTTCAGGGTCTTGGAGGTCTGATTTCATTTAAAACTTTCAGAAGGCAAATGGCTGAGGTAAAATTACGAAAAATTAAAACAGAGATATCGCAACAGAGCAACAAATAATATATAATAAGATAAGTATAATAAGAGATATCGCAACAAATAAAATATATTTAATTATTCAAGAAAAAAAAATTAGACAATGCGAATAAAAAATATTTAATTATTAAGGCAAAAAAAAAAAATTAGACAATGCGGTTTTGAATAAACACATCAATTTCCGCCTCTCGTCATGTAAACAATTTGAACAATAAAAATACGTTATTACTTTACATCAACCACGGCCTAATCGATCAAAATACATAAAAAAATATTTTCATAAAAGTAACAAAACTTTTTTAAATGGATTTCGATTTCCACAGTTTTATAACCTAAACACTAATTGAATTAAATTAACTACTCAATGCTCAATCAAATTAAAACCTTTGTCAATCCCTTCAATAAAAACTCACAACACTAATGCGGAACGACATATTATTTCAATTTTTTCGTATTAATCGATCAGAGATCTCGAGTTTGATTAAACAAACTCAGCAGAAGAAACAATGTACATATTCTTTCTTTTTTCGAATTAGGTCGTGTTGTAAATGCCTTCGAGCAATTATCCAGTTCAGAGGCAGCACACTTGAAAACTTCCCAAAGCAAAGACCATTCCGAATGATAATTACACGAGCATTTAATGCAACAGCAAATAAATCGTGCAAACGCGTCATTGCCTGCATTAGGAACAACACGTTCTTCGAGAAGAAAAAAAAAACTCTTTCATTAATGCCCGTCGGGTTCATAAGAAAAAAAAATCGTTAAACAATAGGATTAAATGTACAAGGAAACAATCGTGTTTGTCTTTATTATTCAATCGCTCACTTTACGATTCGGAATTATTCATTAAAGGGGTATCAACACAGGAGCATATCATTAATTGAATCGTGGAAGGTAAAAAGGTAATATGTCACAAAAAATTAATTAAAGCTGGATAAATGTGATTTGAATTCGCACCAGAGTTCTTTAAACCAATTTTGTAAGGGAAATTAATGTAGGAATTTAAAAACAATTTAATTTATATGTTTACTTGTTGATATCTTAAATATAATCATTACTCCGCGGAATCAATTTTCGTCGCCAAATTTGAGTGGAAGGCTCGGGTTTCCATTTCCAACACAGTCACATGTAACAAAGCGGGTGATACTAACTGTATATTAAACCACAGTTAGGAATGAAATACTTATCTGACGTCGATGTATATTTTGGCGATGGTTTATAACTTATACGAAACTATAAACATATGACGTTATAAATCATTACGAAATAGCGGATGGTAAAATTAGCGTTAATAACTAGTCACAAAATGGCGATTGGAAATTTGAACTGAAATCATATTTGGCAACATTGGGGGGGGGGGGGGGGGTGGAATTAGTTGGACCAAAAATGGCGTGCTTATATTACAGTCAACATTGGCCAATAAACTTGTGTCTACTCTGTATCAAAGATAATAGAGGAGGAAAGATAGGGCAATGCGCATGCGCAGTAGCGCACGAAAGAGGTATTCGGCGCGGTGCATTTCGGGATACAGATAATTTCGTTTTCAGTGATAACAGGCTCTGTATATGGATAAGCATGACGAGCTTTATCACAATGCGGCTTTGGCTTTGTGGCTATGGAATCCGAAAATAATAATAGACATTATAATACAAATATGCCAATATGTCGATGCTTTTGAGACTCAAACTTTGAGGAAATTTCTAGAAAAATAATTACGATGGTCATTTGTCTATTTATATTCTCAGCCCTCCATATCATTATGAAGATGTTGTGAATATTATACGTTATTAAAATGATATGATGTGTTTATATGATTATATTAAATGAACGTTATGATGATATGAATACACCGAAAAGACAGAAAAACTGGTACACCTACCCGATGCTGTGTAGGTCCATCTCGAGCACACATGACTGCTGCAACCCGACGTTGCATGGACTCCACCAGTGTAAAGGTATATACTGGAAGAAATTGGGCCAAGTGCGAATCTTGCCGCGTAGCCCCTTAAGTCAGGAACGTTGAAAGGTGCTATTGAACAAACAAAATTTGTAAGGTGTCCGTATACCACAAAAAAAACCTAACTTTTCAAGATAACGCTAACTTTATATTTGTAGTAGAGAAAAAAACACATTCATTAATCGACATTAGATAACTTAGAATAAGCGAACAAAAACATCTTAGATATACAAATTAATCCAAATAAAAATATTCTAAATAGAGTTAAAAAAAATAAGCAATTGCTGCATCTGTAAATCTTTTATTTTTGTCATTTTAAGAGGACAAGGGGCCCTTTTAAAAGTGAGGGGCTGTCCTCGTCGTAACAGTACATATACTACAACACCACGACAGATTTGATGTGCATAGTTATTCTAGAATCAGAATATGTGTATCTTTACTAATAGGTCATAGGACATAATATATACATCATGATATTCGTACTGATTATATAAGTTTCAAAACATTATTTACATGTGTTTGGAAACTGAAATTAGCGATGTTTTAACGTTAAGTACCCAAAAGGAAATAACATTTTCTTAAACTGGTGTTCATATAATATGAATGCCTTAATGCAGAAATTTATTAAGTGTATGTATTTTTCTTGCGTACTCGACACACAGGGTTCGAAATTAACTGTCGTTAGTCGTACTTTGCACATAAAAATTTCAGATTGATGGCCATACTTTTACACCCAATCGCCATTTTTGACGCCTAACTTTTTAAAATAATTTCAGTTTGACCACTGCATTTTTACACACAGTTGTCATTTTTTATATCATTCCAAATGATGTCAAAAGTGTCCGAAAAAAATGGCTACACTTTAAAAATTAAGATATTTCGTTAATAAACAATTTACCTTTTAAATTAAAAATGCTTTTCTTTTGGTTAATCATTATAAGTTTTTACAGTGTCGGTATATATACATACACTGAAGAAAAGCTGACAACTTTTCAAAAGTTTTTAATAATAAAAATTGATTTTCAATAATTGTTTTCATATTTTTCATTAATTTTGTCAGTAAGACGGCTATATTTTTAGAGTACAAATGTAAGCACGCTTCTAATTTTATGCAAAAGAACTTTTACGATTATAAAAATACCATAACATTCAACAGCTCTTCATAAGCAATTTGAATGCTTTTGAAATTATGCTGAAGCAGAACATTTAGCAACTAAAAAAAATTGTTTAGTGCCCATGACGCCTAATGTTTATCTCCTAAATTCGAAACCCGACGGCTCTAAAACACTGACATTGAAGTATGTAAATTAATATTTGTATTCAAAAAGGGCTTTATATAACGCTCCTCGTCGGAAAACGAGACGGCTTTGCGCAGCAACCCATCCTCGGAGGGTGGGCGAGCATTAGTAAATAGTGGTCAGAGCCCGCCTAGTATTTAAAATAGTTGCAAAATAAGATTATTTTTTTATACGTAAAGGAAATTTTGCTAATAGTTATGATGGTTGGTTCTAACAATGTGCACCGGTAGATAACAATTAAAATTCAAGAACTGGAAATTCTAACAAACGTACCAAAAGCAGCAATAATAAAACTGAACTTTTAATTGTTAAAACTATTAAGCATTGAAACAATGAAAAGTGTTAATAATGATATATTCTGATTTCTTTACATTGTTGTTTTAGTAACTTCGAAGATTTTCAAAACTAGGTTGAGCGTAAAAACAAATCCTAAATTCAATGCAATTACTATGTAATTTTTTTTAATGAAATAGTTCAAGTGTCTCATGAACAAGAAACGTTACGTAAGTATCTATATATCTTGTTTAAAAATAGTTTAAAATTACTAAATTCATATTTGAAAAACTAGCTTGTTTTAAAACGACATTACAATTACTTTCCTTTTAAACAATTCTTTCAAATTAAATGAATTAAATATTTGGACAAAGATTCTGAAGATAAATTGATGTTACTATAAATAAATACCCTTTTTTTATTGACCTCTAAGTTTTTGAAAATTTCATTGTCTATATTTAGTAGTAGTTAAATACAGTTATCGCCAATGTTTCAAAAAATTTTGCCGATATTCACAAGATCCAATTATGATTAAATAAATAGTCCAATTTCAGCACAGTCACATTCCGAGTAAATCATATTTCTTAATGTAAAAAAATATTTAGAAAATAAAACACAGGCAACAAATTATAAATAAAATATCAGGCCATAAAAAAAATATTTCAATGTAAAAGAAATAAAATATATCTAGATTTTCAAAATTTAGGGTTTTTAGTGAAATTGAAGTTATCCTAACCGCAATGGTTGTTAAAGTTGAATCATTGTGCCTTTAAAACGATAAAAAAAAGGTATAAAAATCCTAATACCACACGTATCAAGCGACCCGGTCGGGTTCGCAACGCTAAGCCAAAAAAGAAGAAATAACGCCACCTCGCCAAAGCAGCCAACAAGAAACAAACGCCCAATCGGACTAGAACTTAATATATACTCTGCGTAACTCCTTATGTTAGGCCGCGTACGTAAAACATATTCCAGAACCCAAACTACGTTTCGTAAAAGAAAAGAAAACTAGTATTGGTAGAGCCGTATCAGTGCAACTTTTCAGTTAATACAAATAATATTTTTTTAAATTGAAAATCATATTATAATAACAGTTTAAAAATATTAGTATTTTTATTTTGTGATACTTTTTTGTATTAATTATAACATAATCAAATTAAAGAAAGGTTTTCAGTATGCCTTAGCTCAAGATAATTTGGTTAAATTTTTAATTTTATAATGTGCGTGATTGAGATAGCTGTCATAATTTAATTTTATAGAAATAAGGTGTAAAAGAGTACGGGCAGAACGGTTAGAATAAAACGTAATTTCGGCAGATTATATAGAAATAGGAGTTGGTCGTCAACAAAACCTTGCCGGTAGAAATACCGTCTGGAGATTTTCCGTCCGATGCCACGGACCCCTATCAATGTCACGAACGTGCGTTTTATTTTATTTCGTTATTTTACACAAATCGATGCCTCGTTTAATATATCTAACAATACCAAATTTGTATTAATCGTTCTATTTGCCACGGAGTTAAAATGTCCTTATTTATGACCATAGCGTAACATAGTTTTTCTTAATTTTGATCCTCCATGTAGCTTACTTAGTATTCAGCAGATTTGAAGATTTATCAGATTATAGAAATATTAATTGGTCATCAACAACATCTCACCAACTGAAGGAAAATACGCAAGTTGTTACTGTTGATTATATAGAGTCCTCATCCATGTCCTGCATGTGCTTAATTTTATTTCAAGATTTTACATACATCGGCGCCTTATAATTCAACCGAAATAAAATCAACCAAATTTTAAAATCTGTTCTATTTGTTTTTCTACAAAATTCTAGTTGCGTTTCACGTCAAAATTTAAAAAAAAAAAAACTAAGAATAAAAATTGACTATTCATTATTATTTCCCTTCTAGATGCATTGGATATAACTAGAGGGCAGGATTTTTATTTAGAATTCTAGTGATCTTTGGACTTGTATCTAACAATATAAGTGACATTTTAAAAACATTTTTATAAATTAAGCTTGTGTCTGTATCATTTACGAAATGCTTTTGGTTTTTGTTTGTTTCAGATGCAAGTGTAAATTATGTCCTCCTATCATTCGCATCATGCAGATATTTTCTCTAAGTAGTAGTGAAAATATCCCGAACTCTAAGTAAAAACTCTGCTGAAATATTTTGAAAGAAGGAGTTATTGGTTGAACAAGGACACGACCATCTACCACAAAGAGGTATTATTATAAAGATTAGTTGTATATATTAAATTTTTTAATGGTATTAAACAGAGAGCGCCTTCAATACCAGACTCTCGTAAGGCCGCGGTGTCAACATTGAAAAGAGAAACCCACATCACGTGGTTATAGCGCTGCCACATTTGGCATTCAGACATCTGCAGGAGTTTCAAATTTGGCGCACTTTCTTCTTTTTTGGTGATAAGGAGTTCTGTCCGTATTCAACTTCTTAACATATATGTACATATTTACTTATTTTCAAACAATATGCGCTAAATATTTCCTCTTCATTAACGAAACGAAAATATTTTATTTGTGTTCAATACTTGAAGAAGCGAAACTCTTTATATTTCTCAGGTTTTATAGTTCATATTTTCTTATTGAAGTATACAAAATAACAATTGACAGAACTTCTCTTATGGTAAAATTTTTACATAAAAACGTAATGCAATTATTTCAAAACTACAAAGTAAGAAAAATCTCCTTAATATATGTGTTAAACTCCCTTAAATTGTGCCACTTGTTAAAAAAAACTATATTTAAATACAAAATTAAACACAAAACCATATTACAATACTTCGATCTCGTTTAGTTCTTAAAGTCGCCAAGGCCTGCCAAGTAATATTGGCGCATGAATGAATTGACATTTCCACATATCACGTGGTTTCAATGATGGACACACGGAAATCAGCATTTTTATTCCACTATTTTTATCATTACTCTATGGTATTAAACCAATAGAAATAAAGTTTTTTTTATAATTCAAGGGAATTTATCTTTACAGATAATCTTTACGGATTTATTGTTTTCTCTCTTCTAACTGCATTGAATATAACTACAGAGCAGACAGGATTTTTGTTTAGAAGTCTTGTGATTAAAAAAAGTACTATTTTATAAATATTTGTATATATTAACCGCATATCAGCATCATTTACGAAATGTACTAATTACATATTTGTTCATTTCAGATTTAATGACTTTCTCCTATCATTCGCATCATGCAGAGTTCGGGATATTTTCTCTAAGTATCAGGGAAAATATCCCGAACTCTAAATAGGAATTCTGCTGAAATATTTTAGAACAAGAAGTGATTCGTTGGGCAAGGACACGACCGTCTAACAGCACAGAGGTATATATTGTATTGGTTAGTTGTATATATTAAATTGTTTAATGGTATTAAACTAATAAATATATTTTTTTTACACTTTACGGATTTATTGTTTTTCTCTTTTCTAACTGCATTGGAATTAACTAGAGGGCAGGATTTTTATTTAGAAGTCTTGTGATGTGCCTCACGGAGTAAAGAAAAAGGTGGAGATGATTTGGCGAGATTTCATGAGACGTAAGTTAGCAACCCCAGACTAGGAACAATCAAACCTAGTTTGCAGTAGTTTTCCCACAAGGGAAAAATAAATTATCGCCAAGTACTGGTACAAAGTAGTGCTTTGGAATAGCGCCAAACACTTCGCCAGTTCCTACTTTTTAAGCGATTGCTTACTTCACATTGCAAACCGGTTTTAGACTTGTTGCCACCTCCACCTTCTTCTTTACTCCGTGGATGTGCCTGCATCTAACAAAAAAAAAGTACTAGTTTATAAACATTTGTGTTAATTAACCATATGTCTGTATCATTTATGAAATTACTAATTACATATTTAAACGTTTCAGATGCATATATAATTATGTCCTCCAAACATTTGCATCAAGCAGAGTTCGGGATATTTTCCCTAAAGTATTAGTGAAAATATACCGAACTCTAAAAAGGAATTCTGCTGAAATATATTGAAAGAAGGGGCGATTTGTTGGACAAGGAGACAACCATCTAAAATCAAACAGGTATGACTTAAGGATGGGGGCTCCAATTGGAGCAAGCACTGCGACCGGAGGTCTATTGTACTTTCCCCTGGAATAAATCTTTGATCACTTAAGAAAAGAGATCCGTAGCTGAAGGAAAATTCAGCAATGATCTAACAGGAATATCCTGGAGCTCCCAAGGCTCAAGTAAGTGACGTCCCAAGTGCTCGAACCTATGGGTGGAAAAGAAGTCACATTCACAGAGAATATGTACAACAGTTTCATCATTATTCCTACATCCCCTACACAAAGGGTCATCCTTAACCCTCATAATAGTTAGATGCCTTCTGAGAGTACAATGCCCAGTTAGTAATCCAATAGCCCTACGAATACCAGAGCGATGGAGCTTTAACAGCTCCTTATGACGAGAGCTAGGACATCCATTATGACGAGAGCTAAATATCAAGCAGAGTTCGGGATATTTTCTCTAAAGTATTAGTGAAAATATCCCGAACTCTAAATAGGAACTCTGTTGAAATATTTTGAAAAATGAGTGATTCGCTGGATAAGGACACAAACATATAACATCAATGAGGTATATATTATATTGGTTAATATTAATCGGAATAATAATAATATTTTATTTTACTCTTATGCACTTGATTTGAAAAGGAAGCTTATTTGGTAGATTTGTGATTTTAATACCCGCATCCAACAAATTAAATGTTTGTTAATTGTTTTAGAATTTACATACATTTTTAATATAATAAGAAATTTATGCCCACATATTTATTTACAGATGCATATTAAAAAAATTATCCTATCATCCATCTTAAACATAGCAAAAGAATAATTTTCATAAGTAATCTCTATGATCATTTTTGTTACATTCATTTTAGCAGCCATTGACGATTAAAAAAATGGGGTCATTAGCAAAATTAGATTTTTTAAAGACATTTATACATAGCATTTACAAGAAATTAAAAAAAAGCACAAAATCAGCTTTTTAATACGTATAGGAGTACGAATCCTCTTTCTTAGAGCACTAGTTAGTAAGCGGCGAATTCGCTGCGCTGCATATGTAAGATCATGTCAAGACAATTTAAAAATAATTTTAAATACACTTTAAATATTCTTTTCATTTACCTTAACCAAAAATTTTGTAAATTGAATTTGTAAAAAATTCACAAAAAATTATGGTAATGACAAATTTTGTTATTTTTAAATTAAAATTCAAAAGATAAAAAAAAATAGTTTCTTACCCCTACCAGTTTTTCATCATATATTTACTATTTATTAAAGCTATCCCTGTCTATTCAGATTAACATTCTTTGATCTCTTTGCTTTTCAAAATGCAAAAGTTTTAGTTACTTCCCCAATATCAATAGTTTGAGCTATTTTACCTATTTCACACTGGACATTAAAAATACCGTGATTTCACGATCTTTTTTGTACTATAAAATTATATAGAAAATGTTTGTTAACTTTATCTTAAAGAAAGTTCTCTTGGCAGTTTCTCGAGATACTCAGACAATTTTTGAAACTGGATAATACACCGTGTCAATGTTTAAATAAATATTTTTTTAGCTGACTTTTTTACACGCTTTTCAATTTTCCCTTTTGAGAAGCGGTTAAAATAGCGCTTTTTGTTTTGCAAGGATTTATTTTCAAAAATAATTCATAGTGCGATGAATGAATTTCTAAATTTTTTTTCTAAATCTTAAAATTTTAAATGTTTTTATCGCGCAGAGCCTACACACAAAACGCAAGATTCTGTGTAAAGGCACATGTGCTACACCCCTAAGGGCAGCCCAGGGTCGGTGTTCCAGTTTTTATGTCTGATTTGAGTATAATGATAGACTATGTTGTAAATATTATGATAAATGTAAATAAAATGAAATAATATCATGTAAATATAAGGAAATAATATCATGTAAATATAATGATGAAATATGATGTAAATATAATGATGAAATATTATGTAAATATAATGATGAAATATGATGTAAATATAAAGATAGAATATGATGTAAATATAATTATGGAATATGATGTTAATATGACGTTAATATGATGTTAATATAATGATAGAATATGATGTTAATATAATGATAGAATATAATGTTAATATAATGATAAAATATGATGTAAATATAATGATAAAATATGATGTAAATATAAAGATAGAATATGATGTAAATATAATGATGGAATCTGGTGTTAATATAATTATAGAATATAATGTAAATATAATGATGGAATATGATGTAAATATAACGATAGAGTATGATGTAAATATAAAGATATAATATGATGAAAATATAATGATAGAATATGATAAAAATATAATGATAGAATATGATGTAAATATAATGATGGAATATGATGTAAATATAATAATGGAATATGATGTAAATATAATTATAGAATATGATGTAAACATAATGATAGAATGTGATGTAAATAAAATGATAGAATATGCAATAATAAAAAATATCTATAAAAATATGATGATAGATTTGAACAGGGTAGTATGATATGAATAGAATTGTATAACACAAAAAAAAGATATCCTATTAACTGAGGTCAGAACAAAAAAAATATGATATGAATAGAATTGTATAACACAAAAAAAAGATATCCTATTAACTGAGGTCAGAAAAAAAAAATATGAAATAATATGAAGATGTTGATTGATGATTGTCATAATATGATATATGAATATACTAATATTCATATTATATCATATTATATGTGAATATACTAATATACTGATATTCATATCACAGCCTAGTTTATGTTTATATAATTACATTAACAGGGTAGTGTGTGTGAATATAATGTTATAGTACCAGGGGACCGAGCCCAGCTCGCTTTCATATTTTTTACTTAATAATAGTTTTAATGAATTGAATTAAATGCAAATGCTTTGAAATGTCCATATCAGCGGTTAGACGTTTCGTGATATTTTTTTATCGTCTAACGTATTTTTATCGAAATATCCTTAAGTTCTTAGAAATATGCTCATAAAACTGGTTAAACGCGTCAAGGTTGAAACGATACCGTATAAATTCTGCAAAAGTGACTTAAATTAATGTTATTAGCGATTCCGAGCGACTAATACAACCGTTCGCACAATTATAGTACAAACATTTCATTTGCATGATAAAACGGGACAACATTCTTGTTGTTCAGTATTTTAGTAACCTTTTGAAATGATGTTTGCTTCAGTCTAACTCTTGAGTAACTGAATGGACTTTTAAATACTATGCAAAGTAGCTTTGTTATTAAGAAGATTAGGATAATGGAGATCAAATTATTTTTTGCTACTGCAAAATTATTTCGGTATTTTTTTTGTCTTCAAACTGCATACACAAATAATCAGGAACGAACAATGTTTTATATTCTTATTAAACGTGTAATCAATAATAAAGATATTTACTTATTTCGAATAATTTTATGTGTAATTCGGAATTAATCGTAGTGACGAAAATGAACGAAAATAAAGTTTTATATTTAATTCAGTGTAAAATAATATAATTTGAACCAATACCGATGCCGGTATATTTCATTATAACGGCATCAAAAATCAACCTTCTATAAAATTAAACTTTTTCTATAATCTAAATATAAGAGTTTTTATTATATAATAGTAGTTACGAATAAACTAATATTAATCTATTTTTTTCTGTTAAACAGATTTTTTTAATGATGAAGCTGCCGTTCTCGACTTTTCAATACACATATATTATTTTATTTAGCCTAATGTTTGAAAATGACACGTGTTGAAATTTGCGACAGTTGTTAGAAATAGTTCATAATTTTGTTCCTAAGAAAAGGTTATAGAATATAAAATATGAGTTGGTAGCTTGCAGTCTGGGTCTTGAAAACAATATAGTTACTTTGAACACATTTTTATTAACAAAATACTTATTTAAAGTAACATGATAAAAATAATTAAAAACACATTTACGGTAAATGTAAAATTTATTTTTAAAAAGAGTTTTAAATTTGCTGAAATTAATTTCTCTGTTTGTATGTGAAAACTTTTTTTTTCAAGCGTTTAAATTACTATGTACGTTTTAATTAAAAACTCTATTTCCTTTGTTATATTGTATAAAGTCTCGTTACTCATTTAATTATCTGCTTGAAACTAAACATATTAACGTAATACGAGAACATTATTCAGTATTTTGTTATTACTATCTAATGCAATTTAATATCGACAATAATTTCATATTTAATTAGGCAGGTGCAAGGTTATTTCGGACAAACCTTTAAATAAAGAAGAAACTTATTTGAAGTAACAAAGTAAATAAATTTAAAACACGTTTATAGTAAATGATGTGAAATTTCTATTTACAAATAATTTTAAGTTTGTTAATGAAAAATTTAAACTCCTTTTCCGTTGTTCTATTGTAAAATCTCATTACTAATTTTCAATCACTCTCTAAAATAAACTTACTTACGTAATTCGAGAAATAGTTCATTATTAAATTGTACAAAATATCGTTGCTTTTACATTAAGAACTTTATATGACAAATTTGCTGGTAAAAATTATACAGAGAAAAAAATATCATTTAAAACAATTTAACGTGTTGATTATTTATTTACTCATTAGAAAGTGGAATTAATAAATACCAAACCATTTTTATAGACACTATGCATGACATGGTCCCGAGATTAAAATTTTGACGGAATAACAAAAACGCATGGTCGATTAGCCTTTGTGATTGGTGAATAACAAACCATGTGGTTACCATCAACCAATAAAAAATGCGCGTGAAGTCACTTATATCTTGAAATGGCGTCATGTAATTTCCACAAAAAGCAGCGCAAAGTGTCCATGGTAAACAAATGTTAACTTTTGGAAACACTTCCTTTTTTCACAATTTCCAAAACATATCTTGAAAACTGGAAAACTCAGAATTTTTCTTTATTTCTTGTTTAATACTATCAGAAATAAGTGTATTTATGAATAATTGGTAAAATAAAAGCTATAAATAATAGAAGAAAATAGTTTATTAAATGTAAAAAATTATATTTTTACCTTTATAAATATTGCTTAAAATTAATTTAATAAAACTTCTTTTATTGATATCCATTAGCATATAAATTCTAAAAAAAATATTTATTAACAATTGCTAAAATAAAACTTATCAAATAAAAATTTATAACAAAGTTAAATTTTAAATGTAAATAAATATATATTTTATAAATAACATGTAACATTAATTTAATAAAAACTTATTCAATTGATTTCATTGGAATATAAATACTTAACAAAACAAACGCAATTGCTTCTAATTTTTGTTTTGAAAATTCCATATTCTATTTACGGAAATACATAATCCATTTTACATGGAATAAAAAAATCTACTTGTTTATCCAAACGATATTTTTTTATATGGAATTTTAAAAATTTCTCTTGTGAATTCCACTTATGACGTCACGTGCAGAAACAGTAAAAAATCGCAGGATTAAATTTGTTTAAACTTTGATTATTTTAAATGCAAACGATTTTGTTCAAGTTATTTTTAAATATTTATTAGAAAATTTATAGCATTTAGTAGACGAAATAATCACGTGATTAGAATGTGTATTTTGTTTATTTAAAAACGCAAACGATTTTCAATTTTAATTTTAATTTACTGATGTTTCCTTCGTTTATTTATGAGAAAAAATACTTTATTTTAAAATAAAAACTATAATGAAAATACATCATCACAATATTTTGCACATTTTAAATTAAAATAACATATGAAGAATTAAATAACATTTAACTGCTATTGGCATATAACCTATTAACTCATACGCGATGAATAATTTGCAATGGAAAGCGTTAAATGGAACTTTTAATCTACTTATTTCACCCTCTAAGTGAAATTTTTCGAAGATGAAACCTATCCCAATCGAATTTTTACCGCGAAAATTGGTAGTACATCAATTTTCGTGAAAATCGTTAGAGCGGATTTGGAGATTGTGCAAACAAACGAACAAACAAACAAACAAATAAATATAGTGACATTGCTCGTTTAATAGTATTAGATAATACGATGTTATATAATATACAATGACAAAAAAAAAGAAATTTAAAAATATTAATGATAGATGTCAATAGGAAAATATGATACGAGTGTAATTATATGATATGAATATGATGATATATGAATTTTGTTATATCATATGAATAAAATGTTCTGGTGTGAATAGGAGATGATATATAAATATGGGAATTTGAATACTATGACATGGATATAAAAATATAATACGAATATAATGGCATAACATGAATATAATTATATGGAAAACCTATTATGATTTTATATGAATATGATGCTTAAATTGCTACTTTATCCCTTCACTTTGCATTCCGAATACTTGTTGAGTTATCAGAAAAAATTAGTACACAAAATATTTATTTTTTTAAAAAAAAATTTGTCGAGTGCAAGACGATTGCGTATTTTTCATAAGCAGATTGCATTTTAATAGAAATTAAAGTTTTATGACTTTTCTCAAAATATATTGAAATTTGAAAACTAAATAAGGAGAATTGAAATAAACTTTAAAATAAAAGAAACCGCCTTCAAGAGAGAAAAATGTGCTAAAAAGTTTTTTTTTAATATTTCCCACAAGCGGTATAAAAATAATTTAATACTAATTTTATACTTATTATAATTTTTACGTAGATGGCAATGTAATACCTAAACTTTGGCGTTGATTTTAAAAAGTATAAAATTTATACTAAACATTTACATTTATACAAAATATTCAGAAAATGTAAATCTATTTTTTACTTTTTAGCTCTATATTTCCAGAAGTCAGTTTTTCTGCCGTATAAGTGTAAACATTATTTCGACATTATATTACATGTCTAAAATAAGCAAATTTCTCGCCAATAACTTCTGAGACAGTAAAAGTGGCAACGCTTTATTGTTATTCACCCAGTTTTTAATACATGAATTTGATGGAATAGTCACGTATGCACAAGCCATAATAGCTTCTGAATATTTAGAATTAGAGTTTATGTTAAAGCTGGTACATTTAGTGTAAAAATTTACTCATCCAATGAAAAAACAGAAAAAGTTGTTCAGATAATTTGCCACGCACTCAACTGACTCCAGACATAGAGTAATGATACAAATAGAGGAATAAAAATACTGATTTCCGTGTGTCCATTATTGAAACCACGTGATATGTGGAAATGCCAATTCATTCATGCGCCAATATTACTTGGCAGGACTTGGCGACTTTAAGAACTAAACGAGATCGAAGTATTGTAATATGGTTTTGTGTTTAAATTTGTATTTAAATATCGTTTTTTTGAACGAGTGGCACAATTTAAGGGAGTTTAACAGATATATTAAGGAAATTTTTCTTACTTTGCAGTTTTAAAATAATTGCATTACGTTTTTATGTAAAAAATTAACCATAAGCGAAGTTCTTTCAATTGTTATTTTGTATACTTCAATAAGAAAATATGAACAATAAAACCTGAGAAATATAAAGAGTTTCGCTTCTTCGAGTATTGAATAAAATATTTTCGTTCTCGTTAATAAAGCGGAAATATTTAGCGCATATTGTTTGAAAATAAGTAAATACGCACATATATGTTAAGAAGTTGAATACGGACATAAATCCTTATCACCAAAAAAGAAGAAAGTGCGCCAAATTTGGAACTCCTGCAGATGTCTGAACGCCAAATGTGGCAGCGCTATAACCACGTGATGCGAGTTTTTCTTTTTCAATGTTGACACCGCGGCCTTACGAGAGTCTGGTATTGAAGGCGCTCTCTATTTAATATTACAACTCTCTGACTCCAGACTGGTATGAGTGCTGATGGCAGCCATGATGCTGCTCCTGACTTCCCTTCCTTTATCTGTAAGATGAAGCTCTCTTACCAACAGTACGTGAACTATGAACTTTGTGTAATCCTGCCCCTGTATTAAACTTGCCTGGTTCAACCCTACTAAAAAAAGTTAAAAGTGAATATAGCTGCTTATGCACAGTGCCGTTACACAAAACATATTTGGGGGGGGGGGGGGGGGTTAAGACAAGAAATTTCCCAACTTAAAGATTCGAAATTCGGAACTCAATAGTGCTGAAAATTCCCAGTTCCAACTTTTCGACATTTTTCATCATATTTTAAGTAATATTAAACAGTTCTCAAACACAAGCATTGATTTGTTGCACCCATATTCCAAAGCAGGAATCCGATCTGATGTCTAATTTAAATGCAATATTACAAGTTAGGCGATTTCTAATCTTCTCTAGTTTTCATTTGTTAATAATATTCATTTTCTTCAGCCATAAATTTTTCCAACTCGGGCGTTTTTAAAAGCTGAAATTCCCAACTTTCAGGGTTTCCAGCTGAGGGGTGGGGTCATTAAACGTAAAAAAAGTTTCTTGAAAAACCCACGATAGACAATATTTGATAAAGTAAATTTTATTAGTCAGTCTTCAAAAGCATAAATCAATTCACTCCACGTTATTCTGACTCCGTTCATCGTATTGCAAAACTAAATGCATCATTTCGTAGGGAATCAAGTCTCCTAAGCAGTTCTTCTGAAACAAAAAGCAGTAGTCCTAGAGAAAATCTCTCGTAGTTGAAATATAATATTACTGTACGGGTGGTGGGGGGCGGACTTCCACCTACCTCCCCTGGTGCGACGGGCCTGGGTTACTCAAAAATTGAATGTTACTTATGGATCACCCTGTAAATTGGAGGCAATGTAATAGGCGAACCGCCGCCTAATTTCACACCACAAACGGCAATAAAAATCCAAATCAAAGGGACAATTTCGCTGAAACAACCCACTGTTGTTCCAAGCAAAGCGATCGGCTTCATTTCCCAACGCGTGTCGTTAGTTATAAAGTAAAAGAAGAATCGTTGTGTAATTCGAAACCTTGAAATAACCGGAAAAGCCTCCCCCTTTTTTGTTGTTCTTCGCTCCCTTCCTAATTCAGTTCTGCTTCAGTTACGGTCCGAGTCGCGAGCAGTCGAGTGGGTAATGAGCGATTCCTTGTGTAGAGTGGAAGTGGCAGCACGGAGGTTGAAGGGGTTATTTTAACACATTGGGCCAAAGCAAAACGCGACGCGCATCGCGCGTTTCTATCGCAGCTTTCTTTTTTCCTCGCGTCGTTTTTGTTGTCGGGTTCCCCCTGAGCAATTTCGATGATACTCGGGTTCTTTTCGGAAAATATCAACTTGTGTACTTAGGAGGAATGCAGGTAATTTATTCCTTTGGACTGGGATGTCCTTGGACGCCGTGCGGTCCAGTGCCAATCAAGCCATGGTTTTTCTCATTCAATCCATATAAATATAATAACAATGATTCCCTCCATATAAATATAATAACAATAATTCCCTATATATAAATATAACAATAATTCCCTCCATATAAATATAATAACAATTCCCTCCTTATAAATATAATAACAATAATCCCCTATATATAAATATAACAATAATTCACTCCATATAAATATAATAATAATAATAATATTTCCATCCATATAAATATAATAACAATAATTTCCTCCATATAAATATCATAACAATAATTCCCTCCATATAAATATAATAACAATAATTCTCTTCTTATAAATATAATGACAATAATTCCCTCCATATAAATATAACAACAATAATTCCCTTCTTATAAATATAATAACAATAATACTTTATCAATACTTATATATAATAATGGAGTGTCTGTCTGTGGAATCGAACAAAACCTCTCATTTTGAGTTTTCTCCACGAATTAGAATACACTGATTCCGAAAATCACATTAAAATTTTTTTTGTCTGTCTGTTTGTCCGGATTTAACTCAAAAATTACTGCACGGATTTTTATGAAACTTGCACCATTTGAACAAACTTTTCTTAGTTTAAAATCTGCACTTCGTTTCATGTAGATATCTGCAACCATTCAAAAGTTATAGAACTTTTTCCATTTTCTCTAGCATTACGCCTATGGGAAATTTACATCTCGATCTTCCCCTCATAACATTATTGTTAAAAATCACCTTGGCGACCAAAAATATTTTTCGACAACGGGGATAAACGATTTATTTTGATTGGCTGAAGAGTAAATGTCGCCAAACGAATTAAAAATGTCGCCAAATATTGCAAAATAAATTAAAAATGTCACTAAATGTTTTCAAATGAATTTAAAAATGTCGCCAAATATCGCCAAATGAATTACAAATGTCGCCAAATGTTGCAAAATAATTTTTTTAATGTCGCCAAATGAATAATAAATATTGCCAAATGAATTAAAAATGTCGCCAAATGAATTAAAAATTTCTCCAAATCAATAAAAATGTTGCCAAATGAGTTAAAATAGAGGTCTTATATTTAAAAATATCATCACAATGGCGAAATTAGTGTCCAAATAATAAAATTAACGTCGTTAACAAAAACCTCGCCAACCGAAGGAAGAAGATGAAGCAGCTCTTTTGACTGACGCCACGTGTATTCATGTTCTGAACAACTTAACTTTTATGGCAATAGTGCTTTTTGTTACGGAGTCGAATATTTCTATAATGTTGAAATGGGCCACCCTAAAAGTTTAATTTAAGGTATCCGAACACGTTCAAAGCACTTTTTTTAAAATGTGTCAGATAAAAACTATTTAATGCTATTTTTAGATTATTTGTTAGTTAAAACTAATTATATATCATGAATATTTAAATTTTATTATTTTAATTATTAAAAAAAGTTCAATAATCATTGAAAATGTTACGTTTTTTTTCAAAAACTTGAAAACTTATACAAGACATACAAATCAGTTTATATGGAAAATTTTACTTTTAAAATAAACTACATGTTATTATCTAGTGTTCCAAGTAAAATTAAACATATATATAAAAAATTAAATTTTTGGTGACACACCGAAAATTTATTATAAGATTTTTGACAATTTCACAACCTTATAGTTCAAAATTTAGTCCATAAATAAAAATATATTAATGATTTTAAAACAATTTTAGTACATGCACTAGAATACACTCTACTGAATATGTACACAAAATTTAAAGACAATATAGCAATTATATTTTGAGTTATGATTTTTGAAATTTGATGTTTTTGAATAAAAATCAATTCTGAGAAAAACGCGTTTAAAGTATAAATTTGTCTATTATTAATATTAAGAAAGTTTCAACACACTTAAAATCCCCCCAATTTATATGTTATACCCTCCTCTTGCTCATCTTTAGCCAAATTTCCTTTTTTAGCTAATCTATTTTTTTTCTGACAACTTTAACATTAGGTAAATTAGGATTTCAGCAGCATCGGCAAGTTTTGTCTCCAGTGTTCTGAATGTAGACTTGGATAGTGTGCCAATATCAATTGAAGAACATAGTTTTTTAGCAGCCGAATTCCCTTTCCCGATGAGTCTTAGCCCAAATACAAATGAAATATTTACAGAACGCAATTTGTTTGATTTTTCAGAGGTGCAAAATGTATTTTTGTATTCGCAGTTTTGACATTTCACCGTCATATTTGATGCCAGTCCAAATACAGACTCTTGTAGAAGACACAGTCTACTGCTTAGGCAATCAGGGCAGCACAAACACTTTATCACATTGGAGAGTATTTGAATATTAATTATTTAATTTCCACTTATTTCAGTTCGAGAATAATTGTCCAAATAAGAAGTCATAGTGAGCTTCTTTTCACTTGCTGTAGGCACGTTGTTCGACGCAGATGAATCAGTTTCAGTGGAACATACATATTTATTTCCTCGGAATTTTTTCTTACGAATAAAACTTTGGTTTCTCGAATTCCCCAAGGTGTTTTAACATATATGAAAGAAATTTGGAGAGTTAATTAAGTTAGGTCTTTAAAAAAAATGATTAAACAGATTATACAAAAATAAACATTGCTGCTTGTAAAGAAATAAACAAGAGAGTAAAGTTGTTGACATTTTTAATACAAAAACTTCTGATATAAATGAAAATATTTGGTGGCTAGATTATAGCAACATTAAAATAATAAATATTGCAATTAAAAAAGGTTGAAAATTAAGAAAAAAACGATGTTTCTGCCTCATTTCCGGTTTCGGAATGCTACTTCCTGTTCCATTTAATACGTTTCCACTTGGACTTTAAATTACTATAACTTTTGTTCTAATTGACGCACAACTAAAGTAAAAACTGTTTTGGAAACTTAAAACTGCAGAAAATCATATTTTTAAATAAAAAAATTTTGGTAATTTCAGTCAAAATCACCTTATTCAACGTGTGCGGATACCTTAAGGTTTGCTATATTTATACCTCCATGTAGGTTATTTTTAAATTTTTACCTCAAAAACATATTATTGGAATTCAAAAATGAATATTAGATAATGAATTTTTATAAGAAATATTGTCCGTAAATATTGACTCTTATGAAATTATGTTGAAAGACGGATATATAGACTCCGGGCACCAATTGGCACAAAAAAAAAAAAAAAAAAAAAAAATTCACCAAATACGATACATTATTTTGATTTGGAACAATGCAATATTTTTTCTTTGATATATTGCGTCGCCAATATTAAAACTAATGAATGTGAAATTTTTCTACAAAGGTTTATTGTTACTAAATGGTTAATTTTTATAGCAAAAATATCCAATTAAAAAAAATTTTAGGAAATTTTATTTTAAAAAAATAAACATTTTACAAAAACATCAGTCGTAAACAGTAGTCGCAATATCATGTAAAGTCGTGAACATAAAAATAGATTTAGGTATCTCAAATACTCGAAGTAATTCTGGGTAATATTCAAAGTAAATCTGGATTTTGATAAAGTTTATTTTTCACAGTGCACAAAAAGTGATATGCGATGGCTACTCTGACAAGACAAAATCGCACAGCTCTTACTGTGCAAAGTAACCACGAGCAACGCCGGGCCATATTGCTAGTATATAAATATAATAACAATAATTACATGTATATAAATATAATAACAATAATTCCCTATATATAAATATAATAACAATAATTCCTTATATCTAAATATAATAACAATATTTCCCTCCATATAAATATAATAACAATAATTCCCTCAAGAGCCGGAAAAGAGTTTGTGGGCCTTATGTTGAATATGTGGTGCGGTCCATCAAACTACAGGGGGGTTTGAACCCCAGAAAAACGTGGGGGGGGGAGGTCAATTTTTTTTAATGTATATTCCAGAACTGCAAATTAAAGAATTTTTAAATGAGATATGAATACGCTGTTTTTGTAAACTTCCAATACTATGTTACAAAATGTTAAAGATTTCAAGGAATCTCAAGGTGCAATGGTATTCTGGAACCTATAAAAACGATAATAAAATATGGCACTCGTCTTTGTATTACCCTCAAATGGCTCTAAGCAAAATACAAATGTAAAAAAAAAAGCAACTGATTTCCAAAAGAAAAAAAGTAAAACAATGCCATTGTAATTATCACAATTTAAACATTGTTTTAAAAAGAACATAAAAGTATTAGAGTATATTTACATTGTACAAATCTCATAAGAAAAATAAAAAAATTCTCCATCATAAAAAGATTATAGTATACTATTTTCATTAGGATTTGCATTTTAATATTTCCAAATAATTATTTCCGGACGTTGACTTTTTTTTTTGTATTTGGTGCAGGCTCCTAGGCTGCAACCTTTGCGTAGCATAGAGTAATGATACAAATAGAGGAATAAAAATGCTGATTTCCATGTGTCCATCATTGAAACCACGTGATATGTGGAAATGCCAATTCCTTCATGGTTTGGCGACTTTAAGAACATTGTAATATGGTTTTGTGTTTAATTTTGTATTTAAATATAGTTTTTTTGAACAAGTGGCACAATTTAAGGGAGTTTAACAGATATATTAAGGAGATTTTTCTTACTTTGTAGTTTTGAAATAATTGCATTACGTTTTCATGTAAAAAATTTACCATAAGCGAAGTTCTTTCAATTGTTATTTTGTATAGTTCAATAAGAAAATATGAACAATAAAACCTGAGAAATATAAAGAGTTTCGTTTCTTCGAGTATTGAACACAAATAAAATATTTTCGTTTCGTTAATGAAGAGGAAATATTTAGCGCATATTGTTTTAAAATAAGTAAATACGTACATATATGTTAAGAAGTTGAATACGGACAGAACTCCTTATCACCAAAAAAGAAGAAAGTGCGCCAAATTTGAAACTCCAGCAGATGTCTGAACGCCAAATGTGGCAGCGCTATAACCACGTGATGTGAGTTTTTCTTTTCAATGTTGACACCGCGGCCTTACGAGAGTCTGGTATTGAAGGCGCTCTCTATTTAATATTACAACTCTCTGTTGCGCAGCCTATATCTAAATCCCGTCCTGATTCCCTCACTTCAATTGTACTTAAATAATGATTTAGTAATATTAAAAAACACCATATAAAATAAAGTATTAAACTGGCACTACATTGATGGGCGCAAAAGGCACTCATCCTACATTAGCCGAGGGAAGATCCGCACACAGAACGACGAAACGTCTTCTGATTGTACACCTTATCAATGATGCAATCTAAATAAACTGTAAAAGCAGCTTCTATAAATCACTGACCCAGGAAAAGCAATAGAAAAACGTTACAGGCAATAACGCATGGAATATTGTAAGCGGCCATTTAGATTCATTGTATCTGCATCACGAATCGGCGAACAGAAATCACAAGTAACATCAGAAGCTAAACCTAACATCGAATCTGCCCATTTATTTATCGAGTAAATAAAAACGCTCGTTTTCCCAGATATCATCTGTTTCTGCAAATCGAGACTCACGTTTTGTGGATTTGAGGTTGGCGAGCGGACAGGTTTAGTCCTCGCCAATAAAACCTTTGCGGTTGAAGAGCATTTGTGATATTTACGTTCTGTTTATAGAACAGTTACTTCCCGTACCTGTTCTTTTCTTTTTAACCCTTTGCACTCCAAGAACTCTTTGCGTATTTTGTTCTTTCTACGGAACAGTTATTCATCCTAATGTTCTTTTCACTAGAATTTGTAATGCTTATAGAAAAAAGAAACCTAATCTGTTTTGGATCTGCAAAAGAACGAGTTGAAAAATATATCGATGTTTTTTAAACACAAGATCATGCTGTTCTCGTTTATTTTAAAGAACAGGGAACCAAAAGAATGAGTCGTTATGTTGTCGCCCGAGCGGCGCCAGCAGAGTGCAAAGGGTTAAGTTTCGGGTGGATAATTATAATAATAATAAAAAAAGTTATGTGTGAAGTTGACTAAAAATCTCGGTTTACCAAACATATATTTAGTAGTTAAAGTTTTCGACAATTTGTCAATTGTAGAAAGAAAAAAAACAGGCTGTGACCAATTTCAATTTGAAAAATGTATTAGATCAACGGTTATAAGAAAATAAATTTTTAAACCCATATATATATATGTTGTTCTCTTCTATGGAGAAAAGAGAAATAACCAGTCGTTATTTTGGTGACTTAAATGCAACACCCGAGTGCAAAGGGTTAATAAGATATGTTAATACCCAAGTGATGTCATACTTTTAAATGGAGTTCGACAAGGAACAAGCTAACAAAAGAACATCTTTGACATTGCGTTCTTTCCACGGAACAGTTATTCCTCTTTCTGTTCTTTTACCTACAATATTTTATGCTCATAGAGGGGAGAAAATCGTAATATGTTTCGGATCTGCAAGAGAACAATTTGAAAAAAAAAACGATGTTTTTTAAACGCAAGATCACGCATTTATCTTTATTTTAAAGAACAGGGAACGAAAAGAACAAGTCGTTATGTTAGCGCCTGAGAGGCGACATCGGAGCGCAAAGGGTTAAAGCCACCTCTCGACCGTAAAAGCTTAAGATGGTTGGTGTGAGGCACAAATCAGTGGCGACTCGTCTATGACTGCTGCAGAATTACAGCACAGCCTTCAATTTATTGAAATATATTTTTGCATTTGATCTGAAATGCATGGGAAAAGAATCCCACCACCGAGCCAACTCAGTAAAACCATAAAAGGGATGAATGAGCATGCGTCGAAGAACGTCAGAATGACTTAATAGGGAAATTAACGTAAATCTGGTCTGTCGATCTCGTAGATCGAGAACTTCGACATTGTTCTTTCTATAATTCGCGTGTTTTACAGTGAAAACTGATTTCGTTCGTTGGTCATAATGGTTCGTTTGCACTGCTTGTTTCTTTCATCCGTCAAACAGGAAAACAAAGATTGTTTTGCTTTTGCAAAGACTTTACTGCAGTTTTCTTTTCTAAAATAGTTTTAAACAAATGCAAATTTTTTTTTTGTCGCTATGCATAATTTAATATTACGTTAAAATGTAAATTCATAATTTGATAATGCCATTCAGCGTTGCCACATCCCATACTTCAGAACCGGCACTGGCAAGGGGACCAGTAAATATAATGCTATAACACTGTCCCTTAATGACGTTTTATGTGACGTCACAACCGAGCACCTCAACAAAAGAGATAACCTGTCCTTTCACCAACCTCACCAGAGATCGAATCTGCAGATCGAGGATAAATGAGGGGAAGCCGTGGGGAGATTTAGAGGTGTTGCGTTCGAAATGCGATATTAAATCTTATTGACTTCACTTCATATCCATTCAAGGCCTGGCCAAACAATCGAGGACAGCTCGTTATTCGGAGCTTCTTTCTCCCCAAGCAAACGATTTTTAAACCTGTTTTATTGGCAGTGAATGACTGTAAGTGGTTATTTAGTGCGGGCGTTAATCGTCCAAGAAAGGTCTCCTCGAAGCCAACTCTCCTGCCTTGTTGTTGTTAGTGTTTGGCCATTAATTAGCGAAGGGACGTTGTAAACGCGAAACTTGTCACGGGTGCTTAATGGCGTTCTTAAGGAGATGTTTTAAAGGGATTTAGAACTTCACTTTTGGAAGATGGATTATTCCATAAATACCATTTCTGTTTATTGCTAAAGAACTTTTATTTACCCGTAAACATGAAACGTTGGCAAAAACAGATTTGAAAGGACTTTAATGGCGTCTGTGACATCATCTTAATTACATGGTTACAAAGCCTAGGCATAGGCTGCAGCCTAGGGGCTTGCACCACACACACAAAAAAAGAGTCAAATTGCTGAAAAATTTATTTGGAAGGATGATAATGAAATAGTATACTACAATCTTTTAACAATGGAGAAAATTTCTATTTTTTTAAAAAACTAGGGGGATCCGCCCCCTTCTCCGCTAACGCTTCACCAACCCCCGGAGGATTGCTACGCAATCCTCTATAGTTTGCTTCGCAAACAATACCGGCTTCATACACTGTAGAAAATGACAATGTGTCCTAACAACAATACTTTTTTTAGTTATATAAATTATTGCTGGCAGTGCCGTCACACAAATTTATTTTTGGGATGTTGAGACAAGAAATTTCCCAACTTAACGATCCGAAATTCCGAAAGTGAACGATTCAAAATTCCCAACTTAAGGACGTCAGGTACCAACTCTAGTGTTGTCCTCGTTATCTGACAATTGTTAAAAATATGAGACATCGTTCCCGGGTCTATTCTTCAAGAAAGGCCTCGAACCAAAGCGTCCTTGATGTAGTAAGTAAATACGTACCAATAACCAATCAAGGACGCTTTGTTCGAACCAACGCCAGTAGTTCAATTTGCAGCTCTAGTGCGACGTTAATTAACCAGACCACACTTAACGATTCGAAATTCAAAACGCAACAGTGCTAAAAAATTCCCAGTTCCAACTTATAGACATTTGTCAGATATTTTATAGGTAATATTAAACAGTTATCTCGAAAGTATTGATTTATTGCACGCATGTTCCAATGCAGTGTTCTGTTTTGAGGTCTAATTTAAGTTTCATCTGAATACAAGCTGGGCAATTTCTAGTCTTCCATCGCTTTCATTTGCTAATAATATTAACTTTCCTGAGGCATAAATTTTTCCAACTCAGGGATTTTTAAAACTCGAAATTCCCAACTTTTAAGGTATAAAAGTTTACAACCCCTCCCCCCCCCCCCCCCCCCCCCCCCCTGGATAACTGGAAAATCTCAACTGCTTCAACGCAATTGTTTCTACTCATTGAAAAGCGAAACATGTGTAAACAAACAGTAGCATAAACGCGCCAATCTTAAATAATTCGCCAACTTTTATTTATATAAAGTAAGATTATTGAGAATTGGCGTTAATAATAATTTCCCGTTAAAATATATAATAAGCTACAGGATTTAGATTTACATACATGTTGGCATTTTGCCAACGTTGGCATTTTGCTCCGAAATATCTTTTAATAATAATTATAGTACTTCACATAAATAGTTACATCTAATTTATTTTTTAAGATAGAATTTCAGTATTGATACCATTCAAAAAAGGAAGATTTTACGAATATAACTATTTTTTTAACGGGAAAAAAGTATATTTTTGAACTACTTAGAGCAGTTTTAATTTATCACTTAAAATTTTACGCGTAAAATTGACGATTATTTCAGACATTTCGTCAATTATTTAAAAATTTATAACTACAAAACTAAATCGAAATTTGACAAACGCTCTGGATCATTTGTAGCCAATAGTTTAATCTATACCCCTAATTTTTATTTATTTTTTTGTTGAAAATTGGAAGACAAGTATACAAAAATGTATGAATTATTTTCAAAATGTTCTAAAATCATGACTTTAACATAAAATAACGTCTAATATACTGATCGTATTGAAAAACAAAAATATTCATCTTATTACCCGAACATTTCTTAATAAACTGGCATAATTTCATAATTTTAGGACATTTACTTTTTAGGATGCAAGCGGCACAATGAGACAAAAATTCGCAAATTAAAATTTTCTCGAAATATCCGACATTTTTCCTTTCTTCGCTATTTTTTATACCTAACTTAATTGACCACATCTAATTTAATTGTAAAGATAGAACTATAATCTTTATAACATCGGAAAGATGAAGTTTTAACAAACATTAATATATTTTTTTTAATAAGAAAATATGTAATTTTAAATGACTTGTAGCAATTTAGAAATCACGTTTCAAAAATGAGGGCGAAAAAACTTCAAAAAGTGGAGCGTGTTCAAAGGTTTAAAAAATTTATAAATCCAAAACTAATTCGAATTTTAAAAAATGCTTACTTGGATTTCCAGTTCAAACCTATTTGTACACTCCCTAAAAAAATTGGATCTCTCCTCTTAATAGTGTTTCAGAAACTCGACGGACAAAATTACTTGTAAGCGAAATTTTATCAACGACGACTTTAATATTAAATAACTTATAAACTAATAACAGTATTGAAACAAAAATATATTCTTCTTATTTATCAAACATTTCTTAACAAATTCACTTAATTTCGTAATTTTAGGACTTTAACATTTTGAGATACGATCTGAATAACATTGAAAAAACTGAAAATTCCCCCTAGGGCCGACTTTTTCCCGCTAGGGCTTACTTTTTTTTAAAATAGAGAGAAACTTAATTATACAATGTAAATATATCCTACTGTTATATTTGTGATAATTACAATGTCATTGTTTTACTTTTTTTATGGAAATCAGTTGCTTTTATTTTTTGACGTTTTAATTTACTTAGATCCATCTTTGGGTAATACAAAGACGAATGCAATATTTTATTATAATTTTCATAGATTCCAGAATGCCATTACACCTTGAGAGTCCTGGAACCGTTGACACAGTATTGGAAATTTACAAAAAATAGTGAACTTCAATTTCATATGTACACTTAAAAATGATTTAATTTGCAGTTCTGGATTATATATTTTAAAAAAAAAATCCAGCTCCCACTATGCTCCCATTTTTTTAACGGTTTATAAATAAATCTAATGTGTTGCTGTTGCATGTACATAACTTACCTATCTTATATCATTGCGTGTCATTTAACGTTGTAGATATAATTTCATATATACTCTCCTTCTCAAGAAGAAAGCTCATTGCTTTGATGGTTTATTAGTTCATTAATGGCTTTTGAATGGTGCGTTGCATAGTTCATTAAAATTTTTAGAAAAAAAAAACTGCGTACAAATACAACTTTATGTGTCGTTTTTACATGTACAAGCAACAATAACCTAGCTATCTTAGTTCTTTTAGGTTTTATTGCGTGTCAAAATAATTGTTAATTGTTAAGCACCTTGTATTGGAAATATAAATACACCGCTCCGGCAGAGAAAACAACTTTACAGTTTTATTATTTTTCTCGACAATTGTTCATAAATGTTTCATTACATATGTTTTACTAAAACACATATATTTAGTGTGTTCTAACAAAAGAGTTTTGAAGTATTTTTTTGCCAACTCGAGAAGTAAAAGTCGTTTTTCCGTACCGACTGACACCACGGAAAAATCAGACAGAGGAGGGTGCAAGATAAGTGTAACACTCAAAACAAGGTTATCATTCCTTCTCATCAAGACACCCCATCTGTTATAAGCCTGTTCTACGGAGGGGGCGTTCACAAATTACAAGTGCGCTCTAGGAATCTCAGTAAAAAAATCTGGCTGGCACGGGATCTTACTGTACCGTAAGGTTTGATTCGCGATAATTACTTTATACGCGCCTCGACTTGCTCCTTCGGTTAGCTCTAGATCTCTCCGAACTTGTCATACAGTAAAAAAGTAGTGATCTTGCGATCGGAGGGTTGAAAGCTTCGCTACAAAAATACTAGAAAGTCGTCCAGAATATCCAACAAATTATACTGGCGTGTATACGGGACTGGTGCACGATACATCTGATCGGGGTCCAAAGTCCCGACGTCTATTGAAGGCGTTGGGTGCCAGTTCAGGTGTTTCCTCGTCATCTGACCATGGTTCTAAAATAACGAGGTGCATGCATGAATGTGTGTATGAATGTGTGTGGGAATGTGTATGTGTTTCCGGGTCTTTCCTTCGAGATTGACCCCGAACCGTCGCCAATAGCCCACTGTGCAGCTCTAGTGCGACGTTAATTTACAAAACCAAAACCAAACCAAAACCAAACCGAACTTGTCATAAGTTTAAACTTTATGGTATCATTCTGTTAATCTGAACTGAACCTGTTTGAGTTTCCTATGGCGCAATTAAACTTTGGTGAGTTATGTGGGTATCATAATAAAATCTTCGCCAAATTGTCACTTTCTACTTCACACAAATGGATTAAACAGTCAACCACATATGGAATTGATGGAACTCGTCGTTCTAAGCCACAAACCACAACAATTAGAACTGAAGCTATAGTGGTTAAACAGGACAGTTTATGCCTGAAATATGATTTCCCTACCCTCACGCGGTACAAAGGTCAGATAAGGATTATATTAATAGCTAACAAAGTCGACACGACTCACATTCTTCTACACAATGGCATGTTATTTATCTCCATAGGCTTATTACCTCTGGATTCACGTGGTTTTGAAAGATCAACACTTTTTGTATCGCTCAAGTTCCTGCCAAGTCCAAACACTCCATCAACAATGTGTGAATAATTGATATATGGGCCCTTAAATGACTAAATACATTTTTTTTCTCTATCATTAAGACCAATAACAAAAGTCGTAATATTAAAAGTTTTTTTAAACTTGTTTTTTCCAATTACTATTCCCTCCAATACTGTTTATATTGCGCTTCTAAAATAGCTAAAAAAAAAAAGAAAAAAATCAGATATTTAGAACAGCGAAGAATAGTAGCAGACATGAATCCTAATAAGAAAGAATTATCAAAAAACAGTGAATATTTATTTTAATAAATAAATATTTGTGAAAATTACATTTCCAACTGCAAGATTTAACTTGTCGATATTTACATGCATCCGGACGAATCCGGAACCAATTTTTGTAAAGTTTAAAAGTAGACATATTGACTTATACATTAACATAAAAATCAGTGAATAATTCGAAACAATCAAATAAAGTCTTTCGATTCTCCCTGAAACTGGCGAAAACAAATTCGTCTTTAGTCTAAAGTCGATAAATAATTTAAATTGATTACAATAATTTAAAAAACGGTTTAAATACGTTTTCATAAATCCCCTCGAAAATAATCCATATAAAAATTATTGCTACATTTTGTCTGAATAAACCCTCTTCACTTTTAAAAAAAATCACTATGATATGACAACGCCTGAGCATCTGAGATCACTACAACATATTTCTGATTGGTACTTTTGTAGCATCGCAGAAAAAACAAAGATAACTTGTTGTGCTTTATGTTTTATGTAAACTTATGTATGCCCTCACTGTAAAAAAATTTACTTAAAATGACAAAAATGAGCAGAGTGATTTAATATATAATTAATATATAATAATATATTTAATATTGCTAATATCAGTTTCTGTTCAAGCCATCTTAACAAAGCGACTTGACAAACTTAAAATAGTTGTTCAGAAGAGGGTTTTCCACATTATTTTCCACATGACGACAGCCAATGTAGGCAAGCAAATGCTCTTTTTATACATTGTACTCATTTTTGAGTACATGTCTTTTTCAAAAATGTAACTTATGTATTCGGAGCTATGATAAGCATCGAGTGTACTCAAAAATGAGTTCATTTTACTTATTTTTGAGTACCTACTTTTAACAGTGTATTTTTTATGTTTTAGTTTAATTTTAATGTTTTTTTTTTTGTAGTGCGTTAATGTTTTTAATGAAATATTTTAAATTAATTTTTATCCATGTTCAGTAGAACTCAAATTATCCGGATCTATTAGCACCAGATCCCATCCGGGACAGAGCCCCAGTTGCTCAGTGGATAAAGGCGTTCAGCTGCTAATCAGAGGATTGGTGGTTCGAATCCGTGCGATGGACTTGACAAAGAAAAGTAAAAAAGTAATGATCTTGCGATCGGAGGGTTGCCAGCTTCGCTACAAAAATACTAGAAAGTCGTCCAGAACATCCAACAAATTATACTGCGTGTATACGGGACTGGTGCACGATACATCTGATCGGGGTCCAATGTCCTGACGCCTATTGAGGTTGCGTCGGGTGCCAGCTCAGGTGTTGTCCTCGTCATCTGACTATGGTTAAAAAATACGGGGCATCGTTACAGGGTCTTTCCTTCGAGATAGCCCCCGAAACGTCGCCAATAGCCCACTGTGCAACTCTAGTGCGACGTTAATTTAATAAAAAAACATCCGGGACAATCGAATATTCGGATAATTGTACAATTTACGAATTGTACAATTACAAACCAACGACTGGCATTTTTTCCCCGACACCATACAATCAGACACGTCGCACCGCGGGTGGGGGATTCCGAACCCCCCCCCCCCCCTCCCCAATGATCTGGAAATCCTGAAAGTTGGGAATTTCAACTTCTAAAAACCCCGAGTTGGGAAAAATTATGCTTGAATATTATTAACAAATGAAAGCTAGGTTAGATTAGAAATTGCCCAACTCGTCAGATTACATTTAAATTATACCTCAGAACGGACACTGCATTGGAATATGGGTGCAACAAAATCAATGCTTGTGAGCGAACTGTTTAATATTACCTAAAATATAAATATATATAAAAAAAAGATGAAAAATGTCGAGAAGTTGGAACTGGGAATTTTCAGCACCGTTGAGTTGGGAATTTCGAATAGTTGAGTTGAAAAGTTTATTTTTATGTATCTGCGGCCGTGATGAAGCATGTGCTCTTTTGGTAGCCCTGTTTTGCAATATTTCTGTTCAATTAAAAAAAGAAAATATTTGAAATGGCCACCCCAAACCAACGACTTGCATTTTTCTTTCGACTCCATACAATCAGGCCCGTCGCACCAGGATGGTGGAAGGAGGGGGGGGGGGGGGGAATCCGACCCCCTCAATAATTTAAAAACCCTGAAAGTTTGGGAATTTCAATTTCTAAAAATTCTCGGATTGGGAAAATGTATGCCTGAATAAAAGTAATATTATTTACCAATACCCTTATGGAAGATTAGAAATTGCCCAACTTGGAAGATTAGAAATTGCCCAACTTGGAAGATTACATTTAAATTAGACCTCAGAACGGACACTGCATTGGAATATGGGTGCAACAAATCAATGCTTGTGAGCGAACTGTTTAATATTACCTGAAATATATATATAAAAAAAAAGATGAAAAATGTCGAGAAGTTGGAACTGGGAATTTTCAGCACCGTTGAGTTGGGAATTTCAAATCGTTAAGTTGAGAAATTTCTTGTTTAATTGTTTGAGGCTCACGATTTTAAAGAAAATATAAACCCTCTGTAGTTGCACAGTTCACTACATCACACAATGCTCCAACCTTAATCACAGCATCACACACAACTTACTGCCCGCGTTTTGATATGTATAATTTTTGTTTGTCACTTATTTACGCATATACCGTTGGTGCTCATTGCAAACATAATGAAAAACTTTTAAAAAGAATATTAACCTGTTTGAGTATCAGTAACTTCAACTTTTCAAGGTTGGTTAAAATATATCCCACCATGCATAAAAAGCTAAGCAAAAGGTGGGACAGTTTTTAACCACCTAGCCCCAAATCGTTAAACCCCTCCAAAAACATTTTCTGAGTAACATCTGCATACAATTTGTGGATACCCCCCTCAGTACCCCGGGTTATGTATTCAGCATAAAAGACGTCTATCTCTGCTATCTCTTTGGAAACAAAAGACCGAATTTCCCGAACCCCTTTCTCCAAATGAGCCCCTGCCAAAACCCGTGTTCTCTGACATGCGTCCGTGTTTGCTCTTCTCCTTCCCGCGCTGATTTGGAAACGTTCCATTAACCCTTTTGTGTCCGCGGTAACCGGAGAGGGTTAATTTCAGGGCTGCCCGGGTAATTTGTCTCCCGGATGAATTGGGCGAATGTGAGCCGTTATCAGATTCCCGCGCTAATAGGGGTGTGCGAGTTTGGAGACGGACTGACAGACGATTCGGGCTGTTGTTTGTGTTCTGGAGGTGGTTGTAACTCATCTTGAGGTGCTTTTCTTGGTGGGTTAGGGAACGAGTTTGGCTGAAGGTGCTGAGTTCAATTCCCGAATTGGCAAGGTAAGGTGATTTGGATTGTTTGATTGATTACAGTAGAATCGGGTGAATAAGAACCGTTTTTCGGAAAGAGTTGTTGTGGGTTAATATAGCGTTACCATGTTGAATAAAAAAATTATAAAAAAAAATATTAATGCATCTCTGACATTCCAAGGTCAAATCAATTCACCATTGGACTAAATACGGTGCAAACTGTGACGTCATATGTATTTTATATGCGCCATCCGATTCGCATGTAAACCCTTCGAGCATGAATGGACTGTAGTAGAGCGAATATGACGTCATAATCGTGAAACCAACATCTCAGACCGAATGGCCTCAGACACGTGACTTCTTTTCAAAATTATGAATTAAAAAAATACTCGCGATTGGCTGATGAATTGAGAAATGTGTAACAGTGAAAATTTATTAATGGAATGACGTAATTAACCACGTGTCTGAGGCCTCACTTTGATGTTAGCGAGATGATAACATTATGTTTTCTCAACTATGAAGGTTCCATGCTCGAAAGGTAAACCGCAGATTACCAGCGATTGTGATTATAGGCGATAGTGAGGCTATCGATAAAGACAGTGACAAAGCATATGAATCTTTTCCGAAGGGAAGATCCGGGAACACTGCCTCGTAATTTTGAACTATGGTCATATGACGAAGAAAAACACATGAACTAGCACCCCACACATCTCACTTTGGGATGGAGAAGAGTAGCATAACAGATTTAGAGTGCCTTATCTCTCTCTAATACGGCGAATGGGTAAATTCCTATTGTACGGTGCCTCCTTGGCGCGATTCTGAAAATTGGCGACACGGCCTTTGCAAAACAACGTGAAAAGGTGCGAGAAAAAAAAAGTAGGGTTGCCGTACATCATGATATTGCTATAAAAAGTTCATGAAATAGGGTTGCCAAACTATAAAATTTATCTCCCACCAATTGTCGCCAAATCACATTTTGGCGGGGCACCGTACACTAGGAATTAACCGGCGAATGTTTGGTCGGACAACGAGGGTTGAACTCAAAACCCTCCGCTTTCTCAAAACGGGGAAATAATCCATAACCATCCGATTATGAATCCTCTCTCCCAACGAAGCCACCACACACTCTTCGTAACATAATTAACATTCACCAGCTCCTTTTACACGGTCAGTTTTTCATTCAAACTTAGACTAAAAACTAAACCATACCCTGATAAACTGTATACCTGTTCTCATCAGATCACCGAAGTCAAGCATCATCGGGCTTGATCAGTACTAGCGTGGGTGACCATCTGTGAACAGCTCGTGCTGTTGTCTTTAAATAGGGCCCGGTGGCTCCGAGGAACAGGTCGGACGAATGTAAGCCGTTAACCGTTTTCAGCTACATTGTATACCCTCAACGGGTACAAATGTGCCACTTTTATTTTTCTTTAAACTGTTTATTTAACTGCCAATGTAAGAAAATGCTTTAAAACCATCACAGACGATTAGTCTTGATCTCGAGTTTCACAATGTGTGGAAACATTACAACTTAAAATTTAAACGTTGAAAAAACTTTGTTGGCATAGTTACATTGGAAACGGGGCAACTTTGCCATTTGTGTTAAAACCGGTGGAAATCACTCAAAATACACAAGAAAAACTGTTTTTTGAAACCAACCATGAAAACATCTTGTATTGACTGTTTGTTGTAAAAATAAGTTCAAAGAAATATTAAATCGTTAGTATCATCATATGTTTGAAACATGTGTCCTCACAACTGATCCTGATGCGTCTTGGCATCTGAAAAACCTGTAAACAAACATGGAAAACTTCCTATTTAAAAAAAACTAAAAACTTCAAAAAAGTATGAAAGAGAGAATTTGAAAAATGAAGAAATTCTAGGTTGGCAAAGTTTCATTCTTTTCACCAAGATTCCTGGTACAACATCGACAAGTTATATTATTATACCTAAATGCAACATAAAATTTATACAACTAAAAGTAATTAGGAAAAGCGATTATATGCTGTATTAGGCAAAACAAATAGATTTTACTTACGTTTCGATGAATAGGCAGGGCGAGACACTTTTGTAGACTATCAAAAACTTTTATTTTACAAGTCCAAAACAAAGTCACTGATAAAGACCTCTAAATAACTGAAAACGTGCGAAAAGGCTAATATTAAATGTCTGAACTGTGCACTGAAAATAATAGCGCCTCTATTGCTTGGTTCATGTATAAACATCATGAACAATGAATATATTAAACTTCAAAACAAAATTACTTAGCTAAATACAATTATTTAATACAATATTTACTAACAGCATTCGCTTTGAAAGATATAACGTATTGGATTTTATTTAGGTATATTTCCGGCTACCAATTACTATCCTCATTTAAGAGACTTAACACAGCCACACATATCCATAAACACACCTCGTTATTTTTTAAACGTGGTCAGATGACGAGCTGAATACAGTACAACCTGAATATGTGTCAGGACATTGGACCCCGTGCAGATTTATCGAACCTTCACCAATATCTCACTGTGCAGCTCTAGTGCGACATTAATTAACCAACTCATGACTGTCTGGTCGGACCACTGTAGTACCGTGGTAGACGATCGTTTCCCTAGTCACCATACTCCCGTGATGGTGATGGTGATGGTCTGGACGGATCACACGGGTAGCGCTGGGTGGATGATGGCTGGCTGTCTTGGTCACCACACGACTCCCCCCCCCCCCCCCCCCCCCCCTGGTCACACTGCGGAACATACAAATGAACGGAAAACTGTACCGGAATGAGTGGTAACGTTGCCAGGAGCCCGTTGTGCTGCTCTAGTGCGAAGTTATTTAAACAAACCAACGGATCTATCTAGGAAATACGCTGGCTTAAGACTATCCAGAGCTATGTTGATCTGTTTACCGTTTATGCCCATTCCGGTTTGGTTAATTAACGTCGCACTGGAGCTGCACAGTGGGCTATTGGCGACGGTTCTGGGTCTATCTCGAAGGAAAGACCCGGGAACGATGCCTCGTTATTTTAGAACAACGGTCAGATGACGAGGAAACACCTGAACTGGCACCAACGCCTTCAATAGACGTCGTGACTTTGGACCTCGATCAGATGTATCGTGCACCAGTCCCGTATACACGCCGTTAATTTTTGCGGAAGTTCTGGACGACATTCCTAGTATTTGTAGTGAAGCTGGCAACCCTCCAATCACAAGATCACTGGTTGGTTAGTTAATTAACGTCGCACTAGAGCTGCACAGTGGGCTATTGACGACGGTTCGGGGCCTATCTCGAAGGAAAGACCCGGGAACAATGGCTCGTATTTTTTAACCATGGTCAGATGACGAGGACAACACCCGAGCTGGCACCCCGAGACGTCGCGACTTTGGACCCCGATCAGATGTATCGTGCACCAGTCCCGTATACACGCCGTTAATTTTTGCGGAAGTTCTGAACGACATTCCTAGTATTTGTAGTGAAGCTGGCAACCCTCCAATCACAAGATCACGACTTTTTTACTTTTCTTAGTCAAGTCCGTCGCACAGAAACGAACCAGGAACCCTTCGATTCCCAGCTGTCGCCTTTATCCACGGGGCCACGGAGGCCCTCCGTTTAAGCCCAGAGTAAAATATGTATACTCGTATTTTGATGGTGATTGTCTAAGCGGTCGTCATAAAATTCGACTACTGCCACACAAGAACTTCGCATGGCACAAAACATAATAATTTTCTTAAAAAACTGGTAAAGTTGTACCACTTGGCAAAGTTGTAACGGTATACGGTACAACCAATTATACCAACCAACGAGTTTCAATAATATTGTATGCGAAGTTTACTTTTCTGATATAGCTTGGTTTTTGTTAATTAACGTCGCATTAGAGCTGCACAGTGGGCTATTGACGACGTTTCGGGGTCCATCTCGAAGGAAAGACTCGGGAACACATACACATTCACACACACATTCATACACACACCTCGTTATTTTAGAACCATGGTCAGAGGACGAGGAAACACCTGAACTGGCACCCAACGCCTTCAATAGGCGTCGGGACTTTGAACCCCGATCAGATGTATCGTGCACCAGTCCCGTATACACGCCAGTATAATTTGTTGGATATTCTGGACGACTTTCTAGTATTTTTGTAGCGAAACTGGCAACCCTCCGATCGCAAGATCACTACTTTTTTACTTTTCTATGTCAAGTCCATTTCACGGATTCGAACCACCAATCCTCTGATTAGTAGCTGAACGCCTTACCAACTGAGCAACTGGGGCTCATTTCTGATATAGCATACCTACGAATTTAAAACCATTTATGAAATCGTTTCATTTTTCACAATAACCAGCAATCTACAAACCAAATAAAAGTTTTTACCGAATAATTTACAACAAGTTCTTGTTATTCAGAAAACATTAAAGTCAGCTTAATGAAACATAAATTTAAAGTTAAAGATTATCTTTACGAACTTGTACCTCGGAGTTTCCATTTAATGCTGCGATTTCTTCTTTTATTGCCAATAAAAACAATCTAAAGTTACTAACAGTAAAAGTTTAAGAGTTCTTTATTCTATGCACACTTAATAACGTAACAGAAACCTTACTTTAACAACTAGATTGATTTACTGATGCATTTATCCTGAGTTTTATGCTGATATTTCGTTGCGGTTGAGCGCAGTTGTAAATTTAACGAGTACGGATAGTAAGAGGTTAACAGTTTTCATATACTAACTGGTATTTTCAACGTGGACTTCACATTAGGATTGTTAAAATACTATAAAGGTAGATAAATTCCACAAAAAAAGTCATTATGTTAAAAATACTTTCTTTACTATATTTGTTTCATTTATCCTATAATAAACACTAAAGGTAGTGGTTTAGGTTTTAAATTTAAATGCGATATTATTATTATTTTTTCTCTTCAAACGTAATTCATAATCCAAATAAAAGCATGTAAAAAATTATTAAAAATCAGTCTGAACGTGCTCGTCTGTTAAAAATATTTACTCAAATTTCAACAAAATTTCATTAAATATAGTACTTAAAATAATTAAATATAAACTTTGTATTCAAATATTGAGAATACATATTTATATATAGAAATTATAAATAGATTATAGATGTAGAATTATATATATATATATATATATATATATATATATATATATATATATATATATATATATATATATATATATATATATATATATATATATATATATATATATATATATATATATATATATATATATATATATATATATATATATATATATATATATATATATATATATATATATATATATATATATAGAAATTATAAATAGATTATAGATGTAGAAATTATATATATATATATATATATATATTATATATATATATAGAGAGAGAGAGAGAGAGAGAGAGAGAGAGAAATTATAAATAGATTATAGATGTAGAAATTATATATATATATATATATATATATATATAGAGAGAGAGAGAGAGAGAGAGAGAGAGAGAGAGAAATTATAAATAGATTATAGATGTAGAAATTATATATATATATATATATATATATATATATATATATATATATATATATATAGAGAGAGAGAGAGAGAGAGAGAGAGAGAGGGAAATTATAAATAGATTATAGATATAGAAATTATATATATATATATATATATATATATATATTATTGTAATTCTGTGACCCTTTATCCCTTCCTCTCTAAATATTCAAATAATATAATTATTAGGTTTATGGGTGAGTGTTAATTTAATACCGTGCGCAGGACAGGTACTTAAAGTACAGCGAAACAATAGCTTACTTTCCCTTCTTGACACATTAAGGACAACTGTAAAAAATTTATTATTCCTGGGTGCAAACAAAGTAAAAGAATTAGTGGTGAGGTGTGTGTCATTTTAGTTAGTTAAATTGGCGGGGCGTGTCATTTTAATCCCGTGCACAGAACGGGTATTAAAGCTTGAAGTTTACAAATAGCCTACTTTTCCTATTTAAGGCATAAGGAACAACTTTGCCGTATTTCATCTTTTGGGGTACGTACATAAAAAGTATTATATTTAATTGTAAGGTATTATTAAGGTAAAAGGGACAACTCTGACAAATATCACGTTCCTGGGTTTACGAGGATCAGGAGAATGAATTAAGAGGGAATTTTATTTTAACCCCGCATCCAGAACTGGTATTTAAGCTAGAGGTTCACTAATTTTTTTCAATAGTTTCTAAAACAATTCATTTTTGGTATTGGTGGAGAAATTTTTTCAAAAGTCTTTTTATGTACTTTTTTTTTAAAGACATTTTTTAACAAACTATTTCAGGGATGTACAATATTTTAAAATTTGTAAACCTAGGCCGCCTTCTGCCTCAAAAATGTTAGGTGTAATCCGGGAACCATACAACATCCCTGCTGAAAACTGAAGTCATAAAATTTTTTTTTTTAGTTATTTAAGAAGTGCCTTTTTTCTATGGTAGCCAGTACTTGCAAGACTTCTATAGAACCCAAGTTTATGCATGATATCAAAGAACTCCGTCAAAAGAGATATCTCTTTATCAAAAAAAAAAAAACTATCCCAAGAGTTATTGCAGAATGAAAACAAATAAATTAAAAGAGCAAATGCAGATAAGCATCTGTTGTCTTGCAACAAAAGCCACAAACGCACCCGTTCCTTGAGCAAACACCGAAGTTAATCGCATCAAAAATTTGGGATCCGTGCATAAGGCAAATGGATCAGAAATCCCCCCTCAAACAAACACCGTGTTTGAATATCGTTATCGGTGAGGAATCTCGACGAGACACGGTTGTTTGAGCACCAGGCGGCTGCATAGCCCATAAAACCTAGAATGGCTGCCGACTCAAGAAAAATTCGAATATCGCCAAACTACTGTATAAAAATCTTCACATTTTAAAAAAATATCGCCAACTGTTGAAAAAAATATAATATTTAAAAGACATTAAGAAGGGGTTTAGATTTAATACATTAAATAAAGTAATTTAACAAAAAGTAAACAACTTTGTTCGAAAAATCTCTCACTATGAACATCAACGGCTTAAGGGCTGGCCAGTCGGGTCATATGCCCACGGTGCCAAACTAATTTCCAAATTGTAATCCGAGGGTTCCCGGTTCAATCCTGTGCGACAGACTCGACTAAGAAAAGTAAAAACAGTAGTGATCTTGTGATCGGAGTGTTGCCAGATTAGCTACAAAATACTAGGAATGTCGTCCAGAACATCCACAAAAATTATCGGTGTGTATACGGGACTAATGCACGATAAATATGATCAGGTGTTTCCTCGTCATCTGACTAGGGTTCAAAATTACAGGCATCGTTCCCGGGTGTTTCCTTCGAGATAGGCCCCGAACCGTGGCCAATAGCCCACTGTGCGGCTCCAGTGCGACGTTAATTAACCAAACCAAATTGTAATATGAAACTAAATTCTAAACTGCTTTGTCTGTAGCCAAACTAAGTTCTAAACGGTTTTGTCTGTAGCAAAAACTAAGTTCTACATTGTAATAATAAATTAAATTCTAAACTATTTTGCCTGTAGACTAACTAAGTTTGATACTGTAATAATAAATTAAGTTCTAAATTGTTTTATCTGTAGCCGAACTCAGTTCTAAATTGTAATAATAAACTAAGTTCTAAACTGTTTTGTCTGTATCCAATTTAAGTTCTAATTTGTAGTAATAATCTAAGTACTAAACTGTCTTTAGCCAAACTAAGTTCTAAACTGTCTTTAGCCAAACTAAGTTCTAAACTGTCTTTAGCCAAACTAAGTTCTAAACTATTTTGTCTTTAGCCAAACTAAGTTCTATAGTGTAATAATAAATTAAATTCTTAATTGTTTTGTCTGCAGCCGAACTAAGTTCTTAATTGCAATAATAAACTAAGTTCTAAACTGTTTTGTCTATATCCAATTTAAGTTCTGAACTGTAGTAATAAACAAATTTCTAAACTGTTTGTCTGTAGCCAAACTAAGTTCTAAACTGTAATAATAAACTAAGTTGTAAACTGCTTTGTCTGTAATATTTTGCCACTCCTATTTTATTTTTCACTTCAAAAATTCCACTTACTCAAGAAAAGAAAAATTGCATTGAATACGAAACTAACTTCGTTAAAATAAGCCATCTTGGCGCTTTTTCGCCAATAAGACCACCGTTTCGACAGTTGGGACTTGGAAGACGCGAGTGCTAATCCAATAAACGGAGACCGGGTGTGTTTGCTCACGAATTCATTTGGGATGATATTGTTTTTAGATTAAAATTAATTGCCTACTATGATTTCCATGATGTGCTCATTAAGTGTGTGTTTTCTGGGGGAAGCGTCTTTTTTTCTGTTTACGTCGAGGTTTACATTGATGTCATTCGTGAGTCGTGTGCCTTTGTCGCAAAAAAGGATACGGAAAACAACCATTTGGAAACTAATTTATATGTGTGTATAATTTATATATGGATAATTTTGCTGGAAGGATTGTCCACCTGTTGTCTAATGCTCATTAACCTGAAGAAGAAAAAAACCTCTTTCCTTAAGCTATTTTTATAGTAATTTCCATTAATTTTTTAACCCTTTCCACTCCAAGAACATTTTGACATTTGCGTTCTTTCTAAAGAACAGTTATTCCTCTTTCGGTTTTTTCCCCCAGAATTTTGTATGCTCATAGACGGGGAAAAATCATAATCTGTTTTGGATCTGCAAGAGAACCAGTTGAAAAAAAAAGATCGATGTGTTTTACATACAAGACACTTTTCGAGTTTATTTTAAAGAACAGGGAATCAAAAGAACGAGTCGTTATGTTGTCGCCTGAGCGGCGCCAACGGAGTGCAAAGGGTTAAGCGTAAACATGTGAGGATTAATAGTGAACTATTGTTTCTTCTTAACAATTATTGAAAGTAATATCCATGAAATTCTAAGGGTTATGAGTTACAACCCTGAAGTGGTTTGCCAAGGTTTCGTTGGTTTATGCCTTTATGCCTCTTGCACGCGGTGAATCTTAACAAGTGAGGTATCAAAAGAAAAAAAAATCCCGAAGCACTGAAGAATCATACGTTTATCTCATAAATATTAAAGGTTTGCTCAGAAAATGCGTTTTAAAAAACAATTTGCATAAATAAACATTTAATACAATTTTTTTTTCAATATCTAGCTAAAACGGAGCAATGCGTCGTAGTTTTGAGTCCCGGGAATCGAAGCAACGCGGGGGCCAAATAACTGAACTCTAACTGTAACTTCTGGAAGACTCAAAACTTGGTTCCTGTATGGGCGCGTTGAAGCCAATGTGAGAGCAGCCATAATGTACCCCAATTTTTTTTTTAAAGTAATTTAGTGGTGTTTTTTAATACCATAGCATTTAAAAAAATATCAAATGTATATAAGTATTATATTATCTTCTTATAGAATTAATTTTTATATTTCCAAGCATGTAGTTTTTGTTCTTGCCTTCTAACCACTTCGACTTTGACTTGCAAATGACTTTTTATTTTAATAGCAGATTAGATTTAAAATGAGTTTCAAAAGAAAATAGAAAAAAACTCGGCCTATTTTAACATGTAAAATATACTAAATATTGCGGTAGCGATGAAAGTGGGGTTCAATCAGACTCGTAGCACCGGGGGGAGTCCCCCCCCCCAATAATCTGAACTCTAACAGTTGGGAATTTCAACGTTTAAAAATACATGAGTTGGGAAAATTTATTCTTGGAGACATTAAAAATATTAGAAAATGAAATCTAGAGAAGTTTAGAAATTTCCCAATTTGTAAGGTTACATTTAAATTAGACCTCAGAACAAATACTGCATTTGAACATGCGTGCAACAATTCAATGCTTGTGAGAGAACTGTTTAATACTACCTAATATATATTAAAAAAAAAGATGAAAAATGCCGATAAATTGGAACTGGGAATTTTCAGCTCGGAAGTTCGGAATTTCGAATCGTTATGTTGGGAAATATCTTGCTTCAACCACCCCAAAAAATATTTTGTGTGTGACGGTACTGGGTACAGTTGTTACCCCTTCAAGTCAACAAAATGTCTTGCCCAATCCAGAAGTCGCCGGGTCAGTTCTACAACTAAATAACTCCGTTGGAAGGTTAAGGTATTACATATAAGTTCCAAGTTGAAGAACTCACCTCACGTTATATCTACGGGTGAGTACTGCAACCTGGGACTTACATGTAGTACGTTAATCTTCCAGTTCGCATGTTTGTCAAAATTGAATTAATCTTCCTCTTTTGAGACAAGACTGACAACTTACACCCGAGTCCACTTCCATTTCAATTAGTTTGTTCCACCTTAACATCTTCCTCTCTCTACTTTAAAACGACTTCAAATTGATGAAATCCAGAGAAAAACAAGGTTGCTCAAGAGCAAGGTATCTTCGTTGATCAGGATACCATTTGCCACGTGCCTCGACACATCATCAGAAGCCATTACATTCCGCCGGCTTGCTTGTTTCTTCGTGGAACTTAACAACCGGTTTCCATGACGACGAGGCAACCTGCCCTTCGAAGCAACCTTAAGATAAAAGGGTTAATTGCAAGTATTTATCTCCCGCTGAAGAAGGGTGCGCTGGCCAATCCATTAGCTCCGGTCGGAGGTGATCGCCACTCGACCCGCGGTGTACCTCCATCGATCAGCGAAGATGACCCCTACAAAATCGTTTGGGAAGGGAGTGTTGTGGAGGCAAAAGGGACACTTTATATCGCCTGTGAACTTTGGTCCTTTAGGATTTAAAGTGAATTCTCACAGTTTTAAACTCAGTGAGTGATGTTTTTCGGGTGATTACAGAGCGTCTCGAAGGAGTGTTTGTTCTGACACATTAACGAGTGGCAATTGGTGCCAGAAGCATGAAGGATGCCCGGAGCTCTTCTTCTCTCTCTTGGAGGAATAACTGTATAGTTTTGTCGAATGGGGCCGGTTGTGACCGAATGGTTAGATACTCGGAAGAGCATCCGATGGGCGCGGGTTCCATCCCCAGAATGTGTGTACACTCACAGAAATAACACTTTCATTTTTTAGATTACTGCTATCGTCAAAGTTACTTTTGTCCTATTTGGCAATCGTTTTGTCATTGAATCACGAGACTTTTGACGAAACAAAAATCCTCAAATTTTTAACCAAAGTCATTCACTCAGATTCTTTACGGCACTTTACAGGAACCTTAACTGATAATTGGTTCTTATACTTATATTGCTAAAGTTCAACCTTGCCTTCCTGATATGGTTGGCAGATCGTTGATCTCTTTACCGAGAGGATCGCGGTTCTAGTCGACCTCCCGTACATAAATTTGAAATCTTCCTCATTTTTAACGAAATAAATTTTGTCATAAAAACGACAAAATGAATTTCCTCAGTTTTTTTGAAATATTTAATCGGAGCATATAGCAAGCGTCGGTTTTGTTAAAAATGATAAAAGTTTCGTTAAGTATGGGAATGCATTTTTAACATTGTAGTGATTTGGTAATCGGAGTTTTGTCAAATTTGTTCGTTTCGTGACCCAAAAATATTCTACCACTGAACTCTAACTGTAACTTCTGGAAGGCTCAAACCTTGTTTCCTCTATGGACGCGTTGAAGCCAATTGAAAGCAGCCATGCTGTGCCCCAACATGTTTTAAAAAGTGATTTAGTGATGTTTTTTAATACCATCATTGTAGAAATATTAAAGTATATAAATGTAATATTTTCTGTTTATAAAATTAATTTTTATATTTCCAAACAAATAGTTTTTGCTCTTGCTTTTTATCTACTTTGACTTGCAAATGACTTCTTATTTTAATAGCAGATTGCATTTAAAATGGGTTTAAAAAGAAAATATAAAAAACTTAGCCAAAAGCAATACATGTCGGCTTATTTTAGCATGAAAAATATACGAAATATTGCGGTATCAAGAAAAGTGGGGCTAATCATGGAGGCTTTCACATCGACTTCAAGTCAAGAAAATGTCTTGCCCAATTCAGAAGTTGCAGTTAGATATCAGTGTATCCTATGTGTACAAGGGACTGGTTCATGTTAAATCTAATCTTAGTGCAATGTTCTGACGTTTAGTGAGGTGCGTCGTGTTCCAGCTCAGGTGTTGGTCTTGCCATCAGACCATAGTTCAAATTACGAGGCAGTGTACCCGGATCTCTCCAGCAATATAGACTCCGGATCCTCGATAATATCTCACTGTTCTGCTCTAGTGAGACGTACATTCAACCAATCAATTAACTCTATCGTTCGAATTGGAAATTATATTTGATGTTAAGAACTAGTATTTAAAATTGGGCACCAATAATTGTTACTGGTATGGGTATCGTTGCGAATCGCACACATTTATTATCAGCCCTATAAGTATTATTAAGAAGGAAACTGATGCAGATTACACTAGATCGTCTGAAACAGTTGTAGATCGTCAAAAATAGTTTTAATAGTTACAGATTGGTGTTGGCCACATAAAAATTGAAAACCACTTCCAGCAACCACGAGGTCAGCTTTGAGCTTAACAGCGAGCCCACTTTTAAGTCATTCGAAAATCAGTAGACAAACTTGAGAGAGATTTTAATTTTTTTTTATTGAGAAACTGTATTATATTACACAAACTCCCTCTTCTCGCCCCCCCCCCACCCTTTTCCATTTTTTGTTGCCGATATTACTTTTTAATCAATATCAACAAAATTAAAGCATTTAGAAGTTCAACAGCAATAAACACAATTTGTATCCCCAAACGACCATAAAAAATACTCTTGATTTGTATCTCAAAAATTATTGATAATTTTTTTTCAAATAAATAATAAAGGCATTAAAAAAACACGCAATTAAATTACATTAAAATTAAATACTATAATCTATTTTCAAAGTAAAGAAAAATTAAACTACTCTTTTTTCTTGACCAAAAAAAAAAAAAAAAAAAACGGGGCATGCTTGAATAGTAAAATATTTGAAAATTTCATTGTCTATATGCACTTCTGCAGTTTTAGTTCGTTTAGTTTATTCTTCACTTTAAATACATTTAACAAAAGCGTGTTTCTCAAAAATCATTTTTGCATATTTATTTGTTACATTTGCATCATCGCGGGCCATCCAAACAAAATCGGGGCCCCTCCCGTCTTTCAAGTCAGGCCATCTACCTCCCATCCCATCTTCGACGTCCTGAATCTTTAATTCAATTTTCCTCAGCGTAGATCTCGCATTTGCGCGTGCTGCCGTAGAAGCCTTTTGTCTAATGCCCAATGACACCTCCGACCCCGACGCTGTATCGTGTCTGAGGAGTGTCCAGAGGGAGTTAAAAAGACCGACCGATCCCAGTTCAACAGCAAAGAATGAGGAACTCAGTGGAGATTGAATGAAAGCAAGGTTAGTAGGTGGGCAGGGTGGGCTGGCTTTCTTTGCTAATAAAGACGTTGTTTGGTGTCATGCAGTGACGTACTGAAGGTCGGTTGGTTGAATTGACTTCGCAATACAGCTGCAGAGTGGGCTATCAGTTCGGGATATATCCTGATTGGTTTGGTTGGTTTTGGTTAATTAACGTCGCACTAGAGCTGCACAGTGGGCTATTGGCGACGGTTCGGGGTCTATCTCGAAGGGAAGACTCGGGAACACATACACATTCATACCTGCACCTCGTTATTTTAGAACCATGGTCAGATGACGAGGAAACACCTGAACTGGCACCCAACGCTTTCAATAGACGTTGGGACTTTGGACCCCGATCAGATGTATCGTGCATCAGTCCCGTATACACGCCAGTATAATTTGTTGGATATTCTGGACGACTTTCTAGTATTTTTGTAGCGAAGCTGGCAACCCTCCGATCGCAAGATCACTACTTTTTTACTTTTCTATGTCAAGTCCATTTCACGGATTCGAACCACCAATCCTCTGATTAGTAGCTGAACGCCTTACCATCTGAGCAACTGGGGCTCGCTATCAGTTCGGGATATATCCCGAAGGAAATGCCCGAAAACACTTCCTTTTAATTTTGAACCATGCTCGGATGACAAGGATAATATCTGAGCTGTGTAGGCATGTGAGGGGTGACTCTTAATACGCATTTCAGAACAACAGAAAATTGTATTTTTTTACTCGCGTTAGGAGAATACTGTTTGTTGCGAACACTTTAAATCTTTTTGTACATGAATACATCTTTAAAATAGGTACGGATACATAGCCCCGCCAAAGAAGCAGCAGGCCAAGAAGGCGCTTCTACAAAGTATTCACGATTCAGGCGAGCTTACAGTATAATGGGTTTGGTTTGGTTAATTAACGTCGCACTAGAGCTGCACAGTGGGCTATTGGTGACGGTTCGGGGTCTATCTCGAGGGAAAGACCCGGGAACACATTCACACACACATTCATTCATACCTGCACCTCGTTATTTTAGAACCATGGTCAGATGACGAGGAAACACCTGAACTGGCACCCAACGCCTTCAATAGACGTCGAGACTTTGGACCCCGATCAGATTTATCGTGCACCAGTCCCGTATACACGCCGTTAATTTTTGCGGATGTTCTGGACGACTTTTCTAGTATTTTGTAGCGAAGCTGGCAATCCTCCGATCACAATACAGTATAGTGGGAACTGTGCCTACCCGATTTTTTGCCTTTCAACAAACAAAAATATATTTTAAGACAGTGCTGCAGCCCTGCTGTACTGTTAAACTACTACAACGACATTAAAGCGCTCAGAGCTCTTGTTGAGGCCCCGGACGGCCGAACTGGGTCTCGAACTCAAGACCTTCCAGTCCAGAGATCCGTCTCCATGTTTATACAAGTTTAAAATCGCGGGGGAGTTTTTATTGTCTCTGTCGAACATTTATCTACATCACGTTTCGTTTGGCGTGGAAAACGGCTCCCTAATTTAAACGTCGCCAACTCCCTGCTCAAAAGATCCACTACCCTGTGTCGTGGGCGTCGAAGCCGAGTGTGGATCAGAATGTAAAACGAGGCGCTCTCTTTCAATCCTCTGACCGTTTCCTCAAAAGCGCGTTACGAATGCGTAAAAGATCGTCCTTTTTTAAAAGCAGCAAGGTAATTGTCAGGGCGTGGGGTCGAAATTACTGGACTTCCTCTTCCATTTCGAGTCTGTGTTGTTGCGATGATGTTGTACGAGTTCGTTCAAGTGGTTGATATGCGTCGGTCGAACAGTGTTAAATGATTTTATAATTAGTTCTAAGTGTGTTATAAAGTTCTTTGTGTGTGATTGTAGGAGTTTATATCCTATGTTGGGTTGTTCAGTGACGGATGTAGGATGTATCAAAAGGAAGGATAGCACGGCATGCAACAGGGTTTGACATAACATCAAGATTAAAATTTCCTGACTTTTCCAGAGGGTTTTGTAAAAAGTTCCAGAATGAGAAATACATGAAAAGTAACGTTTTTTTTTTTTTTAAGATTATTGTAGAGACCCATAAAAACGAAGTATCTGCAAATGATAACCAACAAAAGTATTAAAAAAAATTGGGAAATTATAATTTTTACAAATTTAAATTTTTATACCGAAAAGAAAATTTCATCGATTTCAAGGAAAGGGATTATAGCAAGGCATTTTCAAATAAAAATTTTAGAAAAGTTCCTTGACTTTTCCAGAAATTTTGAGATTTTATTTTTCATTTTCCCTGATAATTCCCTAATTTTTTTAGGTTATTTTCATTTTCCCTGACAATTCCAGGTTTTCCATGTTTTCCAGGTACAGCCGGGGAAAAAAAAATGAACCACCAATGATTATTTCGTTAGTTTTTATAGTAGAGCTAAACTTAATATACCATTTTGTAGGGAATAAATTCTACTATACATTGATATACAAAAAATTTGCATAGGGGACTATCTTCATATTAAAATCCGCACCAACTTTAAAATTTCCAAAAGCAACACCCAATTTTGATTCAATATTTAGAATCTACGACAAAATTTATCGTTGAATATCAATTTGCAAGTCATTTGGTTAAGTAGTTTTTTTAATTATGAATATCGAAAGTTTAGAACTCGTAATGTTAAATGAATTTCTTAAACTTTTAATCATATCACTCGAAATAACGATTTCATTAAGCTGATATTTTTATCTGTGTTACTTCTAAACTACCCAAATAAAATACACTAACTTTCATTACTTATATGTATATTTTTTAATTTTATTTACATTAGGATATTAATATTCATAACATTTATGAATAGCAACCATGCTATATTTTGATAGTGATGGATTCAGAAAAACGTTTTATATGCATATCTAAAATTTCATGATTTTCCCCTTTGTAGTTTTTGGGCTATATCAAAATGTGCATCAAATTATCATTTAAGGGGTCATACACAAATTTAAAATCTGCAGTACTTAACAGATCCACTAATTTTGAGATTAAAGTGCTGGTATCGCGTTGGCATAAAATTCTAAATTCTTATATAAAGGCGAGGGGTATACGGGAGTGGGGGAATGAATGACCACGGGAAAATAAGAACCACGGCAAACGCTAAAACATTTTCTACCCGCGTACTTCATTTCGAAGTCTCACTGATACTTTGTCCAATGTGGAAGTAGCCCCTCAAATAAGATAGATACGTATCGTCTAATATCTCTGCACATAAATGTAGGAAATTAACGAAAATTTCAATTTAGATTATTTTGAGGGCGGTTTTGTAAATGCAAATGCAAACCTACCAGGTTCGATGCATTTCCTGTAGTTCGGAAGACTCAAGGAGAAGAGACATCTTTTAAAAACTTAACTAGTTTTTATTTACATTCCCAAACAATACTTTTTGTGGAGGAGCTGAATTTTTATCCAACCATACTCAATGGCGGCCTAGTGCTCTCTCTTCGAAATGCGAATCGAAACTTGTCAAGTGGAAGATGCCACATTCCAAACCCAAATGGGGCCTCTCAGCACAGTGAATCATCCCCCAAGTGGGCCGGTCTGCAACATTCTCCCACCTTTGAGTTTAAACTTATAAACTCAAATTTTACTTACTACAGCTCTCCCCACAAAAGCAAAGTCAAATAAACAAAAAGGATACAAAAATATATACAAATACACACATATTGTTCATTGAAAACAAAAACAATGACTTATTTGCTAATTAAAAGAATGCTTACTAATTAATGCTAAAATATATATACATATAAATTTAAATGCAAAAAAAAGTATAAATTGAAAAAAATATTCTAAATATTAAATTCTCTTAAGTTTCATTCTTAATAGCTCAAACGATCTGGTGCATTCACAGTTCGACCACTTTGGCACGTTACCAGCGTTAGAGTTTGTTGTGAGATACAAAGAGTCTTAAATTTCTAAATATGAAAAGAAATATTCAAAATACAATTTGTTTTGTTTCACTACATCATTATGTACAGTTAAAACACTTTTAGTTTCTCAGAACTACTTATCTCTTCATTTAGAATATTTACACTAGAAGGCCACCTGGATTCTGAATTTCAGAGCCAAGATGGACCCTCCCACCATTTTAATTGTTTCAACTTTTCAGTAAAACAATCACGAGACTCGAGGTTGGCAGCTTTTTATACACCTGGTATATTATGCCAGAACTGAGGAGGATCAGTCACAGAAAGAATGTATTTAATTCGATTTATCACTAATGTGCACCACTCGGTCATCTTACTCCGAAAACTGTTGAAACTGTTTCTAACAGCTGTAGAAGTGTCCATCGAATAGAATGGACGAATTCCAGTGATCCCCAAGTCACATAAACTTGGGATACAATCATCAACACTTAGATGATTGGCAGTTGGAGAAAGATCACGGGGCACTAGATTCAAATGATGATTTATGGTGGCACTTAATTGAAATGGTGAGCATTTTACACCAAAACAAACATTTGTATGACGATAAGTTATTGACTTACCCGAGTTTACACTATCAGATGCACTAAGCAGAAGGTTTGGCACTTTTTCCAAACATTGATTCGGAGACGATAATCCCTTCTGTTTACAACTTGCATCATACACAAGCCTTTCCGGCATTCGCCGCACTGGGTCGGGGGGGATGAAGTCGGCTGAGGGGGTCGCTACTTCGACCGGGAAGGAATCGTCTCGGATTCGAATAGCATCTTCATCTGTCGTCGAGACCTTCAATACTGGGACGGGGGGGATGAAATCGGCTGAGTGGGTCACAACCGCGGCCGGGAATGAATCTCCTCGGATTCGAACGCGATCTCCATCCCTCGACGAGATCGTCAATTCTTTTAGATGTATTGTAGCTCGGACACGGCAAGCTATAAGCTTCTCTTCATATACTTCGGCAGCATAGCATTCTTGATTGAAGTCGTTTTGGCTGCATCCCCCTTCCTGACTCTGCAGGAGTTCCTGGAACACAGCGTCTAGGGCAAAGAGTTTTTTGGCTTTTTCTTCTAGCTGATTTAAAGCTATTTGGACATTCACGGCTTCAGCCATTTCCGTTATAAGCTCACGTAAGAGCTTAACGGCCTTTGTGAATGAACCTCGCACGGCTGTGCGTCTTTGTTTGAGAGATTGCATTGTCTCTTTTTCCTCGAGTCCCTGTTCGGGCGCCATAATTTTGTAAATGCAAATGCAAACCTACCAGGTTCGATGCATTTCCTGTAGTTCGGAAGACTCAAGGAGAAGAGACATCTTATTAAAAACTTAACTAGTTTTTATTTACATTCCCAAACAATGCTTTTTGTGGAGGAGATGACTTTTTTCCAACCATACTCAATGGAGGCCTGGTGCTCTCTCTTCGAAATGCGAATCGAAACTTGTCAAGTGGAAGATGCCACATTCCAAACCCAAATGGGGCCTCTCAGCACAGTGAATCATGCCCCAAGTGGGCCGGTCTGCAACAGGCGGGGAACATTTCTGCGCTATCAAAAGTAGGTGTTGCTATTGACATTTTTACAGTTGGCGTGGATTCGAGTATGAAGATAGTCCCCTATGCAATTTTTTTGTATAATAATGTATAGTAGACTTTATTCCCTACAAAATGGTATATTAAGTTTAGCTCTACTATAAAAACTAAAGAAATAATCATCGGTGGTTCGTTTTTTTTTTCCGCGGCTGTACATGGGAACCCTGATGATAGGTCCGGTTTATTTTATCGAAAATTAGTGTTATTAACCCCTTTTGCAATCGGGGAAAGTTTTTATGGCGTTCTTTTAGAAGAACAGTTACATCCATCGCCTGTTCTTTTCAACCCTTAAGTAGAACTGCTACTTAATTTCAGAGACCGCTGGCATATTTCGGTAGCATGTAGTATTTATCGTACATCCCCACTTGAAGGTTAAAGAGATTTTTATTTAGGGTGTTCTTTTTACAAACAAGCTGTTTTGTCTAACGCCGTGATCTCTCACCCCCCATCCAGCCATCGTATGTGTTTTGTTTCATATCAAGATTTTATACGCATGGACGTCTAATTTCCTATTGAACGAAGCCAAATTAATTTCGGTTGAGCGTCACGGAGTTGTGGGACACCCTATCATAATATTTCTATTCTGATTTCCCATACATACGATTTAAAGACGTTTCACGTAAAAAAAAAAAAAAAAAATTAAAGAAATTGTTTCCTTGTCAATGCGGAGCTCCATATAAATCGCGGGGCCCATTTCGACTGCACTTGTGGCACACCTCTAAGAGCGATCCAGGTTGCACTACTGGAAAACTGGAAATTCACGAACGGGTATACACGTCTGTATCTGTCAGGTAAATGGTGGTAAAAGATTTTTTTTTATTGTTCAATACACAATGACTAATTTATAAGAAATTGCTATACATTTCTTTTGTCCAAATACCGGTGCCGCGACCACTCGGCTATTACGCCCCATCCAAGTGTTGGCTTGATTTGGTTAATCAACGACACACTAGAGCTGCAGATTGGGCTATTGACAACGGTGCAGGGTCTATCCCGAAGGAAATACTCGGGAACAATACCTCGTATTTTTGAACAATGGTCACAAGGACAACACCTGAGCTACCATCCGACGCAAACTCAATAGGTGTCAGGACATTGGACCCCGATCAGATTTATCGCGCACCAGTCCCGTATACACGCCAGTATAATTTGTTGGATATTTTTAAACGACTTCCTAGTATTTTAGTAGCGAAGCTGTCAACCTTCCGATCGCAAGATCACTACATTTTTACTTTTCTTTGTCAAATCCATTAGTTAGGCTCGAGCTCGCAATCCTCTGAGTGCTACCCGAATGCCTTTATCCAATGGGCAACAGGGGGCCCGCAAGTGTTGGAAAACCCCTCATTTGCTAAGAAACCACTCCACATGAACGATTGTAATAGAAATATAAGAGATGTAACTAAGACCTGGACAGAACATGTTTTGCAAAATCGTAAACAGAAAGAGAAACAAAAATTAAAACAGTCCGTATTAGAAATCGACCCCCAGTTGCTCAGTCCCAGGCGTTCAGCTACTAATCAGAGGATTGGTGGTTCGAATCCGTGAAATGGACTTGACATAGAAAAGTAAAAAAAGTAGTGATCTTGCGGTCGGAGGGTTGCCAGCTTCGCTACAAAAATAATAGAAAGTCGTTCAGAATATCCAACAAATTATACTGGCGTGTACACGGGACTGGTGCACGATCAATCTGATCGGGATCCAAAGTCCCGACGTCTATTGAAGGCGTTGGGTGCCAGTTCAGGTGTTTCCTCGTCATCTGACCATGGTTCTAAAATAACGAGGTGAATGTGTGTGTGAATGTGTATGTGTTCCCGGGTCTTTCCTTCGAGATTGATCCCGAACCGTCGCCAATAGCCCACTGTGCAGCTCTAGTGCGACGTTAATTAACAAAACCAAACCAAACCAAGTATTAGAAATCATCACAAGCCAACAGTACACCTCAATACCGTGGCGTTCTGACTTATTAGGTGCCAGAAAACAAAACCCCGCGTATCCCGTAACTGCCAGGGAACGTCACGATATTCGGAGTCGATTACGATCGTCTGCAGAACGGTAGCCATCAATTAGGTCCAATTACAAAACAGATGTTCCAGCCACGAAATGCGGCGGTCGCAGTTAAAAGAGCCTGCGTGACAGCGACCAGCATTCGAAAGAAGAAATCCAGTGCTGCCGAACGGGAAAAAAAAAAATTCTGAAGCGCCAATCCGATGAAAACTATCGCCAACTTCCAGAAATTTGCTGCGTATTAGTTAAGAGTTAAGTACATTTTGAATTTATTTTTAAAATGGAATAAATAAACGGAAAAAAATCAGACAAAAAGAATTAATTTTGAGCAACAAATCTTGTACATGAAGTTTGTCAAATAAAAAAAAAAATTAACAGGTCAATGCAAAGAAAATAATTATCAAATATTAAAAAATTCGCTACGGTATATTGTTTAAGAATTAAGTACATTTAGAATTATTTTTATACAAAAGAATTTATAAAAGCGATACAAATGCGAAAAACATCATAAAAAATCTAGTTGAAAGACAAGTCTGTGTACGGCCAGAAGGGTTTTACAAGGAACTCCATTTTTGCAGATTATTGAAACAGGGAAGTGGTCTTCAGCAAAAAAAGCTCGTCAACAGAATGAAGATAAACAAGCTTTTCTGTCTGAATACGTGGGCCTCCATCCACATCTCGTACGAAATTACTTTATTCCGGATGTAACCACATAGGCGGCTATTGAATTTTCTTTCAAAAGAGACTACATTTATGTCAATCGTGCTATTTGCCACGGAGTTACAGTATTGGAATAAATCGTTCTAAAAGCAGAACATGGTATTTCTATCTTGATATCTCATGTGGCTGATTTCAAAGGCATTTATCTTCTCTTAAATTGTAAGCTAAACAACGATGCAAATTTCAAAAATGAGTTTAAATCGCCTAAAAGGCAATTTTTCGCCAACTACAGCAACATTTATCACAATTAAAAAATAAATCGTTATTGTTATTTTAACTGCGGACTCTTTTTTCCAATCATCATCGGGCTGCATGTTATTATAACCTGTTGCGGCACGTATTCCTGATTCATACGATCTAATGAGGCTTCCAACACGCACACCGAGCATGGATGAAACGCTCGCTAAGTAATTGTTAATAGCTGGATATCTGTATCACATTTCACGAGTCGTTTCGATTGTGCTTTCAGTGTTCTTTTATTTGCATTGCGATTGTTCCATTGAGTGCGGGTGTTATTTTGTTAATTGTGGCGCTTTTGTTGCAGCTCACGGTGACGTCGCCAATTGGCACGCAAAACATCTTCGCAGAAAAGGGTTTCGAGTTGGGATAGAATCGAATGGTTAGGTTTAGCAAATTGCTACCCTGGGTACAGGGATGGCTCGAGGCTGCCACCCCAGGGATCGATTTTATTATTATTATTTTGTTATTCTATTGATCATTCATTATTTTTTTTTATTTTTGTAGAATCTCTAGTTTATCCAGTAAAACACACAATTTTTAATTTCCTTAAAGTGCGCGTTTTTAATTTTTTTTTTTTTATCAGTTGCTGAAACTGAATGCTGCCGCATTGTTTTCAAACTCGAGTTTTCGTGACACATAGATTTTGTTCGATTATAGTTGTGTGATATTGCATTACCAATTTTTACAAATTAATTTAAGAAGAATTAAAATTCATGCAGTAATTAAAGCCTAATAAATTAAACTCAAGTTGATGTAGTTATACTCACTGATAGTATAACTGCAGTCTTTAAAAGAACGGAAAAGTTTAAACAAAATAACAATTTTGAGAGAAAAAAAAAGTAGCACTCAGCAGCTGAAGCATAGACAACGACTTCAAACTTTTAGTTGACTTGTACGCATGCGCTACTTATTCTTCCGTTTCATGTTTGATTTCCGTGTTGAGGTCATTCAGATTCATCAGCCTCGCCAAAATTTCACTCAAAAAGGTTATCTATGACAATTTATCATATATGATATTAAGTTCGGTAATTGACCGACAAATTAATATTAAATAATGAAACGAGAAACCAAATTATCCGAACATTTCCTCAGAATACTCAACAACAATTTCTCTACTTATTCGCCTTCATCATCATCTTTTCACTTCGGATCATCTGCAAAACAATTTAACGATTGTCATAACCTCTGAACTTGCGACTGCCTAAAAGAACACTCCAGAAATCAATGATAAAAAAAAATCGGTTTCTTTCCTCGTAACCTTTCGCGCCATTTTTACTGCCCCGTGAAACGAGAACTTTTTATTCTTTCCCCATTTGGCGGTTATTAGCGCTGTCTTAATGGACGCCAATGGAACGTTTCGAGCAGTCCTAATCGATTGCCGACGAACGAGGAAATGTTTTGTTTAGAGGTCGGGATTCTTAACCCCGCTAGTTAGTGGGATTTCGATTCAAACGCCATCTTTATTCTTAGAGACATTTTAATGCGTTCGTTTCCCTCTTCGGTTTCAGGGTTCGAACTGAACAACTTTTAAATTGGGAAAAAACAAAAACAAAAAAAATCAATGATATATGAGCGGATAAAACTGTCATTGACTATCGTTAAGTGGTTGGATCACTGTGCTAAATCTTATTGAAGTTCCCAGTGAAAGCTAGTGGGTACAGCAAGTCGCACGTCACAGGCCAGGAGTCAAATTCTGATAAACATATGAATACAAATAATGACGATCAACTACAGACTTCTTAGCCCAGCAAGGTAGGTCCTGTTTAAACAACCCCAATGCCGATCCAGTTGTCTTTTAGAACTCCTTTAAATTCCTGATGAATTAAACACCTTTCCAGACAAGATGTCTTTTAAATCTATTACTTTATTATAAAAATAATTATTTCTCCCTTCTCGATTAATCTGTGACTAGCATACCAGGGCGATAATTAACGCATGGACAACCTTAACCCCAACCCCTGCACACACATTTGTTGTAAATACTCATAGATGGCACTCCGCTCAAAGAATTCTATCCATAGATGGCAACACTACCAACGGCTCGTTTAAAAATTGCTCGGAAACTAATTATTTTTAAACGCATTTTGAAAAACAACTTTAAAAATTTTGAGATAAAAGTACAAATTGTCACTGCTTCTGTAAATTCCTTTTAAAAAAAAAAAAAAAAAAAAAAAAAAGCTCACATGCTAAGATCCGTTGTGTGTAATACACGCAAAAGGATTCTTTACTACTGAAATACCTCTAGTCCCATTGTCCGTATTGAATGTCATATCTTCAACATCACCCAATTTTAATAGCTGAATAGGTCTCTAGTTCTACTCTTTTTGAGGATTTACCCGTTTAAAGTCTAAGATTCATTCTTGAAATACCCTCAACCAATTACGTAGCCCAATGAATGAACCCGTTCTGTATTTGTATTGAAAAGAACAGTGGTCAACTTATCCGGAGACCCATTTTCTACGAAATGCATGTAATCGAAATATTCCGACTATCCATATATCTATAAACGATAATAGAATGATTGATAAATTTATTGCTATGTAAAAAACAATAAATGATGCAATACAACATTTTTTCCGACATTAATAAATGCGGCACTTGATGTTACAGGAAGCCAGATGTATTATTATATTTCTCGTTCCAAAAATATTGTCATCGAATCAACATTTTAGAAAAATTATGAATGCATTGAGAAAATAATAGTTTCGAATACAAAATAAGATAAATGTCTTTACAGAAGTTTTACTTCCGATATGTGTGTTTGCAAATTAACATTGAATTATATATAATGAGCGCATAAAAGCGCTTTTATGCCTCTACAATTCGATTTCATTCTTTGCGGTCGCGACATCTGACGGGTGATAACGGAAACTCTTCACTACTTTCGGGAACTGTTACAATTGTGGCGCCATCTATGGAATCAGAGAGAAACTAATTGATTTAGTTTTAGAATAGAGCAAAAATTATATTTAAATTTATTTTAAGATTTAATTATCAGTAATAACAATTGCATGTTAAGAGAACTAAATGTAGGAGAGGAAATGTCCAGTTTGTTTATAATTTCTATGAAAATTATAATTTTTTTTCAGAAGGAGTGTTTCGATTCACCTACCGAGTCCGCCAAGATTTATTTTTGATTTTTAACAAAATGCGAATATTTGCTATCAAGAAAACTAGGAATAAATTCTGCGATAATTAAAAACTTTGCGATGTTAGAGTTAAAACAATTTTATAAAAAATTCTTTTATTGTTGAGTAATTTCAGAAACTTTCACATTTGGACACATATCTTATGGTATTTTTACTCATAGTAGTCAATTTATGTTAAATATTATGAGTGGTGCAGGTATTTTTGATTGGTTTTTATATATCCTTTATTGTAGATGACAAAAGGATGCAACGTGAAATTGGCAGTGTTATTAGTTCAGCATCACAATTAGAGGCAGGATTTTTAAGACTTAAAAAACAACCCCTATTACAATTACTAAATAATTCCAAATTTTTAATTGAATCTTTACGAATCATTACTAAACAACTAAACTTTTAATTAAATCACAAATAATCAGGGGAATTGTTTAAAATTTTCCCCCTATCTTTACATTTTAATAAAATAATATAGAGTACGTAAGTGGTATTATTGTTATATTTTTAATGTTATAAATTGTAAATTTTTTTAAAGCAATTAATCAAGTTTTTCTCGTAAGGATTTAAAATTTGCTTCAATCACCGAGCTCAGCGATTAATACTGAGCTAAAACAATATGAGCAATGGAGTGAGTACTCCCATTGGCGACAATGTACTTTACCGTACTTCAAGGAGAAGGTGTTGTACAGGGTGCAAAATTAATATTTCGCAAAGGACACTTTTTGGAAGCGATTGAAATTGTTTCCAGCTCTCCACTATTTTTTTCCGAATTGAACCCTTTGCAGACTGGACTGCAGATATTACTTTAAATTTTTAGTGGCGACATCTATCGTCGAAAACGAACTTTAAATAAGTATATTTTTGTATTTAAGATATACAAAAGTGTTTTAAAAACTACACCATTTTAATTTTTGCTTTAGTAATTCAATTTTTTTTGCTGACTTACAGATTCAAAATTTAATCAAACCATTAAATAAATATGTTTTTAAGTAATATACAAAGATTATTTAAAAATATATAACAGGAAATAAATAAAAATTCTGAAGGATATGCAAATGTGTGGTTGAATTCGTACTTATTTCAAAGTTAAGCAAAAGGAAATTTATTTTTTTACTTTATGTATTCGTAGGCAATAATATTTGTGTTCAATTAAGAACGGCTATAACTCTTATTTCGAATAAACATAGCCTCATTGATTACACATTTTAATCATAATTAAATTCATGCATATGAACAGCCATACAACAAAAAAATACATTTCTGCTACTAATTACATGAGTATTAAATTATGATTAGGGTCATACTTACAATGTTAAATTAAAAAATTAATATTTGAACTGATCAAACAATGTGAAGCTTAATTTAATATTAGCATGGGAAAGTGTTGAACTTTGGACCTTTTTTGACATTAATTTTTTTTATTTCCGTATTATTGCTTTTTAAACATCAAGAATAAAGTTTTATCAAACTTTACGTACTATAAATGTTTTCTGAAAAGTGTAAAATACTTCTTAATGTAAGTTTTTATAAGGGAGTTTATTCTGTAATAGGACAAAGGTAAAACATCTATTTTGTACCTTTGTGCCACCGTAAAAGTTTAACTTACGGTTTCTATATTTATACCTCCATGTATCCTACTTTAAAATTTTCACCTCAAAAACATTTTACTGAAATTCAAAAATGAATATTTGAAAATATATTTTTAAAAGAAATATTGTCAGTAAATACTTACGCAGGCATATTTAAAATTACATTTTACAATTCTCTGAAATTGCAGGGTGAACAGCTATAAATAAAAATAATTCTTAATTAATTTTACTTCAAAAATTATGTTCAAAGAAGGATATAGACTCCGGGGGATCGCCAATAGAGAATTGCTGCATTTTTTTTAATAGATTAAAAATGTTCTAAAATGACCCCAAAATTTAGTTTGACATTTTTAATACAATTTTTTTTTTAATATTAAGAAACGCTGAGTTTTGATATTGCTCTAAACCGGAAGTCACATATCAAACAACGAAGTGACGCACTTCCGAAGTGCAATTTTCTGTAATCTAGGATGAAAACCATTGCAGCCCCTGTGCATTAAATGAAAAAGCTTCATGTTTCATCTAGACATACAGAGCATTCCAATGTTTAATATTTTTTATGGGTTATCATCTTTCTGCTTTTAACAATTCTGTACACTGCAGCCCTTGAACAATATATCTTTAAAAAGAAAATAGCTAGACTGCATAGAACTAAAAGAATATAAATAAGATTGAAAAATATCTTAAGTTTCGATGGAGATTGTACTTCACTTAAAATATATACCCAAAACAAAATCTTAGACCGATATGCCAAACTTTTGATATATCTTCAACTCAAATTTAAAATATTTTGTAATTTTATTTTCCACTTTTTACTTTGCAATAATTTTGTTATTAAAACCTGGGGCGACACCAGAACAAGGCAAGATTTTCAAGCCTCATCAGAACTTTCTTCACTAAGTACTGGTCCCTGGGGTTTAGACTGCTTAGTCCTACACACAGCTTTCCTGCCAACGACCTTTTTGACAGAACTTTTAGGCTTCCTCTTGGTTATCTTAGCCTTAGTCTCAACACTGGACCCCTCTTTCTGCGGGGAAGTGATCTTCTTCAGAGCCGACATCATTCTTTTGCTGGGAAAGAGCTCAGTCTGCTTTTTCAGACTGACTGTGAAGAAACTGTCCAGATGGGTCTGGGTGTCTCTCTCACCCAGCTTCTTTATTACGGGCAAAAGAGCCTCATCCACTTTACTTTTATTCCACCCAAACTTTTCCTGGGTGTAATCTCTTAGAGCATCCAAGTCGGGACGACCCCAAGTGAATTTTTCGGTTGATTCGTCGATATCTGGTTTGAGATATGCATCAGAGATTTTCTCATCTGGGAAATTTTCACCGAGCACTAACTTTAACAGCTTTGCTCGAACTTTATTTTCAGGTGGACGAGCATGTTTATTGGAATTACTCCACCAATCTTTAAATTTGAGAAGTGCATCCAAGTCGTTCCCGGGGAACTCGGATATGATCTCCATTGCGGTAACCCTACCAACACCCTCGATTCCCTCTGTGTAATCGCTCCCCGTCAACAAGGCAAAGTTGATCAGTTTCCCCCGGCTCAGACCAAAGTGAGTGAAGATCTCGTGGTCTTTATAAAACTCAACGTATTTCTGTTGGGTGAAGAAGTTCTTGTAGACCCTCTTTCCACCAAACAGCCAAACGTCGCTGTCATCAGTGATTGTGCCATGCGATAGATTTGCCATGTCGTAGAATGCACACTGTGCCTCCGCCTCCGTAGGGCTCACAATGAACGGGATGCCGAAGAGTCGGAGGAGCTCTTTGCATTCTTCGATCATGTGGTCCTGGACCGTCCTGTTTTGACGGTCCAGTTTGGCCTGGTCTGCTTCGAGGAGTAGAGTGGCAGTGTCTAATTCTTGTTGCAACTCCAGATTTCTGCGAGTTGTTTCTAAATTTTGTTTGTAAGAATCATCAGTGGAAGTAGAGGGGATGTACGAAGTAGATGGTAAAGAAGACGTTGAAGAAAAAGATGTAGATGGTACAAAAGATGAAGTTAGTACAGATTCCTCGACATCGATTTCCAATACCTTCTTAGTGACAGAACTATGAGTTGAATTAGTAATGACATTAGAATCATTAAATTTTATGGGTGATTTCTTGTTTACCTTTATCTTGTTATCCTCTGACAAATCAACATGTTCAATTGCATTGCAACTCTTTTGTTCTAGATTGGCACTTGAGTTATTAGCCTTTTTTAAAACAAAATTATTTTCTTTTAATTCAGTTTGATTTTTACATGTTCTAGCAAACAGGCTTTCAGCAGGAATTTCATCACAAGGTATAATTTCATCATCACTAGATGACACAGTTATATCTTTTTCCAAATAACTTTCAGTTAAAACTGGGTATTTCAGTGGCAAATTTTCAATTGAGTCTTCCACTGGTCTAGCAAAAAGGCTTTCAGCAGGAATTTCGTCACAAGGTATCATTTCATCATCACTAGATGACACAGTCATCATATCATTTTCCAAATAACTTTCAGTTAAAGCTTGGTATTTCAGTGGCAAAGTTTCAATAGAGTCTTCTACTAGTTTCTTAGAATTTCTTTGAACTACTTGATCAGAACCTTCAATCTCTGCATTTCTTACATTCCTTGCTTTAGCTAACATGTCTTCTTCATCTTCAGAACTAAGCACAACTTCAAAGCTATTTGATGAAGATTCTTTTTCTTTAGAAACCTCCTTCTTAATAATGTTAGTTTGAGTTTGTAATGCCTCAGGTGGATTGTCAACATCTTCTTCAGTGAAACTGTCAAAAGAATCCTTTACAAAACCTTCACCAGATTCTTCAGAAATTTCCCTTTGTGACGCTTGATTGTGAAAATCATTCATTATATCAATATTTTCCATATCTTTAATAAAAGCACTCTTTGTGTCCATCATGGAACTGGACGTCTTCTCTGAATTCTCGTTTGGAGAACTCTGATTGGTCGATTTCATTATCTTTTTAAGAAGCACATAATGCGAACAGTCATCCGACATTATCTTATTGGTTTCTCCCAGTACATGATCACTGGTATACTGAGCGACAAAATCGGCGGCATTTATCTGCCGCATGTCTTTCTGCACCTGCTCCAGTTTGCGAGATAAATTCCGTTTTTTGAGCAGACACTGCATCTGGTAACTAGAAAACTCGTTGGAATCTTCTGGAAGTTCTCTCGATTGCTCCCATGTCCTGTGCTTACGACTCTCTTTCAGCGTGCTTAATATCTCTTGCTTAACATCCGGCGGAAGGTTGTTGAAATCGTCTGATTCAATATCGATTTTGTTCAGATATTTTATATCTTCCTTGCTGAAATTTGTGAATTTCCACTCAACAGCATCTTCTGCTGACTCTGAAAAGTTCTCTTGTAAGTTATCAGGGAGTGGTGGCAATTTGTATATTTCATCCCTCACTTTTTCTTTAGGTCTTATTATGTTTTTTCCAACACTTGTTTCGCTGGACCCTTTTGCAAGGTTTTGGGATGCTACATAATTGGTCAGTATTTTTAAACCAATGTCTCTGCTGCTCTGCTTGACAGCTGCTCTTTTGTTTTGTCTGTTGATGATAGTTTGCTTTTTTAGTTCAGGAAAACCGCCATCAAAAACAATTATTGGTCGGATTTTGTAGAAAAGTAGTTTGCATAATCGGCTGAATAAACTGAGGAGGTGGGCATTGGGTAGGGACCCACCTTGCGAATCACGATAGCCTTTTATAGCCTGATTCAGCCAAATACTAATGTCGACAGCGAATATTTTGTTTTCAAGAGACTCTAAAGTGACAGGTTGCCCGACAGGTGCTAATAATTGCCAGAGTCCTAAAACTCCCATACTTCAATGAGATATTTCCAAATTCAAGAGATTTGTAAAATTTTAGTTTGTAAAAGGAGAATAAAAGTACATAACTAAACTCACTTTCAACAAGAACTAAAATCACGAAAAATCTTGTTGCCGACAACTAATAACAAGTGTGAAAGTTGTAGTTTTTATTTTAGCCTTCTAAATATTATTTTGGTTTATTTAAGCAGTTTAATAACTTTTTTTCTTATCTGAAATAATTGCTTTTAAAAATTTATATTAGTAATATAATTAGATAGTATAGTTTTAAATGTTTTGAAAAATTAGTTTTGAAATATTATGGTAGATATGAAAAACTAAATTGCAGTAGAAGCAATACTCTCCACTTCACTCGTACTTTCACTCCTTGTTTGGAAAATTAAAATCATGGACGACGAAGAATTACAAATTTTGCGTGCAAAAAGGTTGGCAGAATTGCAAGGACAGAGAAATGTGGTATATTTTAATTAACAAAATATTTATTTTTTGATTTGTTATCTGTATTTTGTTACAAATACTTATATTTAACGCGGCCTGTTATGTTAACTTTTACGTAGGCACCCCCAAATGTCTGCATTTTGTATAATTCATTTATAATTTATATAAACATTAGCTTAAAAAAATGAGGAAGCTTTGTTTTTTAGTCGAAATCTGCTGTTGTTCAGGTTTAGTGATGAAAACTAGCCAAAAAAAAATATATAATGCAAAACCTGGTTAAAATGTACTTTATGGTCCTCCTGATTTTTTCCCAAATCTAGTAACCATTTTAAGTAACTCTGCAGGGGAGAAATGACTGGGAGAGGGTTAAAATGCACTGCTGTAAAAATACTTGAATGAGATCTAAAAATGAGCTCTTTATAACCGGTTGCTATATTTAACTTTATTATTTCAAACTAAATGTTTGCTGTTTCTAGTTCTTATATGCTTTTATTTTACTTTTGCCTCAAATCTTGCAATTTAAACCCTTTTCAGTAAATTTGTAGTTTTTCGTGCACTTTGGCACAATTCTGAAAAAGTGGAGTCAATGCCAAAAATGACATGTTTTTTGTTTGTCCCCAAATTAAAATGGCAAACTTAATGGCTTGTTGTTTGATTAAATAAAGTCACACTACAGCTGCACAGTGGACTATTGGCAACCATTCGGAATTAACAATTAAGTAATGAATCAATAAAAATGACAAAATCGAAAGTTTTAAGCCCACATGTACTGTGTGCCACGGGCTCGTACATCGATCATTCTTCCGGGCAGAAGTTGGTCTCTGGCCTATGGCCTACAACTGCTCAGGTCAAAACTATTACCTCTTTTGAGCAGTTGATTGGCAATCCTCTGAGCCCTTGAATTATGTCAAGGTTCCATGCCTTTTCCACAATTCAAGCAGCGACCAATCTTCTCCAGCAATTAAGCATTCATACACCCATTGATGACCTAGCATCTCCAACTTATGAAATATTTACTATTAAAATACACGTTCTCAATGAAGTCAACCCAATTCTTTCCTCTGTGTCAACTTTATGTTTGTCCTAAATTTGGGTTTCCACAATACAAACTTTAACTTTCACAAGATGTCGTCTAATATTTCATTTGGCAGGGGTAACACAAACAAAGAATAGACCCTGGTTTTTAAAACCTTTGCTCAAATTCATATAAAATTTCATATTGGCATTGTTTTTTGTTTTAAGATGCCATTACCATGGAAAGTAAAGGTGAAAATTAACAAAATTTTATGGTAGCCAGTGGCCACTAGACTTGAAAAATGCAGTGGCCACTAGACTTGAAAAATGCAGTGGCCACTTTACGTTATGTAGCGACATTACCAAGTTTATGCAGTACTAAAAAAAATTAACCTTAAAATGTATCAATTCACATTATGTTAAGAAGCTGATGATTGTGTAAATAAAGCTATTATTCAAAATAATTAAATTGCATATAAAATAATTAAATATTTAAAAAAAAATCTGGAAAATTATTTAAAAATTTGTACAAATTTGCATTTTAAGAGTAATATGACATCTCTGATGAAAATGAAAACCAAATTTAAAATTCATACTATTAGAAAAACTTCAGTTGCATTGAGTTTTTTTTGGGGATGGGGGGGGGGGGGGGTATTTTCTCAAAAGTAATCTACTAAGCAGTAATTAATGACTAATAAAGATAACACCGATCTAGAGTAGTAAAGAGGCATAAAGAGCTAAATTCATGATATCGATTTCCGAAATTGTTAAATTTCTGATTAAAAAGAAACCGAAATCCACGGTGGCGACTAGATAAAAAAATTTCGATCGACACTTTTAAAAAGTTAGTCGCCACATTTTCACCTTTAATGGAAAGAGGGTGAGTTTACATTAAAAAAAAATCTGAACACTTCAAACTTATTATTTATGATTATTTTAACACTGCAGGACTCGGGCTGTGACTGAGAAGTACAATCCTAGGCAAATCAAATGAATGGAGGTGGAATGAAATTGGAAAGATAAGGACTGAGATAATGTATTCTTTTTAGGGTCCGTCACTGGTTTTTTGTTTTCTGCTCCGAGTTTGGCAGGCTCAATGCCCGTAATTTTTGGTGGTTGTAAACTAGTTAAAAAATGCCCTTAGAACTGTTGTCTTAGATCTTTCTCCAAACTCTTTTACTAGTGATGCATACGTTTTAATTACTTTCACTTGGCCTTGGAATTGGGTGTGAGTGTTGATGATGTAAGTTAGTAACTATTTTAATCTGTTGGCTGGAATAATTATACCATTGTGCAACAGGGCATGGAAGTGGGTCTTAAAGTAATCGAGGATTATTCAGAAAAATTATAAATGTTTATTCACGGATAGCACACGCTTGACTAGAGTATAATAAAAAATGGTTGTCTTAAAACATGAATAAATTTACATATTAGACAGTTGAAAGCTATTATCTAATTTTCATAAATCTTTTAACTCAAAGCAAAACAATTGTGTTTTTATATTTCCCGAGTAGCACAAAAGCACCATTAAATATAAAATGAACAACTGCTCGAGCCTTTGTCATCTTTTTCTCCATTGCCTGCTGGAACTGTTCATTTGTTAGTTCTTGTGGGCCACCCAGGCTTAATAAGTGACTGTCCCTAATAGTAAATAACATCATTCAAGTAAGTATCTTTCCAATTTGATTTGCCTTGCATTGAACTGTCTGACCACTGCAGGGTTAAAAAAATATTGTTGTCTGCTTGTTTTAAATTTTGGAAATGGGGTCATTTTTGGCTCACTAGTAGAAAATACATGGTTTATGCTGTTTATTTAAGTCTTTCCATATTTAAACAATTTTCTCTTGGCCATATAATGCAGTTTCAAATTTTATGCAGCTGTTGTAAATATGGTATAGTTAAATGCAACGATTGATATCCTTTCTACATAGTTGTAGATTGTGCTGCATCGATGCTAAATAATTAATTTGCTCAAAGATTTCCTTTGGCTTTATATAAAGTTTTAAGGCTAAAATTTCTGCAAACATACTTAGAAATAAGTATTTTTACATGATTTTAGTATCTTTCCAATTTGATTTGCCTTACATTGAGCTGTCTGACCACTGCAGGGTTAAAAAAATATTGTTGTCTGCTTGTTTTAATTTTTGGAAATGGGGTCATTTTTGGCTCACTAGTAGAAAATACATGGTTTATGCTGTTTATTTTAGTCTTTCCATATTTAAACATTTGGTGAATTCCGGCGGTAACGGAAGGCCAGTTTGTACAACAATTTATGGTTATAATTTAAAAAATATATTTTATTTCAAATAGCTGATAGGTAGACTTTTATACACTTTACTGCATTTTATTAAAAATGCAAAATCTAGAATTTAGCACTGTATAACTTTATTTTAAATTTTAATAATGGTAACGGAAGGACATTTTTTGGAAGTGGTATACCACACTTGCACCTTTTTATTAAAAGTTCAGCTAAACCGTAAAAAAAAAAAAATCTAGAAAAATTAGAACACTTAAAGGAGAGTTCAATTATTATAAATTGCAGTGCAGTTTTTAGAAATTATTATATTATGCCCAAAAATATGATGTTTTTTTAAGGTAACGGAAGGACAAAAATTCCAAGTGTGTAAAATTGCATTGTTTTACAACAATTTACTCATTAATATTTTGAAAAAGAATAATAGGTGTTAAATTCTGCTTATTCAGCTGTTTTTAAATCTAATTCTGCATCAAATTCTTTTTCCAGAGCCATTTGTTAAAACTTTTGATTATTTTATTCGAGTCAATTTCAGCAGTTACCTTCTTTCTTAGGAAATATAAATTTAGTCATTTATTATTTTATTTTCTTAAACATAATACTTCTACAACGACATCATTGAATGAAGCACTTGCCTAACATAATACTTTTTAGTCCTTGCCATTCGACTAACTAAAAGTCACTAACTGCTAATGCATTGCTTGACCCATGTGCCTTGTCTGCATCTTTTATATTTGATTGTATGTTTTCTTTGAATACCTTTCTTTCTGTTGAACTAGAGTACTCACAATACTCAATAATATATTTTTAAATTGGTTTTAAATAATAAGTATTGCGTGTGTCAGGAAGAAGAGGATATTGTTCCATCTTTCTTGAGATAATTATTTTATCTGATGGGGCAATAGAGGTAAATTTCCCATTAACCACTTTGGACAATTACAGTACCTTTGCTTTGATTAATGGCAAAAATGCTTCAATGTAGCCATGATGTTATACTGATCAAACATGAATGTTAAGTTGGTTTTTGAATGTTAAATCAACTTGTACAATTACAATTTTCACCTCTTCTTTGAATTCTTCAAAGAATTTGTGTTGTCTTTTAATAAAAATATGCTTTAAAAATGTGCAGATTTGTTTTCAAGAACATAAAGGCACTTTTTAAATGAACTCTTGTATTTTTTGTTTTTTATGGCTTTCTGTCTTTATTCCATTGCTTTCATTTTAAATGTGCTAAATTTTGTTCATTAGTATTTATATATTTGGTAACAAAACAATTTAGACAAACTTTAAGTGGAAGGTATATTTGTAACAAAACAAACTGGGGTCTAAGCTTGCGAACTTTTTATAGTGATACATTAATATCAATATTTTCTTGCTGAAATTCTGCATGCGTCACTTAACGTCATCGTAAGAAATCACTTTTAAACTTTCTTCTTTTTCCCATTTTATGGCTTTATTGTAGAAACAACCATATAGTGAATAAATAGAAAATAAGTACCAGTTTTAATTGAAACTCAATGTATTTGTGACATACTTATTAAATTAGCGGGGGAGGGTATTAAGAAAGAAAATACAGTTAATATGTATATATAATATTTATATGTGTTTGAATTTCAATAATAACTGCAAATTAGTTTGTTTAATTGTGGAAAATTCAGTCAAAATCAGCTCAAACAAAAATGTCCTTCCGTTACCACATTGATGTCCTTCCGTTACCATATTTTTTGTCCTTCCGTTACCATTAAAAAACATCTAAATTAAAAACAAAATAAAATTGTTGCTATTTCTAATTAATAAGTGTCATAAGTCTGCTTTGTACAAAAATTCATTAAGTTGTAGACCCAATAGTTTCTTAGTGAGGTGGTTGAAATATAGTATTTTGGTAACGGAAGGACATTTATGGTTTGACTTAATAAGTTATTGATTTCAAGGTTAAAAAATATTTTTTTCTCAAAAAAATTAATAGAAATATTAACTACTTGAATAAAGTATATAAGTTAATCTATTTATTTTATTTTGGTAAGGGATTTTAGTCAAGTTATAGTATGAAACAAAATGTAGATATTCCGCACTGCAAAAACATATAGTAAAGAAGTGACTTTGACCTTGATTTTATAAAAGTCATTGTGTTAATTTTAAAAAAATATGTTAAGATTCAAAAAGTTCATATCTTTCTGAAAAAAATGGTATATGACAAATTACTCAACATAAAGTTTAAAATTTGAAGTGCCATGGCAACATTTTCCCGGAATTCACCATTTATCTCTTGGCCATATAATGCAGTTTCAAATTTTATGCAGCTGTTGTAAATATGGTATAGTTAAATGCAACGATTGATATCCTTTCTACATAGTTGTAGATTGTGCTGCATCGATGCTAAATAATTAATTTGCTCAAAGATTTCCTTTGGCTTTATATAAAGTTTTAAGGCTAAAATTTCTGCAAACATACTTAGAAATAAGTATATTTTTACGTGATTTTATTTAACTTATTCTTTCTTATACAATAAATGGTGTTTCCTCTTTCAAATCTTCTAACTTGATCCTTCCCCCTCGCAAATGTTGAGTGACTTTATACTTAAATTGTCAAACTTATTTATAACAATATAATATTTTCTCATAATAGTAATTACTGATCCTAATCTCCATTTATTTGTTCTGAAGGGTGGCCCAGGAAACCAGCAAGCAGCAGAAGAACAAAAGGCCAAAGAGGAAGAATTTAGAAATCAAATACTTACCCAAGTTCTATCGAAAGAAGCCCGTGGCCGTCGTAAGTTGCAACCATCTTAGTTTTGTAGGAAGATAGATGGGGCTTTGCTTTTTTTTTTATAATTTTAAATGTTCAAGGCCCTTGTCTACATATTGTGTAGTAATGTAAAATAATGTTTAAATATCATATATCATGATATTAGTTTGAAGAATAATTTTATTTTTTTAAAGAACATTGAAAAAATATATATATTTTATACTAATTTTTAACTTATAACCATATCTTAAAGTTGATGTCAATTGCAGGGATGGGAATTCTGCACCAAAAGTGGTATCCTGCGCCAACTTGCTACAAAACCACATTTATGTGCGATTATGCGCCAATTTTGTTTTAAATCCTTGTTAAACACGTGCGCCAAGTCTTGGTGCCCGTTTGTCTGGCCATAAACGAAGTTAAGGCAACCTTAGAAAGAGGAAATGGGAGAAAATTTAAGCACATTTTCTCAAGTTTAAATAGTATTTGTAGAAATGTAAGGTACGAATGGAGTATAAGCATGCTATACGTCAAGCAGAGAAATGCTTAAATGGAATAATTTCGCATCATTAAAAAGGACTTGATTCCTGATGTTCAACTTTTTAGACAAGGGCATTTCATTGTCATAACACATTTCATCATTGAAATATCGGATCGTTTGTTTTTTTGTGCACAATCGATGTTCAATCTTGAAAAACTGAGAATTTTAAAAGAATAGAGTAGGGATGAGCTTAATAGTTATTTTTAAATAACGACAGTTATTACGATATTATAATGAAATAACTAGTATATTTAACTGTTACTTGATATCTTGAGCGATATTAAATGACGCAACCTCAGAATTAGGCGGTGCAAAATATCAAATGCTAAATTTTCATGAATTTTTTTTTATCAGCTGATAGTGGCAAATCTTTTCATTAAAATAATTTTAATGATCCAACACTTAATAATATTTCAATAAATTATTTCTATTATATAAACATATTAACTTTTCCCAGCCATTTTTACATCACTAAATACCCATTTTTTATTAATATTTCAAAGATAATAAAAAAAATTGATTTTATGATATTACATGCAAAAAATATTAAAAACAAATATTGTAAAACTTATAGATTTTATTTAGAAACAAAAATTCTAGTTTTCTTTTTACAAAATGTTAATACTGATTTTATAGCAATATATCATCTATATCATCATGTATTAAAATAAATGTATTATTATTAAATATGATTTAAAAAAATACTTTACAGGTAATAAAATTGCGCATTCAAATTGGCGATCTCTATAAACACATAAAAAAATTCAGTACTATTCAATTTTTTTTAACATACACTTTAAATTTCCATCCAAATGTTGTTTTTAGTTAATATTGTGCATATACAAGACCATGATAAATAAAAAAATTAATATTATTTCAAATTTATGCTATTTACCTTTTACAATGTGACGAGGAGTATCAAAGAATCACTTACAATTAAAAATCTTTCACCTAAATGCGAAACGATAACAAAGTATCTTTCTCCAAACAGAACCGCACCTAATCAAATAATTTCTATAATATAAAGCGGATTCACACATTCAGTCATCGAAACCATAAAAAAAAACATCTTCTCTCTCCCCCCCCCCCCCCCCCCCCCACACACACACATTAAATGAATTGAACCATCCTATCACGACCCTTCCCACAAAACAATAAACTTTCGCCGACTAGAACGCAAAAAAAAATATAAAAAATATCCTGATTCAATAATCGCAATATATTCAATAACACAATATCGAAAACTTCCAAAAAATATATTTTGAATCAACGAGTTCTGATATAATATATATATTTTTTTAATCGTAATCGCAAATATCACCAGTATTTCTGAAATTATTTTGATCGTATTTTGGACACGTGCCAATAACGAAGTAAGTATTCTAATAATAAAATATATTTTATTATTAAAATATAAAAATACCAACATTATCCTATAATATTTTGGATCTCATTTTGGAAATGTTCCAATAACTAAGTGACGTAAACATCTCAATTCAGCAATTTGCGAACAATTATATCATGATATTGTATCATAGAGTAAGTTTCGTTTCGACTTTCGACCAAGGCCCTTGCATGGATTTTTTTTTTCTCAAGGCCGTCTGTTTTGTTTTTGTTCTTGTTTGGCGGTATAGGTGTTTCTGGTTAAAATTAAACAGCGCACTGATTTATTGTTTGAAGTACGTATTTTTTCATTTTTTTTTAAATTTTGATTTCGAAATAGTGCTTTTTTTGAGCAAGTAAATAACTGTTATTTCTCATAAATAATATTTTTAATTATCAGAAATTGAAATAATGATATTTTATACCTGTTATTAAAATATCTCTCATCACTAGAATAGAGCATCTTTTAACATGTAGTTTTTTTTTTTTTTAATTTTCGGAACCCGAAATGAACGGGGTTTTAAAAATTTAGAAATGTAGAATTCAAGATTTTAATTTGATTAAAAGTTTCTTCAACATTTCTATTTAAGCAAATTTTCTAAATTTTAAATATTTGTAAAATTTAACGTAATAACTTTTTGAGATTTGTCCGAATTTTTAGTCCAGGGTATTTGATTAAAAGACACTTGATCATTGGAAAATTTCTGTTCGTTTGTTGTTTTATGAAGAATCAATGCTCAATCTAAAAAAAAAAAAAGATAATTTCACAAAAATTTAGCATCTTGAATATGTAGAAATATTTGCGATTTTCGTAAAACGGGGATTATATCACTCTGAAGTTGAGATGAATGATTATAACTATAATTACGTCGCACCTGCCGAATGCAACTTTCATTTGTCCCTCTTTTGTTATATATTTTCATTCATGGAAACTTTGAACTTGTAGAAATTCGCTAAACGCGGTTTGCTGCAATCTCCGTTGGAAGACTTTCAATCCTTTTGCATCCGATATACAAGTTCATTATATTTCACTGCTTCCTGTTTTATCATGATTTGTTTTGCACAAGTTCATTATATTTCACTGCTTCCTGTTTTATCATGATTTGTTTTGCACTACTTAACAAAATTACATTACATTTTTTGAAAATATAATTTAATTCACGAAATTGAAATTTAGGACTTGTAATTTTCAGTAATATTTTTTTTTTTTTAAAATCTTGTTTCTTCTTGTTTGCATGGTATTAAAATTCCAATTTAATCCTTTTTTGTTTAAATGGTCATATATTTTATTAAATTAATTATTTTAATTGGAAACTTTTCTTTCTAACAACCCTCCAACTTATAAAGTTAAGGAATTTTATATCCCTTAGACAGTGGTGACATTCTAAATTGTCTTTTTCATGCACCAGGTATGTTGTAGTTTGTTAGTGTTTTTGTTTATTGTATAAACAACATTTTACTAAAAAATTCAAAATTGAAAGTTAAGTATATATTGTAAAATATTGTATAAATTGGTTAATTCTTAATTAAAAACTCTTTTGGTTAAATATTTTTAACTATCTTTAAATGGTCTCATAAAGCTGAACAGTATAAAAAAGATGTAAACAGCAAAATACAGTTTTAGGGTTTTTACTCCTTATTATTATTCCTCCTGAAAATATTATTTATTTACGAAATTGAAGTTTGTTATATTTTATGTAATAACAATGGACAATCTAAAAAAAGTTTTTTTTTTGTGGGATTTGCAATTTGTTTTGTCATTAATATTTAATTTAAATGTTTATATACTATTTAATAAATATTTTTGTGTTTAAACCCCTCACCCTTACGCTTAACATGCTTAAAATAAGTAGTAACGTAGGTTTTCCATCAAATTATTACTCTTTAATTCTAAAGTTTGTGCGAAAAAATTAAGCAATTTTATTTCCCTTAGACAGTAACAACCTTCTTAATAGATTTTGCACAATATATGCAAGATTGCAACACTGTTTTGGTTTTTATAAACCACATTTCAGTGGGGGGAAAAATCAAAATAGGAAAATTAAGTATATATTTTTAAAAAAATTGAAAATTCAATAATTCTTAATTAAAAAATAATTTTTGTTGAATATTTTCAACTGTCTTTAAATTGTCTCATTTATAGCCTCTACCGGTTTTTATTTATTGCATAAAAAATGGCATAAATAAGCAATAGAGACCTTCAGGGTTTTTACACCTTGGGTCATCTGATTTAAAATCGCATGTTACAAATTTTAATTGTTACAATTATTGTTTAATACTCTAAAATTCACTGCTACGTTTTATTGCATTCTTGCTACAAATCTACAGTTTTCTGCTACAATTTGTCGCGTTTCTGCTCCAAAACTTAAATTTTGCTGCTCCAAAACGCTGCAATTTATTGCGTTCCCGCTACAAATCTTCAGTTTTGCTGCTACAATTTGTCGTGTTTCTGCTCCAAAACTTAAAATTTTGCTGCTCCAAAAATTGCTCCAAACTGGTCTTCAGCACTTCCCATCCCTGCAATTGTCATTAGATTTTGTCATTAGTGCCTATGATATTTTCTATTTTATGATTAGGCATATATAATAAAGGAAGAAAACATTTTATAAAATACTGTTAGTGATTACGAAACTATTTAAGTAAAGGATTATTTTCATTGATAATATAAAAGAAGAAATATAAAAGATTGAAACTGAATGAAAAGTTCTAGAATGAGATGAGAAGCTGTATTCGTTTATCTTCAAAGACACATTTTTATTACAGAAAGCATCTATTTTGATATTTTTTTAGTTTGTAATTTAATTTAAAAATAAATAAATTTAAACACAACTTTTGTGTTCAATAGCTTTTAGCTGATTGCGCATATTTCTTCTTTTATATTCTTTTTATATATTTTATATTCAATTATTTAAAATATTTATTTTACTAAGAAGCCTACTTGTCACTTTAGAACTAACTTTTTGTCACAAATGTCAACAAAAAAAATTCGCATTAAAAATAAGGTCTTTTTAAATTGCTTCTAAGGTAAGGTAAGATTAAAATCCTTAGAAACTCCTTATTTTTTTTTATTCGAAAAATGTGGGCAAACCCTGTTATAGAATTATTTTTAAGACTCCTGGAGGATAAATCGAGGAACAGTTGCATGATAAATCTGTTGTCGTACACATTTCATCACATTACTTGTGGTATGGAAGTTAAGAAATAGGGAGCTAGCTAAAGTTTTATTCTCATCTGTAATTTTAGTGTGAATTTAATTCAACCAACCAAATGTGAAAGACTTATATTTGTCATTAACTGTGGTATTTCATTATAATAATTAGTAGTTAATATGAATTATTTATACTTAATTATTTAAATTAGTTAATAATACTAAAGTTATATCTCATTTATTGGCCTATTTTAATATTTATATTTCGCTGTTTGTTTAGTTATTTTTTAATGGGATGACTTATAAAATATGTAATTTTTTTTTGTAGTAAGTACTATATCAATAGCTAAGCCTGAAAATGGTAAAATGTTGGAGAATATGATTATTAACATGGCTCGTACTGGACAAATACGATCGCAGGTATTTATTTTTTATTACTTCAGTTAATAGTCTGGAAACTTAAGTTATCCAGATATTATGTTAAATTTTGATTTCAAAAATTTCTATTTTGTGAAAAAGTGAATGTGACCAGCGTTCTTGTTTAAACGTTTTTTAAGGGCACCCTTGGCCACCCATTACTATTTAATTGCTGATGCGCCCCGTCTTTTTTAGAAGTAAACAAATGTACACTTCTCTTTTTAGGCAACTACTTTATGCCCTGTAATTTAAAAAAAAATATTTTGTCCTTTTTTTTGTGTGTCAAAATTGCTGTATGGGCAAGTTAGTTGTCTTAGGAAGGTGCCCTTTTTTCTTCTTGAATATGAACACTAAAGTGACCACTTCAACTAAAATGGATTAAAAGTTTGATTATCCAGGATTCAATATAAATTAATTGTGATAATTTTCTTCAATTTTGAAATAAAATGTTATTAGGAAAACTTCTGTATTTGTCACTATTTGAAAAACATATCTTCTGTGATGTGTTAAACTTATTACCATTGAAGTTGGTGTCACAGGGTTCCCACTGGTCCTTAGAAGTCCTTAAGAACTCCTTATTTTTGGTTTGCATTTTTAAGAGCCCTTTAAAGTCCTTAATTTTGACCAAGAGTCCTTAGAAACTCCTTATTTTTTCTCCTGCCAAAGAAACATTATTTAAAATTTCTTGCTCTCAGTTTATTTCATTTACATTGGCAATCTATTACTTATGGCTGTTTTTTACATGAGATGCTCGACTGCTATTTATTTTCTCGCTTCATTAATAAGTTAGTGCATTGCATTTATTATTCTTTGCAAATGCATATTTAACAGTTGGTGAAGAAATCAAACAAGATTATGAACGAATTAAAAAAGTAATAACTAGAAGTCAAAGAATGAGGTTCTATTAAGATACCTTTAAAACATAACATTGCGTTTAAAAAGTAATTTTTAAGTTAATCTGAAAGTTGATTGTTGTCATAATTTGTTTAATTTTTCTTTCTTCAGAAGCAGCACGATAAAAAAAGTCCTTAAAAACTTGTTTTTGTCCTTAGAAAGTCCTTAAAAACTCCTTATTTTTTTATTTTAAAAAATGAGTGAGAACCCTGTGTCAATTACTAAGAATAATTAAAATTTTGGCACCTGTTATAAATGTGGCAATTATACATTTTTTAATTAGGAAAAAATTAAGTAATCTAAATAGAATTAATCTCTCTGTTAATGCAGCTGACAATTTGTTAAATTATAGGTGGTAATTTACTGTAGCTGTTTGATTTTGATTGATGCACCACTATTTCATGTAGTTGCAGGACAAATAGCTGCATTCTTAAATAAAAAATAACGTACTATCTTATTTGCGTTGTGATGAAAATAATTCAAGTATTGATAAACTAGCTGTCCACAAAATGTATCTGTATTAATTTTCAATTTGCTGAACATTGAAATAAATATGGTAATGTGGTATATACTTCAAAGGTTTTGTACATTACAAAACTTTAGTTAAATGATTACTCAATAAAAATGTGCAATAATGGTAAACAAATTTAAAGTTAAGTTTGATTCTGTTGGAGAACACTTCAAAATTTTACGTGTTTTTTTTTTTTAATCTAAAAAAAAAATTATGTTTTTGTGAATATAACTGAAATGTTGTATGTTGGCTCTATCAACTTCACCCATGCTATATTATATTAAAATTGAAATTTTTCTGTTTAAACCTTTAAATTTAAAGGTTCTGTTTAAACCTTTAAAGTTTCTAAATTATTTTACAGCTTGAAGATAAAGAATTTGTTCACCTGCTGGAAGAAGTGAATCGTCAAGTAAAACAGAACACGCCAACCGTGAAGGTAAGAAAATACGTACTTTTCACAGAACAGAGTATATTTTCTCAGCTTCTTTTAGACAATATAAAACTTTACATACATAAAAGAGTAGTTTAAAAAAAAATGTTTGTCACTTTATTTTGTATGTGTTAAGAAACACAAGTTATTTACTACTTGATTGTATTTCCTTTTCTTAGCATATGTTTTGTTTTCATCAGAACAAAACTTTTTACGATGTAGCTATTTTGATATTTTTTTAATGATTATAAGAGATCAATTAGTAGTCCTATCAAGTAGGATTTTTTTTATAAAAATCCATTATTTTCAAGAGAAAATTAAAATTTGGAAAAAAACGATCCTTAGGTCATTTTTATTTAATTAGCTCATAGATTAAAACATTTTTAGGGATATTGTTAAAGACTTGATTGAAAGTACAATACATACGTTATTCACCATTAATTGTTTAAAGATTGTAAAGCTGGTGGTTTTGTTCAACTATTGTATGTATATTTGCTTAGCTTAATTTATAAATAGCCACATTACCAATATCCCTCTAAACTGAGAGAACATTTTCGAAATTGTAAGTAGGTTTCAATAGAGCTTAATTTATATTTGTAATAGATAGCTGGATTTTCTCCTTGTGATCTTTAGAAATAACATGGAAATTAATATTCAAAAATACAAAATTCGGGATGAATGCAAGCTGCTACAATTCATAGCCAAGCTGCTACGACTGTATTTTGTATTCAATTAGTTTGTCAATAGGAATAGCTTAGACAAGACATATCTGATTAACTCGGATTTCTTTCACTTTAAGCATAACTCAGATTTCTTCTTTTGTTTCGGAACTTTAAGCATAACTCAGATTTCTTCTCTTGTTTCGGAACTTTAAGCATAACTCAGATTTTTTTCTCTTGTTTCGGAACTTTAAGCAACAACATTATTGTAAATATTCAAATAAGCCAAATAGAAAAATCTTCTGTTTTGTCCGTGGCCACACCACTAAATATTCCAAAATGTCAATGTATAATAGGAACCATATCCACTCTCTTTAAACTAGTCAAAATAAACAGGATGTGGTTATTTATCTTCATTTAGTTACATGCAGTTAGTCATACAGTTTTAAAACTTTAAAAAAATGACTATTATATTTCAAATTTAAGTTCTTTTTATGGAACAGTTACACCCTGTATTTTCTAGATTTGTATTATTTTTACGTTTAGGGTTTATAATTATGAAATTAAAGTTATGCATGATGCGGAATAACTTGAAACCTCTAAAAAAAAAAAACACCTCTTCTTAAGACCGATTTTTTTTTTCCCGAACGAAAGTTTGTCACTAGATTTAATGTTAATTTGACCTCTATTAAAAGACCACCCTTTATTTTACTCTCTCTTGGAAAGACCAGAATTTGGAACAAAGAAGTGGGATTTTATATCCCTTTTCACTTAATTGACCACTCAAATAAACTGACACTTTTTTTAGCATTTTCAACATCCTCCTACCAGTGCTTTTGCTAATTAAGATATTGTGATGCTACTCTTGAAATCTCTATCCCCTGTTGCTCAAAAGAAAGTCATCACCTCTTGTTCAGATAACAATTGACACTTACGGTTATTTTGGTGACGTGAGTCACCACTCGAGTTCAAAGGGTTAAATATTTGAAAGTTGTTTGCAGATTGATTAGTTCCCTTTCATATCTTAGAAATTGATACATTTAAATGTAATGTCACTATTTTATTTGCAATTTTTTATTTACAGTTTGACCGAAGGAGAGCAGCGGTAGATTCCGATGATGATTAACTCTCACGTTATGCAGCTGTGCATCTCACAACGCATTTTAAGGTTTTGCCATTCACCTCTCACCTACGCAGTTATTTTTAAGAACAATGTGAAATATTCATTGTAAAGCTCTTCATGATTTTTATAGGTGTGTTTGCTACACTAAATTGTAACAATGTTTAAACACTGCCGAAAAAACTGTTTATTCTAACTCAATACTAGTTTCTAAATTTATTGTTCAATACTGTTATCATAATCTTCTGTGTTCATATAATGCAACATGACAGAGTTATATGCAATTTGAATATGTTTATTTATATGAGAGAGTATTTCTTAACGTTTGTACAGTTCATGTAAAATAAATTTTTATACTTTCCTGCTCAATTCTGATTCTTACATTCTTTATGTATTTGAATATAATTTTAAGTAATATTGCTTTACATCTAACATAGTATTAAAAAAAAATCAAACTAGAACATTTATTTGTCGGGTGTTTAGGCATTTGTGACAATGTAAGTTCACTATTTTGACATGAGCTGTCTATTTGTAAACCCAGATAGGACCATTTTTTCGATTTTCAGATTATGCAATTTATTTTTATTTTTCCCACAGATATATCAGTCGTTGAAGGCACACCATTGAAAAGCAGCTAGATGCTATTCATTTTGGGGTGTGAAAGTAACATGTTATAAAATCGGATTAGTAAAAAAATCAGTTTCAAAAGCAAAGAGATTGATGATGTGCAACTGCGCACTGATTGCAGTGCAGTAGTTGAGCTATATCCCACAGCTTTTTTGCAAAATTTAGACCCTATAGCTTGGTTGCAAAACCATATTGATTCAAAAAGAGAAGAAAAAATTATCTTTCAAAGTAATACTTGTACACAAACCTGTGTCTATCTAATACCGATTTATATGAAAAAAAGATAAAAATTCATCCATAAATAATTAAATAATTTTTTTTTGTTTCACTTGAGCATTATTTCTTTCAATTGGCCCCTCCAATATTTTCTAACTTAAATATGAAATTGATTTCTTGTTTTGTTTTATAAGGAATTATTTTTTTAAAAAATCAGAAAATTTAATAAACAAATTCTATGAGAACAAACTTGCATTTTAATTTATAGTTTTCTTTAGATATGTGCAAAACTTGAGTTGTCATCCCATTCTGCAAAATTCCACACGCAAACTAATGTGAGGACAAATATCTAAGACTAGTTTTTATCTTGTATAACAGATTATATATGCAACAAACTTTCCTACACAAAAATACCTAATTTTTAAATTTTTTTAAAACTTTTATTTCCCTCTCTTATATTTTCTTCTTCTAAATCAGTGGTTCCTAACCTTTCGATGTCCACGGATCGTTGAGTTAAAAGTTACAGCGTGGAGACCAACCACCATTTAATAACCCTAACCAATATTCAGGTGACAAATATTTTTATGCTAAATATAATTAAAATATTGAATGTTGTAATTTTAGCAAATAAATTTATTAATTACACATAAATGATATTGTATTTAACTTAATTTTTAAAAGAAATTATTTAAGATAACGTTACAAGTTAAGGGTATTTTGTCTATTTTCATGTGATAAAAGAGTATAGTTGTATGATTACACCTGTTTCATCAACTTCGATACTTTTTAGTAAAAGTATGGGAGTAGAAATGAAAAATACTTTAAAATCTGCCAATAGAAGAATATAATTTTTTCTTTAGTGAGACTTCCACTGACCACTTTTAAGGACCACAGGTTGGGAACCACTGTTAGCCATAGATTGCGTAAATATCATTCAAAAAGAGAATAGATTGGACTTATGATTCATTTTGAATAATTTGTATCAAAATTAAGTAACTGAATTTTAGATATACTCGTATTTTAAAAATGGAGTAATTTAATATATATTCATTAATTAATGATAAATCTCAATTCCATTTAAATTCTAATGGTTATTTTTGTTAGTAATAATGGTCTTTAAAATGGAAGGGGAAAAAATTTTAGCACCTAACCTCCCAATATTAGCAAAGAGTTTTACCAATAACAGAGTTCGTACGCGCCTTACAAAACCTTAGGAACCCCTTATTTTTTATTCATGTTCATAAGGGGCCTTTTAAAGTACATAGATATTCCTTATTTTTTTGCAAGGGATCCTTTGAAGCTTTCAAATTGAAAACGGCTCTCGGTAAATCCTTGAAATGACTTTCATTTAAATCATTTTACTAAACCTCTATTAAAAATGATTGATCTAATGTAAAACACAATTTTGTACCGAAGTAGAGAAAACCCACAGTTTCTTTGCAGCCAATAGTTTTGAGCTAATTGCAGCTATTTTCCTTTTTAATTTTTTTTTACATGTATGCTTTATTTGAGACATTAAAGCTAACTTTTTGTTAGAAATAAGATCTTTGTAACTTGCTTTCAATGTACTTAAAAAGTCCTTAGGAACTCATTTTCTTTTATATTCGGGAAATGCAAACGGACCTTGTCCAAGTTTTTCGAACTTTAATTTAAAATGGAATTTTTTTAAAAAATGAATTGACAAATCAATACTTATATATAAGAATGGAGTGTCTGTCAGTGGTATCGAACAAAACCCCTCATTTTGTGTTTTCTCCATGAATTAGAATACGCTGATTCCGAAAATCACATTAACTTTTTTTTTGTCTGTTTGTCCGGATTTAACTCAAAAACTACTGCACGGATTTTTATGAAACTTTCACAATTTGATCAAACTTTTCTTAGTTTAAAATCTGCACTTTGTTTCATGTGGATATCTGCAACCATTCAAAAGTTATAGAACTTTTTCCATTTTCTCTAACATCTCGATCTTCAATACATAACATTATTGTTAAAAATCACCTTGGCGACCAAAAATATGTTTCGACAATACTGGGATAAATAATTTATTTTGATTGGCTGATGGGTAAATGTCACCAAATGAATTAAAAATGTCGCCAAATATTGCCAAATGAATTAAAAATGTCCCCAAATATTGCCAAATGAATTTAAAATGTCGCCAAAGGCCGTCTGTCTGTTTGTCCGGATTTAACTCAAAAACTACTGCACGGATTTTTATGAAACTTGCACCATTTTAAAAATATGGTCCCAGTTTAAAATCTGCACTTTGTTTCAGGTGGATATCTGCAACCGTTTAAAAGTTATAGAACTTTTTTCCATTTTCCTATACATTATTCCAATGGGAAATTTTCATGTAGAACTTCCCTTCATAACATTATTGTTAAAAATCACCTCGGCGACGAAAAATATTTTTTGACAATACTGGCTGCCATCTATTATTGGGACTTTTCATTGAAAAGCACATTTATTAGACAGCAGATTATAGGAATCGGTCGTTAACTTAAACCTCACCAACCGAAAGAGGAAGATAAACCACCAGTTTCGTCGGACGCTACGGGTATCTATGCATGCCTCGAATATTCATTTGTTTCAAGATCTTAAAAGCATCGGTGCTTAATTTCTTATGCAATGCAATTACATTTATGCCAACAGTGCTATTTGTTACGAAGTGGAACAGTGCTACAGCGTCGGAATAGGTGCTCCTAAAAGTGAACTTAGGTTTTCTATATTTATTCCATGTTGATTATTTGAAATGTTTCACTTCAGAATAATTTTATTGAAATTCAGAAATGATTATTTGAAATGATTTTGATTTATAGAAAAGTATTGCCTGTAAATATTGATGCTGGCATATTTTAAATTTTTCAATGTAACAATTCTCTGAAATTTCAGGGTATACAGTTACAAAATAAAATAATTCTTTATTTTTCTTAGAAATAGTTATTAAAGACGACACTAAATCTCCGGTCACCAGTTGTTATGCAAAAAACTTCGCCAAATATAATAACTTATTTCTATTTGGAAGAATAGAACATTTTTTTTAGTTTTGATATGTTATTGCATTATCAGTATTAAAAATAATGAATGTGAAGTTTAATAATTGCATTTTTTTTGTTACTGGGGTTAATTTCTATAAAAAAATATATATACAATTTTTTACATAATATAAGTTTTCGGCGCCATTTGGCGTTCAAAGAACATCACGAAGTATTTTATTTTCTGCAAAATGCATTATAACATCATATTACAGACTAATATTAGGAAAAACGTTTTTAATTATTAATTTTTAGGGATTTTTATATTTCAAAAAATATATATTTTACAAGAACATCAATTTATACGCAATAGCATGCAAAGTCGCTAATATAAAAATTAAAAAATAATAAATAAAGTTATCTCCATAACTATTCAAGGTAATTGAATAAATGTAGATAGGGTATAGAGAGCGATATTCGACTGGCTACGCTAATAAAAAAGTCGCACAGCTCTTACTTCACAAATTGACCACGAGCAACGCCGGGCCATATTGCTAGTATATATATATATAATACACAAATTTTATGAAAACAAACTTGCATTTTGAACAACTTGCGAAAATACTGTCTTTTAATTTATACCTTTCTTTACATGATATGAACAATATTTGAACTGTCATCACATTTGAACACTTACATGGACCATGGGTTGCGAACCAGTAGTAGCTATAGATTGGACAAAAAGTTTGGTACATAAACTCTGAATATTAGTAAAGAGTTTTACCATTAAGTGCCTCTCCTGAGAAATTCGAGAATTAATCCAATTTCCTTGATAAATTGTAAATTTAAAAGTAGCTTTGGGTTTATACACTGGGTAACTATTAATATTAATAAAATCTGAAAAATATAAACTGTTTTCAAATAATTTGTATTTTATGCATACAAGATATGCAATGAAAGGTAGTTGCATGCTATTTTTTTTTATACTTTAAAGATATTGAATGTAAATATTTGTTCAAAATGCTAAATTAGCTAACAAAAATGAATATAATAGTAACTGTTAATTTAACTTTTTCAAATTGAAATATTTAAAAAGAATTTGAAGGGCTGGATAAAGGCTTTAAGGATTAATATAAAATATACTTTAAAAGACATTTATTGTATTAAAATGTTAAACCTAATTATTTTTGTATTAGCAATTAAAAATAAAGGCATCAGGCATTAATATATATTTGACTTTTTATTAAATACCCATTGAACCTGTCTATTTTTTAAATATAAAATTAAACTCATTGTTAATTATTATACTAAATATTGTGTTGTCATGGTGATTATTCAATATTATATTCGGAAGTAAATTAAAATGGATTTTACGATAGTACAAAGTAAATAAGCCCACGTGAAGAATCAGCCATCTAAGCAATTTAAAAAAAGCTTCTATTGATCCTTCTTTAAATTCATTCTTAATTTCTGAAAAACGTGTTTTGTATTGTTATTTTTATTTTAAAATTTTTTTTATTTAAAGTACTTAACTTTCTTCTTTTTTTTTTTAATTGTAAAAGGAAGAATGCTCGTGTGGTACAACACACTAACTGCGACTTAAAAGTTTTGATTATAATCATTTTAAAGAATGTATTCGTAAGTTAATATACTCCATTCCATATTCTCCACTGGACTCTGGATTGGAGTCTCGCCTGATTCTAGCTAAAGTGAACCGAAGACACTTTGGAGATGGTAATGGTATAAATTAAATCTGTTGACTTTACTCTTTGCACTCCAAGAACACTTTGCGATTTATGTTCTTTCTGTGGAACAGTTATTCCTCTGTACGTTCTTTTCCAAAAAAAAAAATTATACCCATAAAGGAAAAAAAAAACTCTTATCTGTTTTGTATTTTCAAGAGAACAAGTTGAAAAAGGATTGATGTTCTAAACACAAGATCATGCTGTTCTCGTTTATTTTAAAGAACAGGGAAACAAAAGAACTGGTCGTTATGTTGGCGTCTGAGAGGCGACATCGGAGTGCAAAGGGTTAATAATGTCTTCACCTTTTTCATAGTATAAAAATTTAAAGGTTTGGGGTGTCAGCAAGATATGTTCAGACTTTGAACTAACACTATGAAGTATTATTTCTATGTTTTACCTACTGAATGGACCTCGATGATTGGCCAATACCCATTGGGTAGCTTTGTTAATCCAATCATTACCATAGGATTAAATAGATATTATATAATTATTATTATTATTGTTAAATAAATTATAGGAATTTAAATTATTTCATTTTTGGAGTGACGTATTGTGTAGAATCACAATATGAAAAATTAACCTTTTCTTTTTGTTATATTATTTATGCACCTGACATTTCTTTGTCGTAGTAGCACAGAACCAAATTCATTTTAGTATAAGTCTATTAAAAAAAGTTTGAAACTTAATATCCCTTCATATCTAATAGTCGTTTACTCATCTTTGATATGTCAGCCGGACCAATTCTTTTCCCATAAACTTAATAAAATAAATACTTGCCTGGCACAACAACAACATAGTAGCGGCCAGCATGATGTGTCTGGCTGTTAGTAATATAGTAATACACACACGCAAATGAGATGATTTATTGAAATATTTAATATTTTATTAAAATTAGTAGCAAATTCACTACCTCCAAAGGGCGGCTTAAAGCTCAAGCGACCGCTTGAGGAGCCAGACAATGGACAGAGCCAAATTTCTTTGAAAGATGATTTTTTTCAAAATAATATTAGTTAGGGCACGTGTTGGGTATTAAAAAAAATATTAATATTAGTTGCAAAATTGCATTATACATTTGGCCGTTTATATATATATATATAAGATATTTTATAAATCGTCTCCCCACTATAAAACTATACCATTACTTTAATTAACTTTAGATATCAACCCCTTTTCCCTGTGCCAAAGCATCCAACATATTTAATCTCAAGAAGCAATATTCCACTCTTAGTTTTCGGATGAGTCACCATTACACATGTGACTGCTTTCCCTCCCACGCCACTTCAAAAACCTGAACTCAAACTAACTAGAAAATGCGAAGTAAAAGTCGAGGAACCAATCGGAGGTGTCCAGGGTGTATTCTCTTTCTCAAAATCTCCATCTTGATACATATTCACGATGAGTGAGCCCCGCTGGTGATTTCAAGGTATCGGAACAGCTAGTATGTTGCCAACCAAGGTATCAGAAATTAGAACAGTTCCAAACTCAGTATGAGCAAACTAGCGGAATAGTTGATGCGTTTGCCGCTTCGTGGCAGCACCGTAAGGGGAACAAATAGCCAGTGGCCGGACACTTTACCCGCCCTTCCCCTACTAATAAGATTACTTGACTCTGTATATTCAAGTCATTATTCTCACAGCCCTTCCACCGTAGTTTCTGCCTGCCCCTTAACACTGGTTCACATTGTTTTGTAATTGAAAATAGTTTCGTAAATTGACAATGGTTGGCGTAGCTTAGCCAAATTGGTTCTTGCGCCATAAAACACGAATTAATAAGATTACAAGTGAAGTGGTCCGTGTGTTTGTTCGCGTTCATCTCAGAAACTAATGAACCGCTTTTAGTAAAATTGTAGTTTCTACTCAGCAAAAGGTTTTAAGGTTTACTTTATTTTTTCGATAACTTAATTAGAGTTATTTTTAACTAAAAAATATTTTCCTTATGTATATTTTCAAGTGATCTAAGAGTCAATTTTCTTTCGTGCTTAATCTTAGCGTCTGTTGCAACTTCTAAAGAACTAGTTCAAAAGAAATTTTCTCCCTTATTTTATGTCGATGTGTTAAAAAGGGTCGAGGTCTTTTTCGGTCGGGCGAATCAGCAACTCGAGACGATTTTCCTTATATTGGGTGAATTTCTTACAGCTAATCAGCTCATCAAACCGAGTGGTGCCTGGGAACCATTTCTCGACCGCGAAGTGTGAATATTTGAATTTTATAATTTTGTCAACTAAAAAAAACTATTTTGGTTTCGCTAAGGTGCAAGATTTGGGGTCAATCACTGGTATGCAGGGTCAAGAATACATTTTCGGATACTAATAAAATACAATCTCTGTAACCTCTATAAAGTAATATAAAGGTAAAAAAAAAATTAGGAAATGAATATCAAAGAAATTAATTTAATAATTTAATTACAAATACAAATAATGTCGAGCCTCCGTGGCCGAGTGGATTAAGGTGTCAGCTGGGAATCCGAGGGTTCCCGGTTCGAACCTGTGCGACGGACTAGACTAAAGAATAGTAAAAAGTAGTGATATTGCAATCGGAGGGTTGCCAACTTCGCTACCAAAATACTAGAATATCCTCCAGAACATCCACAAAAAATTAACTGCGTGTATACGGAACTAGTGCACGATAAATCTGATCGGGGTCCAAAGTCCCGACGTCTATTGAAGGCGTTGGATGCCAGCTCAGGTGTTGTCCTCGTCATCTGACCATGGTTTAAAAATACGAGGCATCATTCCCGGGTCTTTTCTTCGAGATAGGCCCCGAACCGTTGCCAGTAGCCCACTGTGCAGCTCTAGTGCTACGTTAATTAACCAAACCATATAATGACGACCAAGTACTTGCTCTAGGCCCAGTATGTTTGGTCCTGTCAATCTATCATCCTCACAATTATTTAATGCCGATCCAATTGCTTTTTAAAATTACCCACTCTTGAAGAATCAACATACTCAGACAAACTATTCCATTTGTCTATAACCCTATTAAACAAATAATGCTTTCTAACGTCCCAATTAAGCTGATATTTGTATAAGTAGAATCCATGACCTCTATTCACATTGGCAATATTAAATGCCAATCCCTCCACACATCACCCAATTTGATAAATCTGAATAAAGTCGGTCCTTTTTAAGGGGGTCCGATACCCAAAATTCGCAAAAAAAGTCATTTTTTTTTTATATTTAAAAAATAATATTCAAACTTATCTTAATAACTCACAAAAAACTGCTTCAAAAAATTCCTATTACTTTTTTAGTTATGAATGTTTTAAAGAGACACTATATTAATGATGTGTTCCTATAACATAGTTGTATCACTATATGTAAACTTTAAAAGCAAATATCTCTGTTCGTGGTTTTGAAATTTAATGAACACTAAAAATGCTAAGGCTTTTTTACTATTATACTTAAAATCATAATTTTTGTGTGTATAGCAAGATAAATATATTTTAAATAGATGTATGCATTCAGATTTCCTATTTTTACCATAATTTGTTTTTTAAAACCACTTGAAATGGAATTTTATTTTTTTTCGTCAATTTTTTTTCCAAAATTTCTAATATATTTTATTTTTTTAAAGTGATGTATCTGAATCAAAATTTCAATGCATACATCTATTTACATATTATTCAAAATCTTAAATAAAAAAAATTGCTTCAAAATATTGAAAAACAAAAAAGGAGTAGGAATTTTAAAATTGTTAAAAAATTTACTAAACTTTTAAATTAAAAATAAATGTGCAATTTAAAAAAAATAAAAAATTGAGCGTCTTAAAATGGATTTTTATGCATATTTAGAAAGAGAAAAAAAATTGGATTGTACAAGTATAAAAATAAAAAAAAAATGTCGAAGGTATCGGACCCCTCTAATCCTTCTCTCCTCGAGTGTATACATATTTAGAGTTCTAAGCCTCTCTCCAAAATTCATTCCCCGAAGTACCCTGAATAATTTTTGTAGCTCTATGTTGAACCCGTTCTAACAAATCAATATCCTTTTTAAGATATGCCTAACAAAACTCATATACAGTGGTAAAATTACCTCCCTATTTCAAGCTAGAAAAATTTCCAATGTTGACTATAAATTTCCAACTCAAATGATTTTTGTTCTTCTTTTTTCTCTAAAATTTGGGGGGGGCCAGATAGCCCAGTGGATAAAGGCGTCGGCTGGGAATCAAAGGATTCACGGTTCGAACCTGTGCGAGGACTAGACTAAAGAATAGTAAAAAAGTAGTGATATTGCGATCAGAGGGTTGCCAACTTCGCTAACAAAATACTAGAATGTCGTCCAGAACTTCCACAAAAATTATCGGCGTGTATACGGGACTGGTGCACGATAAATCTGATCGGGGTCCAAAGTCCAGACGTTTATTGAAGGCGTTGGGTGCCAGCTCAGGTGTTGTCCTCGTTATCTGACCATGGTTCAAAAATACGAGGCATCGTTCCCTGGTCTTTCCTTCGAGATAGGCCCCGAACCATCGCCAATAGCCCACTGTGCAGCTCTAGTGCGACGTTAATTAACCAACCACTAAAATTTGGCCCTCTGCTTAGTCCGACCCAAGATATCCGTCGCCAATAGCCCACTGTGCAGCTCCAGTGCGACGTTATTTAACCAAACCTAACCGACCCAAGCCATTTCTTGGGCTTTCAGTCGTCCCTGCACCCTGATTTTATAGGATAGAACAAAAACTGTGTTAATTTTTTTTACTTACATAAGTCTTCCACGATTACATAGGGGGAATCCGCCAATTCTTATAATAAATACATTAAAACTTATATCAAAACATAAATTAATTCCATTATTAAATTCTGATAAAAGGTTTTAAAAAATTGTAAATTTGCTCCTTGATAAATGTTTTTATTAATCGCCCTGGGCCTATTTAGTGATCAAGGACCTTTTCTACTGCGTAAAAAAGTACAAGTATATTCGCCCACCCGGTTTTTCATGCTAACCATTTTTGATTTGCATGCCGAAAATACCCTGATGACGTCGCGTTTTAATTTCAATTAATCCTTTTTGTCTTAATGACGTCGGCTATGGGACGGTTCGGTGCTAATTGACGAAAAAATGCCGATTTTTGGCCGCCCGCCCCGAATAAAACACGTGTGTCTGACGTGGGGGAGCCAAAAAGCAGCGGTTACGTCAATGCGCGCCGTGTTGCGCAGTGGCACGCGAAAGCGAAGAATAGAAATCCCGGGGAGAATGTTTCTCTTGCTGGAGGGCTGCCAGGATTTAACAGAAATCGCTCACCTAGGCGAAATTTATATTGAAAAAATCTAGCAAAATATTCATTTAATTTTATATCCTAGTTTTTTCCATTGCAGACGTGCAATATGAAACAATAATTATTTTTTAAAAAAAAAGTGCTGCCTGCATTTAAATTTTTTAAATTTGGAATTTTTATGAAAGAAATTAATTTTTTAAAAATAATAGTACTAAAATGTTCTGAAGACAAACAATGGCATTGCTCAGGCATGCGCAGAGGCTACTGTGATCTTCGATGTCAAGTGCGTGTTATAGACATAATTATTGTTTTATTAGTATCACTGATGGTCTCTTTTCCATCATATTAAGACATTTTTCGATTTCTTATTTTTAAAACTTTGTTTCAAAGCTAAAAAAAACCTTTAAAATTTCTGATAAGTGGCCATTCGACTCTCCAGACCTACCCTCTTTTATAGACTCGATTTCCACTCGTTTTCCCACATTAAAAAAAATATTTTTTCATTGTTGCTTTTACGTCCACACATTTGTAAAATTTATAACCCAGTTAAAAACTATTACCTATTCAGTGTTAAGAAAACAAAATTTAATTACAGTTCTTAAATCCGCTCGAAAACAAATAACTGATTAAAAAAAATCGTTAAAGCTATTTTTGAGAAATACCCGGTTATTAGAAATCCAATAACGACTACACGCCCTCTTTGAACGTTCGAATTAGGTATTTATGGTTGTTAATGGAAAATTTGTATATGAAATTATCATAGATGGTCTCTAGCAATTCATGTTTGATATATTTTGTTCACAGGTGTCCCTTAGAACAATTTTTAAAACCAACTTTTTTAAATTCATGGGATCTCAAAACATTTAAAACGCATAAAATGTATCTTCAAATCATTTTTTTGGAACATTAATTTTTATTAATTAGTTTTCATTTATTCGTTACTTCATTCGTCTTTAGGGGAAGGGGCTTAAGGGGGGGGGGATATATTATACGTGACATAGGGAAGAAGGGACTCAGCATTTGCGTGACAAACTAAAAATGTTGAAGGAAATGCTGATTTTTATCACAAATGTTGATATTTATTGAGTTTCTCGGAAATTGTGTAAATACATTTAAAAAATGAAGAAAAAATAATGAAATACCATTTTAATACCATGAAATTAATTATTTTTGTACTATTTGCGCGATAATTATATGATTAAAATTATATTAATTCAATTGATTTTCATTTATTAATAGTAAATGTCAATTATAATAATTCATTATAAAATATTAGGATTGTTTTTATTAGTAACAATGATGTATAAAACTTGCTAAAAAGTTAGTATCTACCTTTAATATTAGTAAAATGTTTTATCAATATCTGCTCCTCACGAGAATATATCCTGAGCAGTGGCTCCAGAACTTTTACCAAAGAAATATGGCAAGGGAAAGTATGACGTTTTTACTATTTAATTTTTTGTAAAATCTTTTTTGCAACACTTTATTTGGAAGAAAGTAGGTATGGTAGTAGCCATACCTACCATACCTGTTCCAGCGCCAATGCCCCTGAGGCGATATCGCTTTTCTCGCCCAGTGATTTTTTTTTAAATAAGAAATAATGTATTTTTCAACTACTAATAGCAGTTTAGAAATTACTTTGAAAAAATGAAGTTGGAAAGACTTCAAATGAATGAGGCATGTTTTAAAGTTAAAAAAAAAAATTATACATTAAAAACAATTTTGAATTATATAATTTTTTTTGTCTCTAAAAATTGTGGGAGACACTCAACGGACAAAATAATTTGTAAGCGAAATGTTATGCAGCATCAACTTTAATATTAACTAATTTCTAAATTAATATTTGTATTGAAACAAAAGTATATTAGGCTTATTACCCATGCGTTTCTTAACAAACACACTTAATATCGTAATTTTAGGATTTTACTTTTTGAGATACGATTTAAGCAACAGCGAAATAATTTAAAATTCTCCCTACGGCTGACTTTTTTGTTTTTTACATGATTTGCTACATGATTTTGGCGCTTCAATTTGCGCAAATATTTTTGAAAAAAAAAAAATTTGCTACTTGGGTTATATTTTCTAATAAGGATTTTTTTTTCAATTAAATAAACACATATTTTCAATTTAATGAGGTACAAAATTTGGAGGCAATCACTAGTCTGAAGGTCCAAAAACACGTTTTTAGAAAATAAAATCAAAACTATATAACCCCTATAAAGTAATATACAGGTAGAAATAAAATAAAAATGAATTTCTCAGTTATTAATTTATAATTATTTAAAATATATAAATCTAGGGAATGTCTGATGTTGACAACAAATATTTACCCATTTCACGAACATTTGATGCCCTCCTAAGTCGTGTGCCCCGAACGGCCGCTTGTGTCTTTTGGACCTTAAGTCGCACCTGTGTGTGTACTTATTTAAATAATAAGAAGGTAATTTTGGAATGATAAAAGGGATTTCAAAAGCAGCGGGATTGGTGAGCTGGGGCAAGTGCCCAGCCCACTTTTTAAAAATTTAAACCAATTTCCAAAGGAATTGAAAAAAAAAAATAGCATTTGCCTTTTTCACTTTTGAAGTACAATTGCTGCCACTACTCATACTATTCCAATAATTTTTCTTGAAAAACCAGAGTTATTTTCAAGAATATAATGAAAAATAAAAAAAAACTGGCAATATAATGTCCCCCCCCCCCCCCCGAAGTTTAATTTGAGTATATGTATATATCTACGGTAAGTCGTTTAAATTATCCCTGAGCGAAAAACGGGTATCGTAATAAAACACAGTTCTTTAATTTAGCTAATATTTAATGATGATATTGCTATCATTTGCCTTTTCACTTTTGAAGTACAATTGCTGCCACTACTCATACTATTCCAATAATTTTTCCTGAAAAACCAGAGTTATTTTCAAGAATATAATGAAAAATAAAAAAACTGACAATATAGTGCCCCCCCCCCCCAAGTTTAATTTGAGTATATGTATATATCTACGGTAAGTCGTTTAAATTATCCCTGAGCGAAAAACGGGTATCGTAATAAAACACAGTTCTTTAATTTAGCTAATATTTAATGATGATATTGCTATTCCACCCCAATCTCAATTGATCTCGTCTTTCCGGGTGTTTCGCAAACCGAATTCCCACCCAAAATCGATAAAATCTCTCTTCCACCAGACAAACAACGAAGCTGGCGACTCTTGGCCACCCTTTGGCCGCCACCTTTCCTCGCCAACCGGAGAGACGGCAACCCTGCTCGCGAGGCACCCACCTCGTCCCAGCTGATCGGGAAGAAAATCACCATCTCTCTCCCTCCTAAACAGCCATCCTCATCTCTTCTCTGGACATCCCGAAATCCGGAAGAGCGAGAGAAAAAAACGTCCGGATAATCGGAACCAACCCTCGACCATCCGGTATCTTCGTCGCCTACCGGATTCGGATAAACAAGTCTGTGTGTTTGGTAGCGACGAAAGAAGCAGAGAGGGACTTGTCAAATGGTCAGTTCTCTGTGGTGGTAGAGAAGAGATTTTGGAATCTTCAATGCGAATGGCGCACGATTCCTGGACATTTATGTGAACAATGTGATGTAGGTTGCACACACGGGAATGTGCAGTGTGTTAGGTATCGCACACGGAATGTGCGAATCGCGTTTAAAGCTAACCCTAAAAAACTCGGATGCTGTTGTGATTGAGATCGCATGAACATTAGTGCTGGTGTTGTCGTAGGATGAACTATGGTAAGTAGACGTTCATAAGCCTATATTTCATCATTATTTCTCCTATATTTCTCTATAAGACTTATATATAAACTTTTTAAGATAAATTGATGATTAAAACCATCTTGAGAGCGACTAAAGATACATACGAATTGTACAGACAGATGGCGGAGCAGTTATAGTATGTAGCCTAGCGTATGTTTAATTTTGAAGAGAAATTTATTTAAAAATGAGTTTATTTTAGCTATTTATATTTTATAAAAAATAATGGTTGATTCTAATGAATCTAAACATAAAAAAATTAGTTTGGTAAATAGTTTTATGATAATGATTTATAATTTATTCTGAATTAATTCGAATCATTAATGTGGAAAACATTGAAATTACATTTAGTGAATGCAGGCTATATTTATAATATTTTCATGTTAGGTTATATTTTGTATAAATTATTATGTACTAAATTTATATATAGTTTAAGGTGTTTCGTTATAAGTCGTATAAGGATATTACTGTATTTTGCACATCAAATATATTACTAAAAAATTAATGTTTTTGGGTATGCATTTACAATGAAAGAATATTCCACTTGAAATAACCTTTAACTGTCTGTATTAGATGGATTAAAACCCTTTGTTGTACTTTAGAAATAAACAACTTTGTGAAAGTTTTCAGAGAAATAACTAAAGTGTGTATATATATATATAATACATGGAGTGGTACTGTAAAATACATTTACAGTTGACAGAGTATGAAAGAAACATAATACGTATTTTTGGAGGGAAATACATACTCCAAATTACGAGAGTGAATTAACATGAGGGGGGGGGGGGGGGTCTTAAAAATTTTTATTTGGGTGATTTCCAAAACTAACTCAAATCAAAGTTAAAATACATTACATAATGTAAAGTGGAATAAGTTATCGTTAATAAGAAGGCTATTTTTAAAGACTGTAAACAATATTAAATTAGGAAGTTTTTAAAGATTTCTTTCAAATATTGTGTTTCAGAATACAATATTAGAAGATTTTCTGAAACAGCATTTCTTAGTGAATTATTATTATTTTTAAATATTAAAATTTAAATAAAGTTTGTGTTGCAAAATTTCTATAATTATTATTTATAAAATCAAAGCAAATTTCGGTAAGGAAGCGAATAATGGATAACAACGCTGTCAATTATAATCTATAAATTATTGAAGATATTGAATATTGAGTAAGTTAATTGTGTACCCATATTTATTTTGTGCATAATGTTATCAATTTAGGGTATAGTCTGGCTCCGATTAATTGGCAGATGGGTAACACCTCTTTAAGCTGGTTCCAAAGAAGTAACAAACGAGTTTGGGAGAATTGACCAATAGTCTTATCCAAAACCTATATATAATGTGACGTCACATTAGTCATTAAATTGAAGCCGAACTACTCGTAAAACATCTAATAATTTTACTCAAAACCACTTTTCATTGGTTTTTATTCAGCTAAAATACCAGGTCAAAAATAATTAAAAAGTAATTATTAATATTTATAAAATTCTGTATTCCTTCTTTTTTTCATTGCCTTTTTATTTTTTTATAATATGTTTACAATATGCCTAGTTTTTGTACAAATAATTTTGCCATGCCTACAGATAATGAAAAAAATATATAAAACAAATTATCTTTAATTTCATTCACCGTTCCCATACGATAATTGTTGAATATTTTATGCTTTTTTTGGATTATGTAAGAAAAAAGTTAGTATCGGTCTTTCTCATGTGTTCTATTTGTTTGATTTGTTCGTTTTTCTCAATTCCATCGATTCGTAGATTTTGTGCAATTCCATCGACTCGTTTGTTTCGTTTGGATCGTTCGATTCGTTTAGTTAGTTCGTTTTATTCAATTCGTTCGTATGCTTGATTCGATTTCTTCTATTAGTTTCAATTTTGAACCGAACGAATTAAGTGGAACGATCAAATTAAACGAATATAAATAATTAAACAAACAGAACGACGGAAAGAATCAAAGGAATCGAACGAACCGAACTAATTGATAGAATAGAATGAAATAGGATGAATGAACTAGAATACTCAATAGAATGAAACGAACGAACCGATTTATATTTATTTATATAGTTCGTCTAAATGTCCTCTATCACGACACATTGTTTTCAGGGTTTAGATAAGCTAATTGGTCGATTCATTCCGACGTGCATGCTGATTGGCTAAAACCAATTTGAGGGGCGTCACCACACGCCAATTAATCGTAGCCACACTCTACACAATATATAAACAGTTGATTTTCACTACTGTCTTATTGTCACTATTATCTCTAAAAATCATTTCAGGACCCAATATTGTACTGAAGTATGAAGAGGTCTCCATTACATTAGGACTGAAAGAAACCTCAAAACTGAGTCCGTCATGAACCACACAGAAGACATGCGGAACAACCTGAAGAGTCCGGTGACTCTCCAGATATCGATGGCCACCAGCAACAGCAGTCCAGAAGACTCTGTTCCATCCACCCCACGGGCACCGTCCCCGAACTGCCTCAGGAACTCCAGCACCAGCCTGGAACACCTGGCGCTGGGACCACCCCCATCCCTCAAGACCAGGAACCTGTCGGTGGACTCGTCTTCGTCGTCCGGCAGTGATCCGGCAGCATGCCACCAGCGATTCGGCAATGAACCGGCAGTGGGTCAACAGCGATCCCCGTGCAGGTCCCCGGTGCCGCCGAGCAGCCCCCAGGGCGCCAGGTTCAAGCTGGTGCGAGAGGGGCTGGTGCACGTGTGCAGGCTGAACCACACCAGGACGGTGATCAGCAAGCTTCTCAGTTCCAGGTTCCTGAGGAGGTGGGAGGGGCACCACGTGGTGCTAGAGGACACCTACATCACCTCCAGACACGTGAGTTTGTACACTTGAAAACAATTTGTATATTTTTATCACTTCTGTCCGAATTTTGAAATATTTGCGTTAATAATTTTTCATTTTAAATATAATGATCTATGGCAATAAAGATAATTAACACAAAATTTCAGAACATTTGAATCAAAATTAAAAAGAAAAGTTATAAAATCTTTTAATTTTACTTTTAATTTATTTAGTAAAATTTGTAGAACACTTTATACAAAATGCATAACGTTTTCGATTCGCCTAAGGATAGTGAAGACTATATATAGAAGGTGTGCTCGTTTTTCGCTTTTTGAAAGTGGGCAAGGAAAGCACATTTTTGACGTCATTTTTGCTCCGCCTTACTACGGGTTTTTGATCATTCTCATTGGCTGTGTGTTTCAAGCATTGCTACTTAGGTTCGATCCCCGGTTGGGTAACAACTGGTGATTTAATTTTTAATTAGCAAAATAATGTAAATATCTGTAAATAATTGTGTTCAGGTAGCTTCACTACTAATCCGTCCTTGTTTTGTTATGTCCCTGTACTTTACTTGATTGAAATTGTAACTCATTTAATATGTCCAATACAAATGCATTGACCTGATGTTTCCTACCCCCATTTTACTCTTTCAAAATTCATGGAAATGCTCTCGTGGCAGCTAATATTATTTTAATACGCTTAATTTATTAAACAAATCTTTTACAATTTTTCCATACTAAATGCAATCCTTAAAATATAATTTAAACTCATAAATTGAAGTAAAAGTAACTAAATAAAGTTAGCTTATCACTTTTTAATAGTTCACAAAAAAAAAACGAATAGATGGCAGCACCTCACAAACGAGAGCATTAGACACACCTATAGAAAGCGGAGGTAGGCGTCACTATGACGTCAAAAATTTGATTTCCCCGCCTTCGTCAGACAGCGCGAGAACGAGCACACCTTATATATATATATATATATATATATATATATATATATATATATATATATATATATATATAATATATATATATATATATATATATATATATATATATTGAAAAGGAAAAACATTAATGGAATTTTTGTGCGAAATATTATTCTTTTATATAAATTTAAATAATATACATTAAAATTTGTATTCAAAAATAATAAAAAAATAGTTGTCCCCTTAGTAATGACTTGTACTCGACGGGGAACTTTTTCTATAATAATCTACCAATGCATATTATAACATATTTGCAACGATATTTGCTATTATTTCCCCACCACTAGCTACCATAGTTCATTATGTGAAGCACTATTTTAGCATAAGAATCAATAATTGCGGTTAATTTATACTATTTTAAATAATTAAATGTATATTCAAAATACATTAACATATTTGAAAAGTTAACAACAGTATAACAATATTAAAATTATTTTGAGGCAACATTTCTTTATTTTAGAAGTTTCAATTAATAAAAAATAAAAAAAATTAATGTATGCAATTTATAGGAAGATTTAAGGTTACTTTTACTCTGAGAAAAAAAATGTTTTCATATAACGTGGTTAAGAAACGCTACATAAATGGTTAATGCAAATAGAAGATACGCTACCATTCAAAAGTCATATAAAATAATTCTATTTTTAAAGTTTATTTTGGAAATTCATTTGAAAACAACTTTGTTTAAGCAAAATTTTTTAGCGTTACACTGAAAACGCTGAATGATCACTAAAAGTCGAAATTTTTTTTAAATAAGAAGCTTACTAAACATCTTAGTACCTATTTCTGAAGCTGTGAAATAATCAAAATACTATATTCAAATCGATTCTCAAAGTTGAGCTAAGGAATTTCAAATGCTTAGAAGTTTGAATGACTCTTTTGAAAAATCAAGTTCTTTATGCACATCTATTTTTCTAAAGAAAAAGTGAACGTATTTGAAATTTATTTAAATCCTCGTTTATGAACTTTACTTTAATTGATGACTTCAGCAAATAAGAATGTAATAGAAAAATCTAAAATAATTTAAAAATTCAAACATTTTGGTATTTATTTAATTTTAATTTTTTTTTAGGAATTCTGATAGATATTTCAACTGAAATTTATAATTTATGTTAAACCCAAATACCCACCTTCTAAAAGTTAAAACAGGCAATTGCTAACTATTATCCGAAAAAATATTTCGTCAAATTGAAAAAGTTCATTTTGTCATTTTTTCACGCGGCTTATTTCGTCAAAAAAAAAAAAAAAATTGAAGACAATTTCAAATAAAAATGAGCGTGCTCTCTCACATCCCGGATCTCTTGGTCTGAAGTCAAGCGCGCTATTGACCGTGCCAGAAAATCTTGTTCTAATAGTTGCGATATACGTATAAAAATCAGAACCATCGGAAAAGAATCGGAGTAAATTAGTTTCGTTAAAAATTTGAAAATTCTTGTTTCGTCAAAGGTCACGTGACTCAATGATGAAACGAGTGTCAAAATTGACAAAAGTAGCTTTGGCGATCACCGAATCCTCAAAATGAGAGTATTTTTCTGAGAGTATTATTTCTTATACTTCTCCCTATATAAAACATAAGGTAATGAAAGAATTGGTTTCGGATCAACATTTTAATTTTAATACTTTTATTCGTTTTAATGTCCTGTATGGCCTTGATTATATATGCAATATATTTATTTTTGATAAAATATATCTTAATTCAAATAAAAGAAAACCAAATACTGGCATTTTTTTTTTGTAATTGCAGACAATTTAAAAGAAATAGTTTGAATGCTTTATTTTTAAAATTACTTTTTAAAAGAAAATTATGGATCAATATAGTTTTTGTTTTTAATTTATAGTAACTTCAAGGCGTCAAGATAATTTGATTTTACAGTCAGTATTAGTTTTAGAATTATAAAAATGTATGTAATTCTTGTGTTTTCTCGGGACTTCAGTATAAATTTCAAATATTTACTTGACCTACATTTAGCAATTTTTTTTAAAATTCAATGGGAATGCATATTTTTTATTTATGTACACGTAAAATAAGCATTTGTAAAATAAAATATCTTAGATTAATAAATAAATTGCTCTTTTTTATAAATATTGTATCCGTTCTGAAAAAAAATATTTTAATATTTTCATTTTTCAGGGTAACTTTTTTGTTATATGAGCTTTTTTCCTATTTCTAGACATGTTATTTAGACAATTACAGTTTTAACACAAAAATTGCCTAATACATCATATATTAGCTTTGAAAAACAAAATATAAAGTCTACAAAAAGATCAGAACGGCAGTGATACGATATTAAATTTCTAATATTTTAGAAATCCGAACCATCTATAGAATAAGTCACATTTCTTTTCCACAAAATAAATATATTTTTATCAATTTTGTCTTTAAACTGGAGCAATGCCGCAACCCTCAAGCCATCGTAAACAAGCTCTTCAAAAATCGATTAAATAAATACCAAGATGGCCAAACGAAATTTAGCTCTCTTCCCGGATTTACCTAGAACCGTTGCCACTCATCAACGGTAAAATGATCGTGGAAAAGGATAAAAATATTAAACCGAAATCTCCACTTTGTACCCCAAATCATAACATACTATTTATAAATTCACTTCAATCTTGATTCAAGTTCGACGCATTAAAAATCTTTCCAATGAGTACCTTGCATTTCATAAAGCATCTGGATAAAGGTTCATAAAAGAACAGGTCTACCTGTAACTATGATCGTTAACGGTTGCTACTCGTCATCAAAAATTCAGCAATGTTCAAGTGCTTTTTGATGACGTATTATTGAGCACAGTAACCGACTGCCTTAGTTACAAGCCTATCCGTTATTTTATCAACCTTATACCTGCGGTTGTCATGACAACGATGAAGATATCTTAAAACACGTGTTTGTTTGGTTGCTATGGTATCGGAAGAAAGGAAAATCCGCCGAATGCTTCTCTTCTCAGAAGGCTTTGTTCAATTCTGAGTTCTCTTCTAAAATGGGTTTAAAATCCAATACTGTAGTTTAAAAAAAGATTCTTGAGAATACATTTCGTCGCTCGAAGAGCAGGGGGATATTTTTGCAAGAATGAACGTCTAAATACACTTAAAAGCGGACGCCTAATTCCATGATTGAACTCGAAAGTTTTGAAAACCAGAAGACGGAAATAAGTTTAAGAATAGAATTGAGTTTTGAACAAGTTTTCGAATATTTCAACTTGCGTGGGTCCTTGAGTGAGAGCATTGAAAATGTACGGAAAATGTTTTGTGTGCAATTATTTTTTGTGTCTTAAATGTGCAAAAATAAGTTATGGAATTTAGAACTTTTAGGAAATAAAGAAGGTGGGATTGTTTTTGAAAATGATGCAGAATTTTCTAGAACTTTTCAAACTTTATTTACTTTTAAAGGGAATATTAAAAATGAGAAGGAAATGTTTTGTGTGCAATATTTTTTTGTTCCTTAAATGGGCAAATATAAGTGAGGGGTTTATGAAATTTAGAACTTTTTGGAAATAAAGAGGGTGCCATTGTTTTTGAAAATAATGTAAAGTTTAATAGAATTTTCCGCACTTTTATTTAGTTTTAAAGGGAATATTGAAAATGAGAAGTAAATGTTTTGTGTGCCATATTTTGTAATGCATGTGTGATTACTCCATTAACATTGGGTAATTCCATATAAACACGGATTATTAGTATTAAATTATAGTAAGCATATTAGTAAGAACGCATATTACGATTTATATAATCGTATTATTATTTGCCAACAAAGACCCAATATATGACGGTTTTTACGCATACTCGCTTCACGTTTGTTTTTAAAGTCGGCGCAGCGATTGATATATTTTTCAGCCATTCTAAGCCATAGATTTCTGTCGTTGAGTCTTTTTACAGACCGTAGCCTCCGCATTATAATCTAGTTAGGTTGACCCCGAGTATAGTCCTTGAATATTTTAAATCCATACACGTTTCGAAAATCTTTCAATAAGGAAAACTAAAACTTTGAAACAAAATCAAACCATATATCTTCAATAATTACTTATATTCATCGCATCGAACTGAAACTTGGCAAACTAAAGCTGTTTTCTTCGAAACTTTAGAATCGATTTGAAACGTACTCTGCATTTAAATGTTTCTTGTGTGGCCATCAATGGTGCTTTGGAAAAGTTTTTATGGGGGTCAGGAAGGAAAAGGTAGGCTAGATGAAAGTTTTAGTACTTTTGTGTTTAAATGTCAATAGTTTCTTCAAGAGTTTAGTTAAGAAGAATACACGCTAAAAGTCTAATAGAAACCAAAGATAATGGAAACTTGCAATATTTAACGTTTTGAATTTTTTTAAATGCTAAGTTTTAAAAAAAATATTTATATTTTTTCATCCAATGTTTTATTAGAACCTTTGAACTATAATACATAAGAATTAGATTAAAATTTTGATACTACATATATTTGATTTTTATATTAATTGCTATTCATAATAACACACACTTTTTCATTGAATTTTTAATTTTTAAAAAAAAAATTAATTAAAAAAATACTACAACTTATACAGCTAATTAACACCATTTATAATATACATATATTTTAAAATATTTTTAGAAGATGTTACATTTATTCATTAATAATAAAAAAGATTAGATTTTCGAAAAAAACTTAGCATAAAGGAAAACCAAACATTGAGAAAAAACAATTTTAATTCTTGTCTTGCAGCATAAAATCTCAAATAACCTATTAAAAACATAGGTACAGTTCTAGAATTTTGCAAGTATATTTAGGACAATAATTTTATCAAATAAAAAAATAAATCGAAAATTTTACACATTTTTGGGTACTGTGTCCCACTTAAAGTTTAAAATATTAAATTAAAGTTAAATTTTTTATATAAAATTATTATGTCTATATTTCCTAGGATGATAAAAGAATTTTCTTAATTTGTATCTAAAGTTTTGGTACGTTAAATATTAATAATAGTAATTGTATTCGGAAAATATAGGCATGCATTTTTAGGAATGACGAAATCATTAGGGAATCCTAGTGTTGCACCATAGTTCTTTAATTATTCACAGTCAATCTTCATTATCATTATTATTTTAATAGTGTGGTGGTATGTTCTCATTTATGTATAAGTAAACAATGACACTATATATCTTTATGATCTGTTTCGCGCAAATTTCCTACCACTTTACTCGTTTGGTATAGAGTTTTACAGAAAGTTGATTATGTGTATTATTTCTTTATAAGATAGAAGCAAGTAAAGATTGCAAGTTATAAATGATCTTAAGATAGGGGTATAAAACATTTGAAATTTTAATACTTCCCTTCCTAGCCTTAAAATATTTTATACAAAACTTTAGTCGAGTTTTGATTATGATAATTAAAAAAAATATTCAGTGGCTGTATTTTAAATATCAATAGAGTTATGACCAATTAAAAATTTTGAAGAAAATACCATAGGATAAAAATTACGATATACAAGATGTATGAGAAGTATCTTCACAACTTTTACACACTATAAAATCTAAAAGAAATAAGATAGCTAAGTTACGTTGCTTGTACATAGTGGCGGCGATTCGGGGGGCAAAGGGGGCGGTTGCCCCGCTTTTTTTTCTTTCGGATTTTGCCCCAGCATTTTTATTTTTAAAGTTTCCCCCTCACTTTTTTAGTATAGCACTTTTTAAAAATAAAATTTAAGTCAATTGTTTTACTGCATTGCCAAAACCAGGAAAAATTTCGTACACCAACTCCCCCACCCCTCCTACTACTGCAGACGATAAACGCATTTACTAAACAAGTGAATGTGTCCAACGACCATCGCAAGCACTTAAACAAGGCCAGGCCGTCATTTGAAGTCTCATGTCTCTGTAGCTAGTGTTTAAATAGCTACTAAAAGTAAAACTACGAATTTTTTTAGCCTAATTTGAAAAGGTTTTGTTACACATACATAAATTTATTAATTTTTCAGTTATCCGGTTTCCAATATTGAAGTAAATGAACAGATGAGTTGTTCTCTCTCTAGATTAATATACATATGCTTTTGTAATATTATATTTCTATTATCGGAAATGAACATATTTATTATTTTTCTGAAAAAAATGTTTCAAAGTCGCCCGAGTCCAATTTTCTTTGCCTTTCAACTCTCTCCCTCCCCGTCTCTCTCTCTCTCTCTCCCCCCCCCCCCCCGTTTGATCTTGCCCCCTCACTTTTAGAACCCAATTGCCGCCACTGGGGTAACGCCACTGCATGTAACGGTAACTAACACATAGAGTTAATTTGTTCGCAAATTAAAAACAACAACTTTAATTAAAAAAAAAATTAAATAAAAAATAAATAAATAATTTTTTTTTTACAAATAAAACTTTGTGTTACATGTAAAACCCACAAAGCTTAGCTCTCTTATTTCTTTAGTGTTTTATTGTTTGCCAAAGTTGTAAAGATAATTCTCATACACCCTGTACTTCGTCAATGAAATGTGTTTCTTACTATTCTTAAAAAAATTGTGGTTGAATCGGCATCAATCGTATTTAAAAAACAAATGCTGTAAATTACGATATTTAGTTGCCTGGTAGCAAAGAAGGTAAGAAAATCATTAGCCTTATTTTTAATGTATTTTTCATCCCTTTGGCTCATTATTTATTGAACAATATAATTTTTATTAACAAGACAGCCCATTTAAAAGGTTTAATTATGTAATTTTTAACACATATTAAACAATCGAATCATTTTCAGCAATTACAATATAAATACCTTTTTTTAAATTCAAACACCAACCCACATCACATGGGGGTCTCTTAAAAATGCGTATCCGTCTTCATATCACGGCAATAACCCAATTGCGGCCGAAGGGAGCCGGGTTACCATATTCCCAAAGAAGAGCACAATTGTTTATCGCCCAGACAAAAGGTTGCCATGGGCCGCAATTGGAACTTTCCGCATATCACAGTCCCATTCTTTTCGTTTAAGAATCGAAAATACTTAACCTTTTGTTTCTTCTTTTTTTTCAGCCTGGTGGATTCATGGAAGAGGCCATCCCTTACAGGATAATCCAGGATATTTATCCTGTCGCCAGATGGGACTCCTGTGGAAGATTCTGCATCCGGGTCGTCATTCCGGACGGGTCTCTCCTCTTTCAGGTTAGAGTTTGGAATATAATTCATTTAATGGGTTTTCATGTTAACATAAAACTAGGAAACTTGATTATTTGAGAGCCGTCGCCGTGGATCGAGGTTTCTCACCCAACGTCGTTGATAAGGCCCTACATAATCCACTTAAAAAGCCACTTAAAAATTCTAGTCTATCTGAGCGCTCTAATGCTTTAGTTGTTTTACCATATTATCCCCAGATCAGCCTTCAAATTTCTAAAATTCTCGAGAGGTTCGACATACATTCCATTTTTCCCCCTATCAATAAGATCACCTTCACACAACTTAAAGACCCTATTGACGATCTTAATAACTGGGGCATATATAGTATTTCATGTCAATGTGGCATGTCATATATTGGTCAAACAAAGAGAGCATTAAGATTTCGTATCAAGAAGCACCAAGCACATACTGTTAAACAAGAAATAAAGAAGTCCTCCATTGCCAAGCACTCTTGGGAACATGGTCATATATTTAATTTTTCTAACTCACATTTAATTTGCAAACCTAAATCTCCAGTTGAACTTGACTTCCTGGAGGCGTTTCATATTTTTAGCAATATTGATTCGATTGTCAATGAAACGTTTGCGGTCCCAGTATTTCCCGCTTGTTGGCACACAATAGTTAACTCCAACCGATTGAAATAGTTTTTTAGTTTTTGTTCTTTGGCAAAACTTTAAATTTCTGGATTTATGTATTTGTATTTTATTACACACAGACTTTACATTTTCCGCTGATGAAGGCTGATGTGTCACCCGAAACATGTCCGGATTATACGGACTGTTATTGCGTATTTTAACGTTGCATTTGTATTTTAATATAAAACTAGGAGGCTAAACTAATGCTTGTCAATTTATCATTTTTATAAATATTACACTAATACATATAAGATGAAGTATGTGTTGGATAATTTCTAATATTTATAAAAGGATCTTAATTTCTTATTTAGGTATCTAACTGTTACATGAGAGACCAATGGCTGCATTCCTTGTTGTGGAAGGTATTTGTTATTCATTTAAAAACTTCGTTTAAATATATTTCGAAGTTATTATTTATAATTATTTTTGCATTTTAATATAAAATATTTAGGCACATCTTAAGTCAATTTGGAACAGATGTAGTATAGGACATTTGGCGCGTTTTTGTTTTTGGTGACGAAAAATTGCCGTTAAACAGCGCTATGACGTCATAGGGTTGCCAGAATGAAAGTCGCCACAAGAATCGGAAGATACCAACAATTTCATGTGGTGTTGCCATACTAGTAATTTATCGCCCCTATAAAACACGCCAAAAAAAAACCTCGCGCGCCAAATGTCCTATACTACATCTGTACCGTCAATTTGTTTAACACTTTAATGGAAAAATACAAATCTTCAGTCGAATATTTTTTAAACGTTCTAATGTGAAAAGTGCCAATCTTAAGTCAATTTTTTTTAACGCTTTAATGCGAAAAAGTACAAGTCTTAGGTGGAATTTTTTAAAAACGTTTTAGTGCGGAAAAGTTGTTTTCTATAATAAGAAGTAAAACGTCGTACAAAATTAAAAATCGGTTGATATCTTGCGCTTGCGCATCGTTTGGATTAATTTACCCAATTGAACAATGTTCGTCAATTTTGTTGAAGAACTGTTATTAAAGACGACTGATGTTATAAATATTTGTATTGGTAATAGTTTTTTATGGTATAAAATAGTTGTGAGGCGATTATCTGCAAAGTGACTAAAACAGTGAAACTTCCAAACGTTTTGTAAATTCCTGTTTTTTTATTACATTGCCCGACCGGAAAACATTAAAACATTAATGGTGTTCTACTTTATTTAACTTTATTGAACCGTAAAAAACGCATCACAAATTGTCGCATCTCGATCTTAGAATTTTAAGATATATTTTTTAAAAAAATTACGAAAAATGGTTAATTTCGTCAATTTCTAAGCACTTTTAGTTCAATGCATTCAAAGTTATTTTTACGTCTTTTTTCTTATTATTATTCACTTTTCCGCACTAAAACGTTTAGAAAACACAAATTACTTTTTATCGACCCACCTTATTAAATAATTTGTTAACTTTAGAAGAGCTTGTATTATCATTTTATATTTTAACCTTTTGCATTTCAAGAACTATTTTTGACGTTAAATTTATCTTTCTTGCCTTTTACCGTAGTTAATGTTCTTTTAACTAAAATCTTTGATGATCGTCATTGACAATAATTATAATCTGTTTTGGAAGTTACTGAGAGAACACGTTAACTAAAGAACGGCGTTTTGTAGATCAGAGAATAAAAAAATAATTAAAAAAAATTATCAATTGGGAGGTGACAATGGAAGGAAAAGGATTAAGAATGTCAACATTATTGACAGCGAGTCAATTTATTCTACTAATGAATATGAAAGGTACAAAATTATATACAATATATAAAAAAATATATTTAGGAAATTTGATCAATTTTAGATTTTTCTTTTAACTAAAGAAATGCTCATAATAATAATTTATATTTAAATTAAATAAAATTGTGTTAGTATATATATTTTGCTTTTTGTTATTCTGTGGTCGTCACAATAGTGTGTCAAAATAAGAGAAAGGAGCGTCTGAAAATATAAAAAAAGATTTTGATGTAACTAACTATTTTTTTTTTAAATATTGCTCACATAAAAACACAAATATAAATGTATATTCTTTTTTATGTAAGACAAGTTTTTCCTATCAGCAACTTAAAAAAACATAAAAGACCATTAATGACCATTAACTTGAATGTTAATTTTATATATAATTAATTTTTGTGACTCAATTGCTACATTGTTGTTAGTAAAAAAACATTTAATCCCTTTAAGCATTTTAGAATAGTAATGAACAGTAATTAGTTAAATGATATAATAGTTTAAAACGAAAAATATTTTTTGATGGCGTTTAAAATATATTAAAGATTATATTTTTTCAGAAATTTAAAAAAAAAAAATGAAAGTTAATGCATTTGGCTGCTCATAAGGACGATACATTTTTTTAAATGCAAAATGTTTTTTAGCTTAATTTAAATATTTCAATATTTCTAACTTATCAAGTATTTTAATTTCTACAAATATTTAAAACATCAATATTTTTACCACTGTATTCATCATTATTAGGTAAAGATTTTTGAAAGGGATTATTGTATTTGGGTCAACATTTCGGAGTTTTTGTTTCACTTCACATAAATTCGTTTTAAGATCTTTAAAGTGCAAAAAGTGTTCTTTAATCCTCAGAGCGAACATCCTTTTTGATAAGAAATGTCAAAATGTGCACGCAATTTGTTTAATTTTAAAACATAATCTATGTTGTGGTATTTTGTAAATCTTTTACATTGAAATGAACTGTTATTTAAAAAAGTAGTTTTCAATCTTTAGGTTAGCTACACATTGTAACTAAACTATTCAGTTGCCTGCAATTGGAAACCTCAAATTGTATTTGCTAACTGAGCAACTTTTTAATTGCACGAAATATCCTCTCGATCGCTTCCGCGCTAAAAACTTTGGCAAATTATCGTGAATTTGTCGATTTTGCATAGATTGGTAATCCGAGTTTGACGATTTTTTGTCGTCATTTTGACGATTGCGAAATTTGAGACATGCAGTCCAAATATAATTTTTTAATCTCTAGTATTTGGCGTGCAATGTTTTAGTTACTCATTTGATTAAAAGTTGCAATGCAATTGTTGCTAGTTCGTAACTAGCTTTAAGTAGTCACATTTCGTCTAATCTAACATTAAATAAAAGGAGCATTGCTTCATTTTAATAACACTACAAGAAATTTACTTTTAAAAGATTACAAAAAATCTAAATAACATATTCATTTTTTAAATAAAATAACTATTTACAATCAGCTATGTTTAACTTAAATTAGATTATTATTATAGAACATTTTAAATGAATTATTTATTAATTTGCTTTTTTTTGTCATTTTAGAAGAGCGTGTTCAGGTATAGGAAGATTTTAGATTGCTGCACAAGGCCCGAAATTTTGCTCAAAGAACTAAAAGTAAGTGAAACTAAAACATTTAAGGACCCTTGCGGTAGATTGACAGATTGTATGTTCTGTCCTTCAAAATTGTGTTTAATCTTACTACACTAAATAATTATAGCTCTGAAAACTTCAACAATGACTTTAAAAGCTATATTCACTATATATTTAACTTTAATTTATAATTAATTAATTGTTATTTTTACAGCTAATTAATTGTTTATTTAAAACTATTTAACTGTTATTTTCACTAACTCAATTAGCGTGATAATGCTTTATTAAAAGATATTTTTCTTACAGAACCTCGTGGATTTGGTTCTTTCGACCCCATTGCAGGATGAAAGCATTTTTCACTCAGCTTTGGATGTCATTTCGGAAGTCTTGGTGAAAGTAAGAGATAAATTACTTTTTCTTTATACACATTCTAAATATCTTGTAACTCACTGCTAAAATAATCTACCTAAAAGATAACTTTGAAGATAGTCGGGCTTTGTTCTGAATTGTCCGGTATTCTCAAGTATCAGGTGTTCTCAAGTGTCCGGTGTTCTGAATTGTCCAGTTTCCGCAAGAGTGTATACGAACCTAAGCTTTGCGCTGGAACAAAGCTTTACAAATAGAAACAATTAAATTAAAATAAAGTCAATTAAACATAAAATATAAACAAATAAACATTAAATATAAGCATTTACACATAAAAAATAATGTGAGCAGGATTACACACAAACATGATTATCTGTTTAATCAATAATGGAATTATACACTATAAGTAAAAAAGTATTTAAAAATGATTGAACCTACTCGTTTTTCTTTGAGTACGATCGCATCGTAAATGAGCGATGATGTACTCAAATTTAAGTAATCGGACTTTCGCAAAAATGAACAATGTGATTTAATATTGCTCATCTCAGCTTCTGTTCAAAACATCTTAACAAAGTGATCTGACAAACTTAAACTAGATGTTCAGAAGATGTTTTTCCACATTATTTGATGCCGATTGCTTAAATGAAAACTGAGTTATTAGTTTTATCTTACTTCACATTCTTTTCTACACCTTTTAAACATTATTTCTATTTATAACTTCTTGAAGTCGCCTTTGTAGTTTAGCGGGTAAGGCACTGGACTGCAATGCCTGAGGATCTGGGTTGAGGTTCCCCGTAAGTCTTGGTTGTAATTGTTGATATTTATTGAAAGTGATTTGTGAAAGCAGCCTATGTAGGAAAGCATCTACTCCTTTTTTTCAATTTTACTCATTGCAGTACTTTTGAGTACATGGCTTTTTCAAAATTAAAAATTATGTATTCGGAGCCATGATAGGCATAGAATGTACTTAACAATTAGTACATTTTGTTTATTTTTGAATACTTATTTTTAACAGTGTATAAACATTGTATATATAAATATTATAGAAATATTGTATATGTAAGTTTGTAGCTTGAACTTAAAATTGACTTTAGGGAAAAGTATTTATACATTACTTAATAGATTTGAGTATGGTAGACACTGGACATTGGAATACAGAATGGTAGAACAAAAACACTTAAAAAGTATATTGAAATTGAGCACCTGTAACCAATTTCTATTGTCTCTGCGGGCAATGAAACTTGCTTACATATATAATTTTCCAGCATTAGTGCATGTGTGAAGCCTCACAAGTGTAACTATTATACTGTTTTCTGTTTAAACCTTTTAAAGTAAATTTATTTAATGTACACATGGTAAACGAAAATTTCTGGGTTTGTTTATTTACGGAACGTACCGCATTAATTTGTGTGATACAAACAGTTACTTTTGTATACTTAAAGATTCTTCTATCTCTAAAGAAAGAAAATAATGTAATTTAGTTAAAAATTATAATATTTTGTTTATTAAATCACTTTTTTGTCATCACTTTAAGTTGCTAAAACCGGGTGGCAACATAACCAGGCCAATCGGGAAATCAGGGAATTATCATGGACATTTTTAATTCTGGAAATATCAGGGAAAAAGTCAGGGAATTTTTCAAAATTTCACAAAAAATCAGGGAAATTTTCAAATTTGGATCATTAAAACGACAATTATCGTTTATTATGCCCTCTATTATGGGGAATTTAGTTGTCAATATTTCTTTTCAGTCTTGAAAATTAAAAAAAAAAACTTGTTATGCACATTTTCATATTTTGTTTGTTTTATTTTTGTAAAAACGTTAACCACTGCTAGAGGGTGAAGCAAAAGCAAAGTGTAATGGACCTTGAATTTTTAGCAACGTGTATTTAGTGAAGATCGCAATAGGAAATATGAAGCATGTAAAACATTTAAAATTATCTATAAAAGAAATAATTTGAAAAAACTTGCTTTTTTGCATTGCTTCCTGGGAACATGTTTAATTACTAATATACCTGTCGCTATTGCATAATTTGTGCTGTATCCATAAATTATTATTTTGACTGTCAATAGGTATTGCTTATAATCAGGGCCTGATTACCGAATAGGCTCAGGAAGCCCAGGCTTACACTTTATATTTTTGAGGGGCCTCCCAAATCACACATTTTATATAAATATTTAACAATTCTAACATAGTTTTCCACTAAATTTACCTTAAAAAAGTGACATTACTCACTTTAACAAAAAGAAAAGAGTTATCACTTGTGTTAAATGTGTTCAAATATTGGAAAAATAATCAAAAACATACTAAAGAATATTAGGAATATTTTCATTTCTTATTAATGTTTATTAAATATTATTTATAATGTGTTTCGTTGCCATCCAGCGGCCAGTATTTTAGTGCATGTAAAAGCTCGATTGGATGTTTTAGGGTTTATATGGGAGCAATGGGGCCCCCATTTATAGGCGGGCTTCCCTTGCTTCAATGTCTTAATCGGGCCCTGCTTATAATTTTTCATTTATAATGCAATATATTTATTAAATCATAACGTGGATACTTTGTTTCTATACAAAGCATGTATTGCAACATTTCTTAATGTAATTGTAAAATCGGGGACATTTTTGTGACCATCATGGAAATCAGGGAACTTTTTTTTCCAGAAAGTTGTTGCCACCCTGTAAAAGTATGATTTAGTCATAACAACCGCTCCTATATAGCTTTCGTAAAAATTCGAAAGCTTCCTGTACCATTTCTGTTTTTAATGAGCCCATCGATACACGATGCAGATTTGGTACCATAAACATGTTATTACCTTGAGTACAGAAATTACGAAATATTCAATGACGTGCATCCAATTAGTATTGTATGAATGAAGTATTATTTCAACAAAAGCTTTGTTTTACTTTCTTGTTATACGCACACACAACGTTTCCATGTTTCCAACCCCTATGTTCGAATGTTGCAGGGCAAAACGTGGATGTCCCGATCCATCGCTGAAGACGTAATCGTGACCGTGTCGTTGCTTTTGGAAAGGACCACGCCCACTTCGGATATATGTGATTTCTTTTGCTGGGTAATGCAATTTAGTTATTGTGCTCAAAGACTTTTTATTGGATACCAATTTAACGATAGAGATACATAAATATTATTGATTAGAAATTGTAAAAGTATTATTTATCAGTTTTCTGTATTTTTTTAAAAGTTTGTTATTGATGTTATAAAAATAAATATTTAATGAATGTGGATTTATGGCCGAGTTATGAATTAACATTCATAAACTTTAATTTCTTGACAACATTACAAAAGTCAAGTAACGTTTTTCTTTTGAGGGAGTTCAAAATATTTCAAAGGATGGTTACTCGTTGAGAGTTCAAATGTTCAGAGTTTTCAAGGTCAAAAATCGTCAAACTCGGATTATCGCAATCTATACAAAATCGACAAATTGTCGATTAATTGTAAAAGCCGTTAGCGCGGTAGCGAGCGAAAGGATATTTTGTGCAATTAAAAATTTGCTCAGTTAACGCATACAATTCGAGTTTTCCAATTGCAGGCAACTAAATTGTTTAATTACAGTACCCGGATAGCCTAAAGATTGGAAACTCCGAATATTCAGAGTGAGTGCTAGAGGGCGCTGGCATTAGTAGTGATAGGTACTTTAAAATGTGCCCCGATTACAATGCTAAACTGATTTTAAAGATACATGTTCAATTGAAATATAATTTATTGAATAAATGTTTAAATAATGTTAAAGATAAATGTTTTTCTATGTACATCAAGGTTTTATTATACGCAACCTCAAAAGTTTTTCATTTTGTTAAAAAAAGTAATCATAATAAAAAATATTTTTTATCTAATTAGAAATTGCCTTATAATAACGTATTGTTTTTGTACGGAAATTTCCATGTTGTGATTTTCCTCTTTTCTAAAAAAAACCTTGATGTTTTCTGAGTTCAAAAAGATTTTTTTTTAAATTCTTTGAGGGTGCATCTGAACAAAATATTTGACGACTGGTACTGGACACTAACCAAATTCGGCATTTAAGTTATTGGTTGCTATTTAATTAATATTTTTTAAGGAATTGTTCAACCAAAGCTAAACCTATTCTGTTTGAAAATCTCATGTTTTCTTAAGATTGACATTATCAACATTTTGCATTGAAATTATGCATTGAAAATACAATTACACTTGAAAGTTATACAAGAGGATCAAATATTAGTAAATTCACCTGTCCTTTAAAGGCTATAGAAATTTCATTTTCGGAATTACACAGATATCGAAATTGTAGCTCTACAGAAAACTCCTCACAGTTTAAGTGACAGATTGTTTTTATTAAACAAAATATCAAAAACCCCATTTTAGTGCATGTGATTTAATGCAGCGAAATAACGAGTTTTGTAACGTTGCACAATAAATAATACAACACATTTTTACTTTATTGGAATATAATATGGACCTAACTTTTAAATTTAAACAACTCTATGTAGAAAACAAAATGCTTTAAATATAATGTAATGAAATAACATTGAAATTTAACGTCTACAATTATTATAATTAAATAAAACGATATTAGATACAAGGCGACATATTATAATTAAATTAAAAAAATTATGTATTTAAATATTAATAAAATATTAAACATGTACTTATACGTTACCTTGTTTTAATTATTTTCTATTAAAAGAATGTTAATTATAGATACTGTTCAACTTTTATCTCATATGGTTTATTTTTTGCATAACTGAATTTAAAAAAAAAAAAATTAATAGATGGTTTGCTAATTTTTGTTTCGTAATGAAAATTTCAGCACTGCCGTGAAAATCCTAGATCAACGGTTGTTCTTGATATCTGCACGCCTATAGTGCAAAGGATACTTAAGCACAATATGGTAATGATAAAAATTTAATTGTTACGTAATATAAATTATTTAACGCAATTGTTTTATTTATAATAATAAATAATTTACTCTATACATAATATTGATTAAAGATGGCAGTTATTAAAGTCTATATTTAAATTTTTTTAATGGTTTTAAGTACACTTAATGTACAATGAATTGATACTCAAATGAAATAGTTGTGTCAAATTATGATAAGATACTTAAATAATTACATTTCATTGCATCAATTATTAATTATACGGTAATATTTACATTGTCATTATTTGCATATAGTATTTTATTAAGATGTTATATTTTGATGTGAAAAAATTACATTATTCAAACCATTTTTTTAAAGTACATTTAACAAAGAAACATGCATGTTTGAAAATTTCCTTTATATGGCAATTTATAAATTCCAATGAAAATTTACAATATAAAGTAAATATTAAGAATATTTCTTTATTTCCTGATCAAATGGGATGAATCACCCTAATTGCGTTGCTTAATATGATACTTTACCTGATAATCTGTATTTACGAATAAAAAATAATATATATATATATATATATATATATATATATATATATATATATATATATATATATATATATATATATATATATATATATATATATATATATATATATATATATTATAATATTATAATTTTATCTGATTATAAAAAAGTATTCCAGATCATTTTAGAATCTATACATATCTAATAATAAGCATCACTGTTTCGGATTGAAATCAATGCTTTAAAACAAAAATTTCACATTAAACATTTATGTTTCAATTAACATCAATTTGTAAACAATATATTTTATTTGATGATAGTTTATAATTGAAAAGAATCATTCATACATTTTTTATGATAGCTTAATAACTAAATATATATTATATATTTTTTAAAGCGCCATAGTACCCTGAAAATGATCAAAACATCGAATTATTTTTATTAGCTTAAATTAATTTTACAACATTTCTGAACATATAAGAAAACTTTCAGAACTTAATTTAATATATTTCCGAAGAAATTTGGTAATATACTGGGTGATAGACGGTTAAAAGCGCACTACAGTTCGGGCAAATTAACGTGCTAGGATGCCGGAATGACCAAGATGACCGTTCCAGGATGACCACATTCAAATGAAACACTTATTATTAATTTTTTACTTAGCATAGAATTGGTGAACTTTCAAATCTAATTTTACTATCATCTAATTTTTCACGCCCAGTTTCGTTTCACATATTTCCAAGAATGCTACAACAAAATTTAGTGATGCATTATTATATTTTTAAAATATATATATATTCTGAATTTTTTAAAAAACTAGGATGAATTTTTTAAAAACAATTTTATCATTAATTGTATATTCAAGTATCATGTACCCCATTTTTTTTTTAAATATTGAAAATAAAAGAAAATCGTGAAAGGGTATTGTGTCCCCTTGATAATAAATCTTATTATTGAAGTATCCTTCTTCCTTAAAGTTTTTCTCTCAAGAAATTTGTCATTTTAAGATTCCATGAAAAGTTAAGTTTTATACCTACACATTTTATAAAACATCAGTGTTAAGTTACTTCTTTATTAAATTTGTCAAGTATTTTTGATGTAATGATGTTTATTTCGTAAGTTCAATAACGTTTGTTAATGTTTTTACAATATTTATTTAATTTGCTACATTTAACAAAATAATAATAAATAAAATTATCAAATGCATGTGGTTAAAGTTAATTTGTTTAATTATGCATGAACAATATTTTAATAAAGACGGTTATTTCAGGATTTTGGAAAGTATCCTCAAACCAGAGTATTTGTCCAAGAGTATTTTTTAGCCGTCAACTGTCAAAATAGGGGAGATAATATCATTAAAGAATTTGTCGAAGGGTAAGTAATAATTTTCCTTGCATCTTACTTTTAATTTTATTTCAAAATGACATTGTACATTCACTAATATGCAATGCATCTTCTTACATGTAAAATTATTCAAATATGCGTTAACCTTTTTGCTATTCAATGATTACTATTTAATCGAAATTACGAATCTCTGCATTCAACACTTTAATTATTTTGTAAATTATCTGGCATTTAAAATGTTGTGTTTATTCTATAAAAAAAAATATAAGTATATTCAAACATCAATGTGTAGGAATATCCCTTTTTTCTAGCACTGTGTACTCCCAATTTTTTAATTCGTAAACATATTTTTTTCGCAATATTTTTTTAATTTCAAGGTTTGCGAAACAACGGACGAGCTGTCTCTTTATAATTAAATAAAAATAATCCAATAATATAAAAGAAAAATTGAATATCCAGGCAGTTAAAATAACTTTACTATTACAAAAATCGTGTAAGATAGTCCAGTCAGTTAAAATAATTCTTTTATTTAATAGTTTTTTAATATTCAATACATATGAAAAATTGTCATAGGATACTAAAAGTATAAGCTTATTGTATATTTGTGGCAATTCTATATCTACGAATTTTATAAAAATATACTGAAGAAGCACTTTTCTCTACAGATTAATTACGATGTTTCTAACAGCAATTATCACAAAAGAATATATTTTGACTTGGAATATAATATTCTGGGGATTATTTGTTGAATTTTAGTCACAAACAAACAATAATTTGTATAATGGAAATAAATTTTAGTTTGTTTCCCATTTATAGAAGAGTTTTATAAAAAGTATAAAATCCTTTTGTACATATATAAATTTTGACTACCAACAAAAGACATTAAGGAATAGTCAGTACTAAAGTAAGGGATAGTCAGTACTAATAGTAAATACTAGACTGGACCGACCTTGTTTGCGCTTGGTTGTTCAGTGTTCGAAGTTAGTAGATAAAAGTTAGTTGTCATTGGCACTCAGCAATTTTTTCAGTTGCCAAAATTTTCTGCTTATTTGTAGTTTTAAAATAATTCTAATTGCTAAAGCAGAGTTGCCAACTGTTACGATATTTTTGTAGTTGATAAGCTTCTTTTGCAAGCTTCTACATTAGAAGCACGTTTCCATTTTGTACTTTAAATATATCACCGCCTTACAGTACGAGTGCAATTATTCAAAATCAATTTTTGGTATAAAAAAAATCTTTTCTCACTCCCGTTTTATCACTTCTTTAATTTTCCGCGTCACACTTTAAAACTGAACATTTTTATAAAAAACATTTAGGCGTCAAAATTGACGACTGGATATAAAATTACGGTCGTCATACGGAAATTTTTAGGTGAAAAATACGACTAACGACCGCTAACTTCGAACTTTGCTGGTGTTGGTCGTCAAAATTTGTATTTGTAAAAATATCATGGGGCACTGTATTTTTTAAAATAGAATTATGCAGTAAACAATCCTTATTCTGTACTTGCTTCAAGATTTTATGATTATTATTTGAATTTTCTTTTATGATAATTTTGCTATAAATATAATAATTTGTTTATAGAATGCACGGCCTGGGAAGCAAGTGTCCTCATCCTAGAGTTTTACAGAATTTAGTCAATATATGCGTAGCAGCAATATATTCAATTTTCGAAAGCAGAAAAACGTAAGTTTGAAGACATATACACTGAAATACCATTGTAATAATTTTATTTAAAAAATAAAATGTTAATTATTTTTATAAACGATGCTGTGGCGTACCACATTTTATAATAACTTAAATTATATTTAATTCTTTAAGGCTTAATTGAATCGTTTGACAATCATTTTGTTGCCATGGTAATGCAGAACAATTCCTTTTGCTGTGCATTTTGTAACTTAAGATTTAGTTCTACTTTGACAATCTCGCAACGTATATAATAACTTTACTTTATTTATTTTAATGAATCTGTTTCCACTAAATCTTCTGTTAAATCAATTCAGTAACAGGAAATTTTCCAATTGCACTATACTGCTAGTTCCTTCACCTCGGTATAAAACTTTAAAAAACACCAACTGTTTAAATTATTAAAATGCTTTAACATAAAGTATTTTTTATGAATTTTATTTTTTTTAACCTTTCTACATTTCAAACAGAATGATATTACAAAATTAATAAGCATAACATTTAAAAGTCATTTAACGTTTTGGACAATTCCTCTATCCGAAAAAGTTACATTACTAAATTTTTCAGTTATTCTGTAATCATTATAATTAAATACATGCCTATATTTTAATTTTTTTTATGGCTAACTATAGTATTGTATGAATATTTACTGTTATTTTGTGATGTATTTTTGTTGTTGATTATTATAACTTACTTTGTTTACATACATCCAAAACATTACAAACTACAGTCTGTAACAACTCTGTATAATTGGATTGAACTTAAGCACTTTCAAAAAACATATAATTCAAAAAACACCACTCTTTTAAAATATATCGTAAGACACAACTATAAAATATTTATTATCATCTTTGATGTGTTTAAAAGTAAATTGTGTAAAGTTTTAAAGTTTAAACAGTTTGAAACATTGTCATAAACACATTTCTAAAAGTAATTTTGTTATTGATGTCTTAGTTTCGCATGTGTTGTATTTCAGAATGCATATCCGTTTTTGTATTTTTCTGTTGCAGGGATTTCTTAGAGAGCAGCAACGAAGAGGAGCGAAACAGCGTAGACACCAACAGTTACATGGAGTGGGAGACTAAACTCGATTGTTTTATAAACATTTTTCTCCTCATGTAAGTGCAACAACTCTTTGAGACTCTGCCAAAGATGCGACCGTCCATATTATTTGTAAACCATTCTTTTAATAATAGTTTTCTTAACAAAACACACTTAAAAATCGATGATTTAGTGCTCAAATGTGTAAAGTACAGTTTTCGTAAACGTGACGTTAAATATCATTTGAATCGCTAAATACACTGTAAATGAAAGGTACTGAAAATGAGTATCTGAACATACTCGTTTTTCTTTGAATACACTTGCGTCGTAAATGAGCGAGGACGTACTCAAACTTAAGTAATCGTGTTTTCTCAAAAATGAGCAGTTTGATTTAATATTGCTGATATCAGCTTCTGTTCAAGCCATCTTAACACAGCGATTTAGCAAACTTAAAATAGTTGTTCAGAAGATGGTTTTTCACATTATTTGATGTGGATTCCTTAAGTGGAACCTGATTATTGTAACTCAATTATGTTACTTCCCATTCTTTTGGCACACCTTCATAACATGTCTTTTGTTTATAAATTCTTCACGTCGTCCTGGTAGTACGATGGATCAGACACTGGGCTGCTAAGGATTAGGATTCTATTCCCGGTCTATTCCCTTTTTTGTAATCATTATGTCCTTTTTTGTAATCATTATGTTCTTTTTTGTAATCATTTATGTATTTGTCCTCGAGTGTAACTTAAAAGTAATTAAACCCGGTTACACTGAAATGGCAAAATGGCGATTCCTTGCCTGAAGAAAAAGCCTTCTGACATTCACCACGCCTTAGTACATAATTGTGGTCGGTGAAAACCGGAAAGTTCCAATTGCGGCCCATGGCAACCTTTTGTCTGGGCGTTAAAAAAATGTTTTCTTCTTTGAGAATATGGTAAACCTGGCTTTCTTCGGCCGCAATTGGGCTATTTCCGTGAAAACAATTGTTTTAATTGTCGGAAACTCCTCACGATTGTTGTTTCTTATTCTTTATAAAATTGTTACAATGTCATTTACCCCATTTACGTAAAGAGTTTTGGTATATTCCTTTCTTGTCTGTTTACACATAAAATTCACCTTACGCCAGAGTGTTCTATTTTATGCGAATTAGATAAGAAACTTTAACATGAGGTGACTTGATATATTTAATTTAATATAATATTTAGTATCAATGCAATATTGAAATAAAATATCGATACCTATAGAATATTGATTACGAAGTATTGTTCTTCACATCGTTAATTGTTCATTCAAATTTGACGACAGTTTTGAGAAAAACGCATTGACTAATTCGTGAAAATACTGAAGTATTTTTAATGTCTTTTAAATTGTGAATCTCTGAAATTTTTATGTAATTTTTAATAAATCAATTCGTTAAAAAGATTCTTGATTTATTTTTTGATTAAAATCTCAAAAATATAATTTTAAAAAAAATAGGTGAAAGAATTCTAATAATTAGTATATACACTGTTAAAAACAGGTATTCAAAAATAAGTAAAATGTACTCATTTTTTATTACATTCAATGCTTATCATGGCTCCGAATACATAAAGTATGAATTTTGAAAAAGACATGTACTCAAAACTAAGCACAATGTATAAAAAGATCAGATGATGGCCTACATGGGCTACCTTCAGAAATCACTTTCAATATACAATATATCTACAACTACAACCACGACTTACCGGGAATCGAACTCATATCCTAACGTACCGCTGTCCAGTTCCTTATCCGTTGTACTACCCGGGCAATGCGAATAAGTAATAAACAGAAGACTTGTTTAAAAGTTGTGCCAAAAGAATGGAAAGTAAGATAATTGAGTTGTAATTACTCAGTTTCCATTTAAGCAATCGACATCAATAAATGTGGAAAACCATCTTCTGAACTACCATTTTAAGTTAGTCAGATTGCTGTGTTAAGATGACTTGAACAGAAGCTGATATTAGTAATATTAATCTATATTACACTGCTAATTTTTTTCCAAAGTACGGTTGCTTAAATTTGAATACGTCTTCGGTCATTTACGATGCAATTGTACTCAAAGAAAAGCGAGTAGGTACTCATTTTTAAGTACTTTTTTATTTACAGAGTAATGTTTTATAAACTTATAGAAGCTTCGTTAGTTCAAAGGAAATAAGTAATTGCCTGTTATACGATTTTTTTTATATTCTTCACAATATTTTGAGACTTTAAGTAGATAGAAATTATCTCAAATTTGAAAACTTTGTGTTTATATTTAATTTTTTTTATAAGACTTCTCGTTTCTATATAAACAACATCATTTCATTCGTATAATTGTTATAAAAATTCCTAAATTGTCCTCCTTTTATATATCTTACTTCAAAGTATTTTGTACAAATGTACTTCATCATTCTAAAGTTGGAATACACGAACTTTAATTTATCCAACACATGACTTATTCATTTCTGACGCTAACTTTTCAATTAAAAAAGAATATGGCAAGGCCTTGGAACACATTGTCCCCGTTCTACGTCAAGATGCAAAAGGTCACTTAAGGTTAAAGAAATAAGTTCCACTTGAACGTCTTCGAGTATTTTAAGAAATCGTCTGAAACGCCCATTCTTTAAAAAGCGAGTTTGTCAGAAGCGAAATTCATGTTCTTTTTTTTAAAAAAAGGAATTCAGAGACTGTTGCCAAAGCGGAAGTCATAAATTCATTTACCTCTTCGTCACTTCACTTGTCGTCAAGTCGCACCATTCTTCTTCTATCAATTACTCCCGCATGTTGTGAAGTCATGCTGTGACCTTATTGTCAAAGGACGCTCTCATTTAATTGTCCTCAATGGTGAAACTAATAAAGGAATATCTGAATAAATAGCTGACGTTTTGTCAGTTTTAAATGGATAATCATCAAGATTCACTGTACACATTAAGAAGAATCTGTACACATTAAGAAGAATATTTAACGTCTGCTTTTGAAGCAAACCACGGATTTTGAAATAGAATTTAAATTATTTTTTTTAGTGACTTAAAAGCAAAGCATTTGCAATTAACACGATTTCAACAGATTATATTTTTCTTAAATAATTAATGAACTTTGACTGTTTAGTGTACTGTCATAGAGAACAAATTACCTTTAAATTTTCTCAGATAATAGTTTTATCTATAGCTTACAAATTCAGTATAATCGATTAAATTGAATATATACAGTAATAGAAATATTGTGTAACTACCGTAAATTAATTGAACTACATTTTTATTTGTATTTTACCATTTCTATTATTTTTGTTTGTAATCGTTTGCATAATGATCCTAAATTTTAAAATGCTTAATTGCAAAATACAAAATATTCTAAACAATAATTATTTTGTATATATTTTTAAGTAAACTTTAAGTTTTTAACTTTTTTCAATCTTTTCCTTTTTGACACCAATCTACCAAATGACAACTCAATTATTATATAGAATTTTTTTTAAAGAATCAAATTTGTTCGTAAAAAAACAGCATAAAATAAACAGAAAAACCCGTAGCTCATAAAAGTTGACGTATAGACATAAACTTGTATGCATGCATTTGCTAATCACCCTTCCTTTTCATGTTCGATTTTCGTGGGAAGCCTCGCTAAAGAAAGTTGTACGCATGCGCTACACGTCCTTCCGTTTGTTTCATGTTTGATTTCCGTGTCGAGGTAATTCAGATTCAACAGACCCTCTAAAAAAAGTTTCACTTAATTTTTTTTGTGTCCTGTAAGTTTTGTCGTATAAATGGATAATATATCTGTATGGCAGCAAATCTATACCAAAACAATTACAGGGAATTATGCTTTTGCTTGTTAATATTTAAAAAATAAGTATCCGATATTGATAAAACTGGATTAAATCGAATTTTCAACTCGTTAGAAGGTTTTAAAGTAGAGTGGTATGTCAATACCTTTATATTAAGATGATAACCCGTATTAATATGAATAGTTTTTGCTGAAGATGATATTGTAGAATTTATTGACAAATTTGACAAGCTTAAAAAAGTTTTCCAAAAGAAGGATTTACATTAGGTTTTGTGTCGATATGCTAAAAAGAAACTGAATTATTTCAACTTCTCGTATTTTCTTTTTATTATTTTCCTGGAATAACTTTTTATTGTGTGCACTTATTTTGATATTTTTAAAATAATATAAAGAAATTTCTCGTACGTAAGTCCAATCCCATGAGTTGTATTTATAAAAATGTAGTTTTGTGCCAGGAAAAATAAAAGACGTAAAAAAGCTATTAGGTTATATTTACCATTATTATGACATGTTTATTCATTTCTACGATTCGTTGATTCTGTCATTCATGTTTATTCATTTCTACGATTCGTTGATTCTGTCATTCATGTTTATTCATTTCTACGATTCGTTGATTCTGTAATTCATGTTTATTCATTTCTACGATTCGTTGATTTTATAATTCATGTTTATTCATTCCTATTTTCTAATATTCTATGAGCGTTTAGGAAATTATGAAAATTAAAGTTGTTTTCCCTTCAAAATAATATTGCTTTCAATTTACAATACATATAACTTATATATAATTCTTAATTATTTAATTATGTTAATAAATACAGCTTTCAAACAACACCTCAACTCTTTAGATCAAAAAAAAATATTTCAATATAGAATGTTTTATGAATTTATAGTTCATAAGGGCATTGCTGGAAATACAGGAGATCAACTGACGTCCACACAGCTAATAACGTTAATAAACATTTATAATAAATTTAATTTTTTATATTTAATTAAATTTGAAATTTCATTTCTATAAATGTTATAATTTTACATAAATCTCTACTTTAAAATTAAAATGTCTCAAATTAAATAAAAATGCATCAACATTTGAAATTATAAATTGTTTTATTGTATTTTTAGATCCCAGTTCGACGACTGGAGAGCATCAATGGCCGAGATGCTGCAGCCCATACCGTTCCACGAAAGGTAAACATTCCATTTGCTTAAAGTTAATTCTTGAAACCTTAAAACTGACACATGGATTATCAGTCTTACTTATACAACTCGTTATCGTTGTGTGCAAAGAAAAGCGGAAGTTTTATTTACAAAATATACACAGTTTAACGTTAACGTTTCTTGGAGTCTAACAAATTATTCTTGAAATTACTACCTTAATAATAAATAAGACAGTATGTAAATTCTGATAGGGTGGAGAAATAAGATTTATTTCTCCAACAAGAATGTCCCCACTGTTAAAAATGTATTCTCAAGAATGTCCCCAATGTTAAAAATGCATTCTCAGGAATGTCCCCACTGTTAAAAATGTTTTCTCAAGAATGTCCCCACTGTTAAAAATGCATTCTCAGGAATGTCCCCACTGTTAAAAATGTTTTCTCAAGACTGTCCCCAATGTTAAAAATGCATTCTCAGGAATGTCCCCACTGTTAAAAATGTTTTCTCAAGAATGTCCCCACTGTTAAAAATGTTTTTTCAAGAATGTCCCCACTGTTAAAAATGTTTTCTCAAGACTGTCCCCACTGTTAAAAATGTTTTCTCAAGAATGTCCCCACTGTTAAAAATGCATTCTCATATTTGACGAAACTTTTGCCATTTTTGACGAAACAACCTGCTATATGCTCCGATTAAATATTTCGTCAAACTGAGGAAATTCATTTTGTCGTTTTTTTAGCGAAATTTATTTCGTCAATAATGAGGAACGATTTTAAATAATGTAATAATTCAATATCGACGAGATGACGCGATTCGCCAACATCTAATTCCAGATTTCGACGCTCTATCCACTCGGGCCAAGAAGGTTCGTTTGAATTCTGACAATATTAAGAACCAAACATGAGCCGATGGATGACCCACAAAAGATTTAAAAATGATCAAAGCCAGAAAGCATATAGGTAAATGACTTTCGTTCAAAATGTGAAGATTTTAGTTTCGTCAAAGGTCACGTGATTCAGTGATTTTCTATTTTTTTTCCGCATGTTATCATTTCGTAAAAATTGAAAGGAAATTTTGATTTGAGTGATAAAGAATTTCCGTTCCGTTCATGCATAGCCACCTACAAGAAGATGCCCTCCGATTTGGACCCAAAAGTAGGCAACACCAAGCATCGCTGCTGGTTACTAGATGGCGCTGCTTACCCCCTGCTGGTCTGTCGAATGATTGCGTCATCCGTTCTTCCCGCTCATATTAGTTAATGGCGCTATATTGAAATACCGCGCGGTTTCGGCAGTGTATTTAACGGCTTTGCTAAAAAATTAGCCCTATAAATTTAAAATAGTGCATTGTGCCATACCCATTCAAAGGATGCCATACAAAGGATAAATCGAATAGTATTCATAAAATTCCGGGTGATGAAAAGAGACATTAAAATGTGAATCTATTTACGCAAGGTATGTACTTTCGATTTCTAATATTGGCGTTTTGTTTGATGTTTGTTATTAGTGATATTTTCACGTAAGGAAAGTTAATGATGAAAGTTAAAAAGTTCACATGATTTCGGCTGCACTAACATTTTCGACCACGGGCCGCCACTGTTGAAACTGTTTCCTTTACTTATTTGGTTTTGAAACCAGATTCTGTTTCACACCATAAAATGAATATTATCTAGCTGCTTTAGAATGATATGACTTCGCCTGCTGATGGATCCCACTCCGAATATTTATCAGTAGGGCAATTAAAAATAAATGTCCTAATATGAAAATTGAAATAATATGTTTATCTGATTTTGAAACTAGAGATCTCAATTAAAATCATGCTGCATCAAACATAAGATTAACGTTGAAATTTATAAAATAACCTATGATTTTTCGTGCTGTCAGTCAGCTATTTCCTCTTTTATTTGCGAATCATTAAATTTCTCGCGAGTAGTTTTTAACATCTAGTTCTTTTATATCTTAATTAAAAGAAAATTTATAACTATAAAAATATTTCCTATCCATTTTTTTGTAATCGATGTATCAACATGTAGTCAACATTAGTTCAGAATTTTTTTTTTCCATTTTACTCTGTGTACCACCAAATGGTAATTTTTTTTTTAAAGTTTATAAAAGTACCCCATTTTGGATTTCTGCTTCCAAGTGGTGCTTAAGTCGGCCACAAATTGTTGGGCGATAATCAGTGTTTGACTTTAAGTGCACATAAAACAAACATTATTTCTGATATGCTTAAGCCAAACAAAGACCGTAGCCAAACTATCCCGCTCCGAATATTTTTTGATTCGCATCTCAAAAATATAACTATCATATAACTATGAAATTATTTGAGTTTGTTTAGAATTGTTTGAGAAATATGACGAAACTAATTTTGTATCAATAGCTTTACGTTAAAATTGAGAATTGGGCGAGCATTAACGAGTAGGGAGCGGAGCACCATTATTCTTTTTAACTATAGTCATTATATAAAAGCATATCGACATTATTCAAAAAGACATCCATGCTTTAAAATTAATTAAATTTGTTACCGAGTCTTGTTTATTGGTTTTCTTTTTGAGTACTGTATTTTTATAGTAATAAATACGTGTTACTTTGTCCCATATGTGGTTTACTTTGTCGTCCCACCAATAGTTTTTATCGAAAGTGGACTTGCCTAACTAGTACTAACTTGAATCGCCGGTTACTATGCGAACCTTAAGTAATCAACTTGCAGTACGCATTGTTCTGTTATTTTTACCAGTACTTACAATATCTGTACTTACTATATATTAAATATATTATTTTAAGTTTAAAGCTATTCTTTAAATGTTTAATATAGATATTCTTGAATTTGGTCAGTGGATTTTGAAATTTAAAATAAAGTCTGAGAGTTTTTATTTATTACGATCTGCTATTTTCCATCAAATAAATTTCGTGAAAAAATCCCGACAAGATGAATTTCTTGAGTTTGACGAAATATTTTAGCGGAGCATAAAGCAGGCATGCGTTTCGTCAAATTTGATGAAAATATCGTCAAATGTAAGCATGCATTTTTAACACTACATAAAACTCTTATGGCTGTGGTCCGACCCAACAATGATTTATTTCTCTATATCAGTGGTTCCCAAAGTGGGTTCCGTGGAACCCTGGGGTTCCACGAAAAAATTTAGGGGTTCCGCGTGACAAATTTTATTTGATTAAAAAAAATAAGAATGGTGTTTAATGTATTCACATTTTTGATGAATATCCAAATTTAGCAAAACAGGCTATTCGAATTCCATTGCCGTTTGCAACCACTTATTTGTGTGAAGCTGGGTTTTCAAAATATGTTGTGACAAAAACCAAATATCGTAACAGACTTGATGCTCCACCAGATATGCGAGTTCAGTTATCAAACCTAACGCCCAATTTTAAGAGAATCATGGAATCAAAAAAGCAGGTGCATTCTTCACATTAAAGATTTTCCATTTATTTTAGTTTATGTTTTGTATTTTTATTAATTATTTCTATGATGATTTTTTTTTGAGTTTTGCCTAATTCAATAAAATCTGAAATACTAAAATAATACTTGTTTTATTTAATGTCAGATATTAAATTTTGAAAAGTAGTTGATTAAAAAATAATCAGGGTTCCGCGATCATTGGCAACACATTTTGGGGTTCCACGACCAAAATAGTTTGGGAACCACTGCTCTATATCGTTTCCTCTGCATTCCAAACTTCTTTCAACGGGTCTTTTTCTTATAAATTTTATATTTCTTTATGAAACTGATAACTCTAACCAGTAACCAACTATCAAGGGACTTCAAATATTGAGCCTTACAGGCCCCACCCATTCCATCCATAAATCCACAAAATTAATCCGAAAAGTACACACGCACTTGATCATCAAATTTGCTCAAATTTCCACCACCCGTTGCTTTGAAGTCTTAAAACTCCCCTGCCGATCCGGAACCACAGTTAATCATGAATTATAAAATTAAATAAACAGGCATCTCCGAATTTAATTCCGGAATAAATCATCGCCAACCCACCCAGAGCGGCGCCAACCTTTATTCCCCAGTGTGGTCCACAAACCAAACTAGGACTGAAAAGTCGCCAAAGAGGATTTTGGCAAAGTCCCTCTGCGGGGGCCCGACGTGTATCAACTTTAACTCCAATCCGAAAAATTGGGAAGCACATTTGCGAGATTAAAACAACACCAGAGATGTATAAAGTATCGTAATTAAGTTCGACTCGATAAGTTCTCGGTGTTCCCCCTAGGGGGCTCTGGTGATGTTCTTAGAGAAGATTTAAATTCAGTTGTCTGCCCGGTGGGAATAAAACGAGAATCATGATTATGGAATTAGTTCCCGGTTTTGGGGGTTAACACATAACCCTTCTGGCAATAAGATTGATTCATCGAAGTCCGATATTACTCATAAATTATGTTATGCTTCATCATGATAAATTAATTGTTTAGTTTTGGAACTAAACAACTTCTATTCTATTTTACATTTGGATGCTTACTATTTTGATATTTTCTGAACCATGTTAAATTCTAGGAGTTCCGGGAACAGTAGACCTCATGACCATACACATTAAAAAATAAAACCATGCATGTCGATTTTAATGACTTAAAAGAACATTCCTGCCAAATTTGGAGAAAATCGAACAACCCGTTTGGTCGTGAGTGCGTAACAAACAAGCAAACTTACAGATAAACATACGAAGTGTAGGAAATAAAACAAAGAAATAAAACAAAACCTCTGTAACGTTCTGTCACTGAGGAGGGAAGGAAACTATCAAAACGTGTTTTGTACAAAATTTCTAAAATATAGATTATTACAACACTGAATTCGGCAACGAATATTTTATCGCACTAATCTACGAACTAGTAGTTCTGGGAACAGTAGACGTCGCGACTGTTCCCAAATTATTGTTCTGTCCGGTTAATTGAGAATTTCTGACAGTTAAATGCCGGATAACCAGATACTGTTTACAAATGGTTCTAACGTGAAACATTCTCTTTCCAACAAACACACATTTTTTTATCCGAATATCTGAATTAGAATAGAGATCAGGTTGAAATGATAACCTGTCTTTTCGGTGTGTTTGGCGATATTGGTTGGCGCTGAAGTTGGTTAACAAACATATATGTCGATTTTAATGACTTTACGCCAAATTTTTGAAGAAAATTGAACAACGCGTTTGGCAAGTGCGTATAACAAACGAACAAATATACAAACAGGTGAAGTGCTGAAAAGTAGAGTTAAAACAGGGTCATCAGTAACGTTTGATCATTCACTACGTCCGCTACTATTTTTGTCGCCAAAACGCGATTTGTCCGTTAAGGTTGCTTTTAATGGTTCAACAGCTTCAATATCTGCACTGAAACAGTTCGATGTTTAATTTCTTGATTAGAAATGTAAAACTCGGCAGAAATAAAACAAGCATCCTTTATTTTATTCTTACAATTTTCTTAACTGTCCGTTATAAGCGACGTCTGTTATAAAAGGGTCAGTCACAACGAGGTTCTACTGTACCTAAGCTCTTGAGGATAATTTCTAAAATGACGCCAAGGGCTAACAAAATGAAGCCAAAACTCACTGGTATATGGGGGTCACTAAAAATGTGAAGCAACGAGGAATTTCTCGAATATGAGTGATTGCTTAATCTAACCAAATTTGAAGGCCTAAAATTAGTAATAAGTGCAATTTAATTTGAAAGAATTACAAAACTTACACGTTATTTACCATTTAAGTTATATGAGAAGAAACATTCTTTAAGATCTTTAAATGTTTTTAAATGATTAAGGAATGCAAGTTCTGAGCCTGTTATTCTGCAATTTTTATATACTTAATACTAGAGTAAAATAAAATTAAAACGAAATGATTGATATATAAATGTTATAATAGATGCTTTTATGTGTCATATTTTTTATATATATAATTTTGTTTTTTTGTTTTTTCAGTGCTATAGCTTGCAGAAGATTTATGTCGTAAGTATTGAAATATTATTTGTACTAATTTCGGAAAAATGAATTATTGTCTTCTGAGTAGCTGAAAACAAAATCATCTTCGAATTTTTTCCCCCTTCATTGTATTGTATTTGTAATAACTAAATATACAAATTTCAATAAATTATTCCGATATATTCAATAAGTTATTGCATTACATTTAATGATTAATTGTATTATATCTTACAAAACCATACTGAGAAATAATTTTTTTTTGTCTTCACAACAAAAAAGTTCACTGTATATTTTTTACCTTCAATTTACAATTGAAGACGTGCGTGCAAGAACAAGGCAGCTCCAGTTTTCAAAATTTCCGAGATGGACGAAAAATAGTGTACGTTTCTTGCATCGCATAATAAATAAATACAACTATTTTTCCTTTATAATTCTATAGCCATTACTTAGAGCTGTCTGGTTCCTGCACTAATCGATAGAGGATTTTTTTTTTCATTTATAGGAATGGAGCTGCCTGGTTCTTACACCCACGTCTTCAATTGTACTACACTGTTAAAAATTATTACGACCTTGCACCAAACTTTGGTATCCATTTAGCTGCAACCAGCATGCGGTGCTTAGTTTGACCATTTTACGGTGCTACCACGTATGGTTTAGTGGTGAAACGTTGCAAAAAACTCAAAATTCGAGTTTTCTAAGTATTGTAGTATTTTTGTAGCGAAGCTGGCAACCCTCCTATCGCAAATGACAACTTGTCACTGATCGGGCTTGAACTAGGATTCCTATGATTCATAGCTGAACGCCTTTATACACTGGGACACGAAGACCCATATTACTCGTTGTATTTCTTGGAAGTACATGATGATGTAGAGACAGCGAAAATTTCGATTGCAGTTAGAGGTTGAACCAATTATCGGTGAAACCTCCGCTTTTTTTTTAAAGGATTTTTGGTTCAACCTAGATTTCACCATAATATGGTGTAGATCTCTGTTTTACACCAAGATATGGCACATCGTTCAACTGAAATTTTTAACAGTGTATATCATACTGAGAAATATTTGATTTTTTCGTTGGTCTTCACCTAGGATAGTAAAGACTATATATAGAAGGTGCGCTCGTTTTTCGCTTTTTGAAAATAGGCAAGGAAAGGCAACTAAATGACGTCATTTTAGCTCCGCCTTACTTTTGACATCATTTTAGCTCCGCCTTACTTTCGGTTTTTGATCATTCTCATTGGCTGTGTGTTTCAATCATTGCTACTTAAGTTCGATCCCGGTTGGGTAACAACTGGTGATTTAATTTTTAATTAGCAAAATAATGTTAATATTGTAAATATCTGTAAATAATCGTGTTCAGGTAACTTCACTACTAATCCGTCCTTGTTTTGTTATGTCCCTGTATTTTACTTGATTGAAATTGTAACTAATTTAATATGTCAAATACAAATCCGACATCCATTTAACTCTTTAAAAATCATGGACATGCTCTCGTGGCAGCTAATATTATTTTAATACACTTAATTTATTAAGCAACTCTTTTGCAATTTTTCCATACTAAATGCAATCCTTAAAATATAATTTAAACTCATAAAATGCAGTAAAAGTAACTAAATAAAGTTAGCTTATCACTTTTTAATAGTTCACAAAAAAAAAACGAATAGATGGCAGCACCATCAAACAAAGCACCCACATCTAGTTCAGCCTTGCCATTGGTTCAAACGAGAGCATTAGACACGCCCACAGAAGGCGAAGTAGGCGTCATTAAGACGTCAAATAGTTGCTCTCTCCGCCTTCCGTCAGGCAGCGCGAGTACGAGCACACCTTATATATATATATATATATATATGGTCTTCACTATCCTTGGGTCTTCACAGCTAAAAAAAATCACTGTCTATTTTTACCTTCAATTTACAATTAATTTCTTTTTAAATAAATTAATGCAGGCTTTTAATTGTTAAATTATTTTCTTGTGTGTCCGTTTACGCAGACCTTTCAAAGACGTGATTCGTAGCATCGTGCGGGACGAACGGTGCAACGTCCACCAGACCATTTTAGGGGTCCGGGACGAGAAAGGAGGGTGGTACGACCTGTACTGTCCTGATCCCGAAAATATCGTCTGCGATGATGATGGGGACCTCTGGAGCTACATGGTGAGATAATTTTTTATTTTCATGATTTTGTTTTTTTGACAACACGATCGTTATTGATGCTGCATTGTAAAAAAAATATGCTTAAAAATGAGTACATGGATGTACTCGTTTTTCTTTGAGGACAATTGCATAGTAAATGAGCGATGTCGTACTCAAATTTAAGTAATCGTATTTTCTCAAAAATGAGCAGTGTGATTTCATATTGCTTATCTCAGCTTCTGTTCAAGCCAAATCTGAGACTTGGCAGTCTTAAGTTGGTTGCAATTAAATAATCGCTAGCAGTTCACTGTTAAAATTGCGAAATGTTTGTCATTTTTGACGAAACAGACGCTTTCTAAAATATTTTGTTAAACTGAGGAAATTCATTTTGTCGTTTTTTGAACGAAATTTATTTAATCAAAAATTAGGACGATGTTAAGATGTATTGAATTATTATATTACTTAACAACGTCCTAATTTTTGATTAAATAAATTTCGTTCAAAAAACGACAAAATTAATTTCCTCAGTTTAACAAAATATTTTAGAAAGCGTCTGTTTCGTCAAAAATGACAAAAACTTCGTCAAATATCAGAATGCAATTTTAACAGTGAACTGCTAGCGATTATTTAATTGCAACCAACTTAAGACTGCCAAATCTAAACAATTCAATACAGGCGAACTAACTCGAACCGCTGACCAGAGTCCAACGCTCTATCCACTCGGCCAAGAAAGCTCGTTAGAATTATAACGATAAATGTATAAGAACCAAACATGAGCTGATAACCCAGAAAAGTAATCTGAGTTTCGTTCAAAATTTGAGGAATCATGTTTCGGCAAAAGTCACGTGACACAATACCGAAACGGTTGCCAAATATAACAAAAGTAGTCTTGGCGATCGCAGAATTTTCACAAATGAGAGCGCGGGCCAATCTAACTTTTCGGCGTTTCTTCTGTCATTGCAGCTGGAGCAGTTGCTGGCGTGCTGCTGCCGCCGCCGCAGGTTCCTGCAGCGCGTGTCCCGGCAGCTGGGCCCCCTGATGCTGCGCGCCCTGCGCAGCGACGAGAGCTGCCAGCGGACGCTGTGTGCCTTACTCGAGTTTAACGTGGTCGAGGACAGGGACTTCCAACTGCAGACGGTCACCACCCTGCAGAGCACGACGGCTGGCAAGAGGCACTACGCCGCCTTGTGCGAGAAGCAGATGCATCTCAGACAGGTGGTGGGTATAGTCCGGCTCTGGCTAAATGACTGCTCTGACGTCACTTTGTTTACATGGTTTCGAGAAGCCAATTGGTCAACGCGATGAAACTTGTTTGTTAATTTTCTTAAACCATTACTGACGGGCAGTGGCGGATTTAACAGGCGGCAAATGGACAGTTGCCGCCTGGGCCCCCTTGCCTTCAGTTCGTTTGGGGCCCCCTTGATTCCAGAAATTAAAAACGGACAGGAAAATAAATAATTATTTATATTTTTAAAAATATATTTCAGTGCAGTTTTCTCTCTGGATTCTCTTACTTTTTCTCATATGTGTAGATAGGTGCCCTTTTTTGACTGGCCCGGGCCCACTCCCTTGTTACAGTACAGGGCCCAATTACCGGAAAGGCCCGTAGTACTTACACTTCCCATTTCTGAAAATCCCACGAATTCTTTACAAACAGACGTGGGTCCTGTGTGTTGGATGCTTCAAGGGCCCTTAGCAAATGTAGCAGACAAACATCATGAACTATAATAGATGTAAGATTTATATTATTTATAACAGATTTTGAGATTATTATTATCTTTGTGAGGGGTTAGACAATGACACTCGAAAATGAGTCGATTAGAAAGATGGCGATTTCCCCAAAAGCGACTTGTATTAAAATTCCTAAAAGAAATGTAAAACAAAAGTCTCAGTTTTTCTACGCCACACAAACCCTGTGACCCCCTCCATTCCTAAGGGTGAGTGACGTAATAATTCATAGGCCCCTCGACAGTTTTGCCACCTGTGCCTTTTCTCTTAAATCCGCCACTTCTGACGGGCGTTGCCCAACAACCCATTAACCGGAACCGGACTATACTATATATAAATACAACCTATTAAAAGACATCAGTTAAGGTATTCATACCACTGAATACTATTTATGGAACTAAGGAGGAATTAAAGTGGTATTCCTTATTAAAATGGAAATTTTCGCGAGGAACAGAATTTTTCGTTTTTCTCATAAACGAAATATTTGCATTAGAAAATGTAAAACTTTTTTGGCTTATAAAAATGGAATTTTCCATCACCAATTTTTTTTTTATCAAAAATGGATTTTCTGTTTTTACGAATTCTGTTAATTGTAGGAGATTTTTATGATACGTGTAATTTACATGCTCTTCGGTCTTCTTTTTGGAGCATCTCATATGTATCACATCATAATTAAAAAACAACAACTTATGCAATGTCAAAAGACGCCCTTTTGTTAGAAAACTTCCGATTTTGTGTAAATATATATATATATATATATATATATATATAATGATAACTTTTAAATTTTGTTGTTGTTGTATATGGATGTTGTTGTCTACAAAAAGCTTCCGATTGTCTGAATGAAAGCAACAGATAATCAGTATTAAAAAAATGTGTATACTCAGCATGTAATCTAATGTCTACTCACATGAATCCAGGCAATTATGTGACATAATGCTTGACAAGTTATAATGGAAACGTAATGATATAGTAAACATTACAATGGAATTTGTATTGAGCTGTAAAATTGTCTAAATTTTCAAGTGATTTATAATATGCTTTGTTATTTTTAGCAACAAAAAGGAGGTCCTAAAAAGCTTGTCCTGCCAGTCAAGTCCACTGTAAGTCAAATTTAATCATTGTGTAAAAAAAGAGACATTTGTCTTATTGCCAAACAAACACATCCGAATTGTCATTATCTTTCTCTTTTAAACTTAGAAAAGACTAAATTGATATTTATTTGCATTATTATGAAAATTATTGATCTGTTATATAAAAAACATTTAATCTATTCTGTAAATATTAGGAAGTTAGAAAAGTTATGTTTACATTTTGTTGTGTTCGTTAAACGTTTCTTATAAAGAAATGAAACTCTTTTTCCATCCGTTTTTTTTAACATTGCTAGATCGATAACACGTAATTTCTTTTTGTATTTAACATCTTTTGTATATACACAAAGGTGGAAAAAGATTAAGAACAAGTTTATTGGTTGGTTTATTAGTTTATGCGCTTCCGGCTGCCTATTACTGTCCTCGTATTGAGACTTATCACAGCCACAAACACATTCATATATGCACTTCGTTATTTTTGAACCAAAGTCAGATAATGAGGAAACACCAGAAATGGCACCCCATGCCTTCAATAAGCATCGGGACTTTGGATCCCGATCAGATTTATCGTGCACCAGTCCCATATACTCGCCGGAATCATTTGTTGGATGCTCTGGACGACTTTCTAGTATTTCTGTAGCGGAGCTAGCAAACCTCCGAGAACAACTTTTAATTGCTTAAAAACACATTTTGTTTAAAGTAATGGATATACAACAAGTACAATACATGAGATGCTATTTAAAGCAGAAAACATTTTAATGTTAATTATTAATGTTTTTTTAATGATAAGCAAATGATAAATCTATTTTTAAAGCTTCATTTGACATGTTGAGTACAGTGTAGGATTAATCAAAGTGGATTACATTTCTTGGACAAAAGGTTGGTTTTGGTTTTGTTTTGTTAATTAACGTCCCACTAGAGCTGCACAGTGGGCTATTGGCGACGGTTCGGGGTAAATCTCGAAGGAAAGACCCGGGAACACATACACATTCACACACACATTCATACACACATTCATACATGCACCTCGTTATTTTAGAACCGTGGTCAGATGACGAGGAAACACCTGAACTGGCACCCAACGCCTTCAATACACGTCGGGACTTTGGACCCCGATCAGATTGATCGTGCACCAGTCCCGTATACACGCCAGTATAATTTGTTGGATATTCTGGACGACTTTCTAGTAATTTTGTAGCGAAGCTGGCAACCCTCCGATCGCAAGATCACTACTTTTTTACTTTTCTATGTCAAGTCCATTTCACGAATTCGAACCACTAATCCTCCGATTAGTAGCTGAACGCCTTACCAACTGAGCAACTGGGGCTCTTTCTTGGACAAAAGACCTAGCTAGAATGTCATTACAAGAATCTTCTGACAATAATATATTTGAAGTTAGTGCTTTGACCACTGCTCCCACCATGAATCCTCCTCATAATTTTTTTAAAATATTATTTAACGTCTTGAAACCATTCTGAGTACTCGATTTATAAATTAAAAAACCAATCTGTGTAGTGAAAGGAATTTCGCATTACACATGTGTTCTATAAATTTCCATTGTGCTAAGCTCTTGAATTTTAGAACTCATTTCGAGGCTTATTTCTGTCGAGCACAGGTATGCTTGTTGATTTTCAAGATGTAAGAAATAAAGCTTATTTTCAAGTGGAATTTTTATAATGAATTGTTTTATTGATTGCACGCATAACGGCTTTGCCCACACAATCTAAATCTGTTTAGTGATTCTCGAATTGTAAGCGAACATGCGTGAATATTGTATATAGACGATTGTCATTGTGTACTGTTTCCTCTCAGGACGCCGATGTGTCCCGCCTCTTGAGCAGCGGATCGTTCGGCGATCTGGAGTGTCTTTCCTTAGCCTTCACCCAGGTGACCAGCGCGTGCGCGGAAGAACTCATCAAGCTGTCGTCGCTCAAATACCTCAGTCTGTGGTCAACGCAGGTGAGACAATAACCCCCACCCTCATATTTATCTTTACACACATCGCATTCATACACCATTCATGCATCGATCCATCTAGACATGGGGTCACAAATGGTTGAGTGATGATCATTGTTTTGGCTGTGTCACATTTTGTTGTATTTGCATAATAAAACATTATTTTTATCCATCTAATTCGTTTATATTTTAAACGAGTCGCTTAACTTTAAAAGCCACTCACAAAGTAGTTAAAGCATAGTAAAAAGAATGGTTTATTATATGTAGTTAACCAACCAATGACCATCGTCCAATAACTTTTAACCCACCCTGTATGCTTTGTAACCATCCATCCTCACATACAGGAATCGCTTGTGAATATCCATTCAAGTATCTGTATATTCATCTATCCATCTACCCATATATACATTCATTCCTCAATCCATTCCTTTCCCATCAATTTATCCAACCATTCCTCATCTATTCATCCATCCATATACCTTCCTGTTAAAAATACGTATTCATAGAAACAAAGAACGAAACACTGAGAGACGAAGCAAACGTATATATTTTTTCAACATAAGATTATGTTCTTTAAGTAGGCACTCTTAAATTTTATTCTTCGGCATATTTTCACGAAATATTTTAGTATTATAAATGTATGTTTATTACACATTTCCCATATCTATAACATCTAAATTGAATATATCTAAATGGGCTTATTTTAAGTAAGTGCGATGACTTACATTTGAGTACGTCATTGCTCATTTATGATGCAATTATACTTTTAAAAATAATAGATTCAGGTGCTAATTTTTAAGTAAATTTTTTTGTTACTGTGTACTGAAATATAGTCATTATATTCTTTTAACATCATAAATATTACAATATCCATTATTTTATTGCCATTACACAGTTCGACGACTCTGGCCTCCGTGTTCTGTCCGAGCACCTCCCCAACCTGCAGTCCCTGGACCTGTGCGAGACGAGGGTCACGGACATCGGAGTAGCCGCACTCACAGGTCAGTCCGATCAATATCCACGGGCCCTTTAGTCATTGATATATTACAGCTGAAGTGCGGAAATCAGATAATGTGCAGATTATCGAGGTTTTATGCAGAATAATTAGGTAATGTACATAAAATGCAGATTACTTAGGTAATCTGCAGATTTTTTTGGAAATCTTCAGGTTATCTACATAACATGAAGAATATTTAGAATATGCAGATCATCTAGGTAATGTACAGCCGCGGAAAAAAAAACGAACCACCGATGATTATTTCGTTAGTTTTTATAGTAGAGCTAAACTTAATGTACCATTTTGTAGGGAATAATGTCTACTACACATTGATATACAAAAAATTTGCATAAGGGACTATCCTCATATTAAAATCCACACCAACTTTAAAATTTCCAATAGCAACACCCAATTTTGATTCAATATTTAGAATTTACGACGAAATTTATCGTTGAATATCAATTTGCAAGTCATTTGGTTAAGTAGTTTTTTAATTATGAATATCGAAAGTTTAGAACTCGTAATGTTAAATGAATTTCTTAAACTTTTTATCATATCTTTCAAAATAATAATTTTATTGAGCTGAAATTTTTATGCGTGTTACTTCTAAACGACCCAAATAAAATACACTAACTGTCATTGCTTATATGTATATTTTTTAATTTTATTTAAATTAGGATATTAATATTCATAAAATTTATATAGGAAATGTGCATAATATTTAGGTAATGTAATATGTAGATTATCTAGGAAATATGCACATTACCTAGTAATCTGCACATTAACTAGGTAATCTGCACATTAACTAGATAATCTGTACAAAATTCTAGAAAATTTGCACATATGCAGATTACTTAAATATTCTTTTGATTTTCTAGGTAATGTTCAGATTAACTAAGTATTGTGAAAATCATCTAGGTAATGTGTAGATTATTTAGGTAATGTGCAGATTTCCTACGTAATATGCAGATTAACTAGGTCAATGTGCATATTAAGTAAGTAATGCCCATATTAACTGAGCAATATGTAGACTAACTAGGTAATGTGCATATTAGCTAGTTAATGTGCAGATTACATAGTTAATATGCAGAATATCTAGGTAATGTGCAAGTTACCTATGTCATATGCTTATTAACTAGATCATTTGCATATTAACTATGTAATAATGTGAATATTACTAGGTATATTAACTAGGTAATATGCAGATCATCTAGGTAATGTGCAGATTATATAGGTGATGTGCAGATTATATAGGTAATGTGCAGATTACCTAGGTAATATGTAGATTATCTAGGTATTATGCATATTACATAAATATCCTGCCTAATACCTAGATAATGTGCAGATTATCTAGGTAAAATGCTGACTATTACGCAAGATGCAGAATATTTAGGAATTTTTGTAACACTGCAGCTTTTAACTCATTCATTCTACACATAGTTTCGTATCCTTTAGTTTTGAACTCTTCGCTGCACACCTGAATAATATTTAAAAAAAATTAAACCGAAAAAGGATTTGTGTCTCTTGTAGGGGTGATTGAACAATTAAATCAATGAATCTGTTGCTTTTAGAAATACATCATTGTATGTCCTTTAACTCACTACTTATGCCGTAGTTTTTTTTCACTAATTTTCGCAGCAACATTCTACTTACCCAAATGCATGTGATTAATTAAATCATCTCTAATTCATAGAAATGAAGAGCTTAAGGAAATTGAATCTAAACAGCACTCGTCTACATCCCGAAACATTTGAATGCTTAAAGGTAAGAACATAAAGATTTTTAATGTTTAACCAAGTCGTATTTAAACTATATATTTGTATTTATTTTTTAATAGTATTTCAAAATAATGTATACCTCTATACAATATATTTAAGTAACATATACTATATGTACATTTTTATTTGTTTTTGTATTAGAAAAGAAAATTTGTAATTGTAAAGTGATATGCAGTGGTATAGGCTTTTCTTTCAAAATCAAATTAAAACACATTTATCTTTGTCTTGTTTTTTCGTTTGACCACACAAGTGGAGAGACTTCTGTTTTCCTCCAAAGTGTGATCGGCTTTCGTGTGGTGTTAGTACATTATGCCATTTTGGTTGGACCAAACAAACAATAGTGATAAGTTCTCTGCTTTTTTTTTCAAGACCAAGAAAGATGTGGTACAAGTGCATTGTCCCATTGCACTTGTACCACACAAGTAAATAGTTTCTTCCATTTTTCTCCTAAGTGGGATCTGCCGTCGTATGTTGAAATTACATTGTCCTGTTTCAGTTGTACCACATAATTTATGGAGTGTTCTGTTTTCATCCATAGTGTGATTTGCCATCGTGTGGTACAAGTACATTGTCCGCTTGAACTTGCACCACACAATTGAAGGAGTCTTCTGTTTTCTTCCAAAGTCGGATCTGCCTTAGAATGTTACAAATATATTGCCCCATTGCATTTGTACTACATAATTAAAGGATTCTTAAGTTTTCCTCCAAAGTGGGATCTGCCTTCGTATGGTAAAAGTTCATTGTCCTGTTTCAGTTGTACCACATAATTTAAGGAGTGTTCTGTTTTCATCCATAGTGTGATCGGCCATCGTGTGGTACAAGTACATTGTCCGCTTGCACTTGTACCACACAATTGAAGGAGTCTTCTGTTTTCTTCCAAAGTCGGATCTGTCTTTGAATGGTACAAATATATTGCCCCATTGCATTTGTAACACATAATTAAAGGAGTCTGAAGTTTTCCTCCAAAGTGTGTCCAGCCGTCTTGTGGTACAAGTACATTATCCAATTGCACTTGTACCACATACTTAAAAGAGTTTTAAAGTTTTACTCCAAAGTGTGATTGGCTGTCGTGCGGTACAAGTACATTGTCTCATTGCACTTGTACCATACAAGTAAAGGTTTCTTCTTTTTCCTCCAAAGTGTGTCCAGCCGTCTTGTGGTACAAGTACATTGTCCAATTGCACTTGTACCACATACTTAAAAGAGTTTTAAAGTTTTACTCCAAAGTGTGATTGGCTGTCGTGCGGTACAAGTACATTGTCCCATTGCACTTGAACCATACAAGTAAAGGTTTCTTCTTTTTTCTTCTAAGTGGGATCTGCCGTCGTATGGTAGAAGTGCATTGTCCTGTTTCAGTTGTACCACACAATTGAAGGAGTCTTCTGTTTTCTTCCAAAGTCGGATCTGCATTTGAATGGTACAAATATATTGCCCAATTGCATTTGTAACACATAATTAAAGGAGTCTTTTGTTTTCCTTCAAAGTGCGGCCGGCCATCATGTGGTACAAGTACATTGTCCGATTGCACTTGTACCACACGGCTGAAAGAGTTTTCCTCCAAAGTCGGATCTGCCTTTTAAAGGTACGAATATATTGCCCTATTGCACTTATTCCACATAATTAAAGGAGTTTTAAAGTTTTCTTCCAAAGTGCGATTGGCCGTCGTGTGGTACAAGTACATTGTCCTATTTCAATATTTAAAGGAGTATTCTGTTTCCCTCCAAAGTGTCATCGGCCTTCGAACAGTACAAGTACATTGTCCATTTCTGTTGTACCAATCTATAGTTACGTGTTTATTTCTTTACCTCTTACCAGAAATCTCAAAATATCTTAACAAGAAAGATTGATCGTCGTGTAGTACAAGTACATTATCTGATTGTATTCGATGTGTCATTTGGACACCACTAAAGGACACTTCCCCATCAGAATATTTCCAGATGCAGCTACATCTGATTTTTTTTCTCCAGGATTTTATATTTTAGTGATGTAAATAGATTTTAGAGCAGACGAATAAATTATGCGAATGTTATGTTTAACAAGTTAAAAAAAATTGAATGATTTAAAATTCATTAGAAAGAAAGGGTTTAGTACACTTCATTTCAAAACTACAATAATAAGATACTCTATTTAATGGAACATTAAGATTTAATTTAGGTAATTTTACTTAAGCTTACTTATAATTAAGTTAGAAGGACCAACATTACAAGAATTAAGTATCAAATTACATTCGATCTTCAACTATTTAATGAAAAAAAACCCTACTTTTTCCATTTGAGCGTTTGTCTGGATGAAAAGTTAAACTAACCTATTATTGCAGATGAAAGCCAAAACACCAGCTACAACAAGAATACACACAATTTCCGAAATTGATCAAACACATTTATACCTAACTACATTGCTGATAAACAATGACAATAATCTAACAAAACATGATTCAATCATTCACACTTAAACATTGTACCGTGTATCAAAGTAAAATACAAAGTGATAGATTTATATATTAAATTCGTGTTTCTAAATTGTCTTCAGTTTGAAAATTTTAAAATGCAATATATAAAAAAGAGAGATCAATTCGAACTAAATAGGTGAAATCTATTCAGGTTATTTTATAAAAATTCATGAAGCAATTTATACAAAATATGTACATGCACAATTAAATGTTACTTACCTAAGTAATAAAGTCGAATAATTTCACGTTTTCAAATTTTTTTAATACGCTACGAAAAACGATTCAGCTAATGCTTTAAAGTTGCGTCTACAAGTCAAGAAAATGGCGTCGAAATGAGTTTAATAGGTGTTCTTTGTTACAAAAAAGAAGGAAAAAAAGTTGTTGCAAGAATGAATGTTGAAGATTGTAAATAAGAACAATACTTTATGTTTATCAATTAATTGAATATACTCAATGAAAAGCAAATGCATTGTTAGAACAATGTGTTTACGGCAACATATATAATAATAAAAGAAAGTGCCAATGTGTCACGCAAAACACTATCTTCCACTGCTCGGACATGTCTGAACATGTATATATAGATACTATTCAAGCTCTAATTATACACCTGCAGCTTGGAATTTTAGAATTCCGTTTACTTTTTTCGTTTATAACGCTTTAAGAAGTTAATTTTTTTAAATCGTCAATTAAATAAAAATAGTATTTACATTATCATAAAAAATACATTGTTATAAGATCTTGAAAACAATGACATACTTTAAAATAAGTTAATATATAATTATTGATTAAAACAATTGAAGTTGGCGATCAAAAATTGCTTTGGCGACAAAAGACTTTCTGGCAATTATGCTTGAACAGAAAAACTAATAGAAAAGCTAAACTTCCGAAGATGTATGAACAAAAGATAAGATATTTTGTCTTACAGAATATAATAGAAAAGGTATAAAAGGGAAGAATGAACTAATGGGGTAAAAAAATTTTTTACAACGTGTGAAACCACGGGTAACAGCTATACCTTATATTATATGCTGCAATGTGTTCCCTAGCAATGCGGGGCTAAACAGTCACATAAAGACAGCAAAGAAGAACAAGATTGTTCCGGTACTTCAGTTGAGGCACATGTTAATCTAAGCCGTTATATTTAAACCCTAAAAAAATATAATTAAATTTGTTTAATACTTCTAGTTGACATTTTCAAGGTCAAAGCGCCGCGTCTAGAATTTTTTTTTTAAATTTCAGGAATATTTTAAGGTTTGCGTTCCTATGACGCAACCTTTCCACAATTATATATATTGTAAAATCGATTTCGAAAAAACAAATTCTTTGGCCGATTTTAACCCACCCTAGTATACATGTTACCGGCAATGTGTGAAAAGAAAGCAGGCATTCTATGGAAATACATAGGCAATTTTAGAATACATTGCATTTGACGGCAAAGTATGAAATATCCGAATTACGTATTTTAATATTATCTATACTTGTCCTATTCATCATATTAACCATGGAATGTTTAAGGGAGCCAATATATTAAAAACGGGAGTATTTTATACAATGCCGGTTTGTTTTTTCGCATTGCTAAAATGCCTAAAATACTAATTATTCATACTTTGACGTCGAGTTTCAGCTTTCTATATTGCTTAGACATTCTATTGATTTCCGGCCTTTAATACATTTCCAGCAACCTATAACCCCTTGACATTTCTTTACTAATTTCCCCCTTGATCAGTGAACTTATGCAGGAATAACAGATTAAACCCCTATTTCTAATTGCTCAAGTAATTAATTATTTTTTTTTTGTATATTTTTCAAATTGTGTTTTAATTTTTTTACAAATATATTATCTTGTATTTTGTGTTATTTAATTTAGTATCCGCGTTTGTTAATTTATGTTGCCAACTTTTGTAAATGGGCTACAGCCCACTACAATAAACGGTACAAAAATAGTATAGGACATTTGGCGCGCGAGGTTTTTTTTGGCGTGTTTTATAGGGTCGATAAATATATAGTATGGCAACCTCACCTGAAATGTTGGTATTTTCCGAATCTTGTGGCGACTTTCAATCTGGCAACTGTATGCTATGTTTAACGGCAATTTTCCGTCGCCAAAAAAAAAAAAAAAAAAAAAAAAAAAAAAAAAAAAAAAAAAACGCGCCAAATTTCCTATACTTCATCTGTTCCCAATAAACTTATCTATCTACTAATTTAAAAAAAAATATTCTTCCAGAAAACTCTTCCAGTACTGCAAGAATGTGATGTCCGCTACACCGAAGCTTGGGGTTTTTAACGAAAACTCGACGGTATTTCCTCGTTCAAAATGAGCTTTATCACTAGATGAAAATTTTGTGGGTGCTGACACATGAGGAAGAACTACACAAAAAAAAGAGGAAACTCCCCCCCCTTTTGCACACACAACTGCCACGTGAAAAATATGTACACTTACAAATGTAATTAATATCCAAGTGGAATTTTTCCCAGAAGAGTATTTTAAAAACAAAAACCTAGATGGCGCCACAAGGTTCAGAACTTCGTAAGGACTCGTAGAATAAGGACTCAGTGATGAGTTGCAGTTGGTTGAGTGACGTTTTATTTTTCACCGAGTTTAATAACTTGCTTACAGGTAAAATGTAGGTCTGATAATCGATATTTTTTGTCGTTTTGTGTTTTATTCTGTGTTGATACATCCGTATAAAGTCCGTGGACGGTTTGATAAATTCAAAATCGGCTGGGTAAAATGATATTGTGGTCCAAGAAAATTGTTCTTGTGTTCTTTTCCGAAAATATGTATGTGTAAAGCCCCTTTCACATAATTTTTTTCTGTGGTGGTACATGGATAATTTTAATTCCGGTAGCTCCATATCGGAAATTAGATTTTTGAGCTTGTCTACAGCATCGTGTTATTTAAAAATTCTCGACTTTAAACATTTTAAAGAAACCCAAATACATTAAAGTTTAAATATTCTCAAAATATTCAAATTCCATTTTCTTAACATTAGTATCAGAATTATTATATATTTTTAAATTTGCAACTTCAATTTAATAAAATATAGACATCAAATATCTTGAAAAAAATATATAGCATTATATTTTATTTTGTGTATAAATATTTGAGCCGTCTGGTATCAAAACCAGATAGATCCATTTTCATAAATTTTACAGGAGACGCCAAAAACGATTGACATCCACGTACGTACTTTGGATCTAAATCGCTTTAGATCCAAAATATGCGTACGTGACTTTGAATGCGTTTTTAGACTGGATTCCGAAACTTTTGGTTAATACCGCATTGTAAGGCAATGTAGTATAAACATTAAGAACATGTAAAAATATTTTTAAAAAAATATTTTGCGAAAGATAAACCATCTTTGAAAATAGATAGCTTATGTAAACTTAGAAAATAATTGTTAAGATGTTACGCAACGACACTCATGTTCTTTTAAAGGAGAAATGAATGTAATTATTGTTTTATTTTGGACACTGTTGTCAAATTAAAAAGACCCATTATGAGCTCAGGAATGAGGTATTACTCATTGTTTGATTTTATTTGCCTATTTCTCAAAAACATCTCATTTAGAGTTTCGATAAATTTCTATGTTAAAAAAGTTATCTCTCATATGAAAAAAAAATCAAATTTCCTCAAAAAATATCATCCATTTCGTCTAACCATCGTCTAAAATTATACATCTATTTATTGGTGACGCATAGACACCATGGATGAATTGTGTGAACGGGGCCTAAAAATAACTGTTGTTGCATTTAATAATCATTGAACATTTCTCATATGCAAAAGATTTTAAGTCTTTTAGGTCGAAAATAATATTTTTGTTGGAATACTTAATTCAAAGGTATATTAAAACTGTTGTGCATTTTGTATACATGAATGTCATCGCCTCACTAATTTGTATTCAATCTTAATGGATTTATGTATTTATTATATAGTAGGACGTTTAAATGAATTGGTTTTGCACTTCAAGGTTTTAGGACAGTTGAAACTTTAAGAATTTTTTGCTCACTCAATCTAAATATACATATTCATATATATAACTAAAAAATTGGATTTTTTTAAAATTTCTCAATCTGCAAATGACCACTTTTATAAAAAAATATGTTGGGAACGATCTGGTATCTAACCATATAGGCACTGTTTTTCTAATATGAAACCTTATGAATATTGACGTAGTTTCGGAAGAAAATCGTGTAAATATGGCACTCGCTATCAATCACTTCTTTACAGTTTTGATTTTCTAAACCTAGATGGCGACACCAGTATTGATTGATCATCTAAACAAGTTAATATATTTCAGCTTACAAATTAACTTATAAATTTCAGAAATTTTGCTAAAAACACTAATATATTCTGAGAAAAAGTTTTCGTAATTTGTAGATTTGACTTAATGTAGATGAATGAATGCACTTTCATGACAATAAAAATAAAATCTTCATTTAATTAATTTCATAAGTAGTTAAAAAATTTAACTGAAAATTATTACACATTTCTGCACGTGGCATATACTTTGTTGTTTTGTCACAGAGTTATTACTTTCATAAGGAATATTTTCAGTTCGATCTTGTAGTTCGCTAGTAATTTTATCAACTAACACTCATCACCTTGAAGTTCAAATCCACTTGGACCGTGGACTTCCATGGCAGCTATTGAAATGTACTAGTGTAAGTGTTAAGTGTCGTACTGTAGTGTGATAAATCCACTTTTGTATGGTTTATCCAATATCTATTTATATTCGGGAGGATGATAAATATTATATATAAATATAAATGTAGTTGTATCATACGTATGTATATTCATCACATACCACTTTCACTCATATATTCTACTATATGAAGAATTGCTAATAATTTGGAATCCCACCTTCTTAAGGTCCGGTATACACTGATACATTTGTTCGCAAAAATTTAATATATTTCCCAAAACTAGTTGAGTTCTAAATAAAATCTCCAATAAAGCATTTGCGTTTACCATTTAATATTTTCCTATTGCTAAAAAAAAACAATTATATATGTGCCAAGTGAAATATAATACTCTTTGCATTCTATATCCCAGGTGACAAAATAAATGACCTGTTATTTTCTTTCACTGTTCTTCAAAATTAACAAGAACAGCAAGTTTTTCAGTGTGTAAAATAACTTCGTTCTTTTGCTGGATTTTACGCTCATTAACTCATAAAAATATTATTATTTTTGTCATCTAATGGGCATCATAAAGTTTGGTAATAAGTGCAAAAACGGGAACATCTTTTTTCGTAAATAGTACGTTGTATTTTGGAATTCATCAATGTATTTTTTTTTCTATTGCTATCAGAATCTGCCAAACTAAACGACTCGTTCTTTTGTTTCCTGTTCCTCAAAACAAACGAGAACAGCTAGTTATTGAATTTAAAAACGCACTCTTTATTTTACTAGATTATTCTATACTTTTCCTTTATATGTACATCACATATTTTATGGAAAATACCAGAAACTGGGGTAATTTTTCCGTAAAAAAACCCACATATATATAAAGGATATCGATTCTTGATTGGTTAGGCGTTTTTTGCGAACAATTATATAAATGTATACTTTGCCTTGCAAACTGTAATGTGGTGCAGAGGCGATATGCTGTATTTTTAACAAACATTTTCGCCTCTTTTATTAACGTATAGTCAATAATGTGTATCACATGACTAAAAAGCTGAACAGATTTCAAAACTTAACGATTATTATAAGATAAGTAAAGTTTCTCACAATCATGGTTGAAATACACTGTTGGTACCAAACGGGTTTCCCAAAGATTTTGTTACTTTTATCGCCTATTATAACGGTTATGAACTTTAACGCATGAAATGGTTATAGTTAACAAAATATAGCCCTAAAATGCTGCGATATTTAGCTTGATGCAACTCTAGTCTTACCTAATGTATGATTACAATGAATTTCATTTGTCAGTTTTTGCAATAGCCATCTGGATAATTTATGTTTGTTTCATATATTCTGATTGTTGTTCTGTCTGATATATTCTGATTGTAATTTACAAATTCATTTGACATAGACTTATCTCTTAGATCCATACTACATAGACGTTGTCAACTCGCGTTGCGTTTATCAGATGCCTCTGTAATTGTTGAATACAAATCACGTGGTTTATATTAACGAATCACAGAGGCGTCTGCTAAACGCAACGTGCGTTAATAACCCCCAGGTTGTATGGATCTTAAAATCATAGATTGTACCTGTGATGAAAATTGTTTAGAATGCATGAAATTGTGGAACCGATGGTTTTATATTTAAAGATTCTCAAATGGTTCCAACAAAAAAAAAATATGTAATTGTCATTACAATTACAACATGAAATCTGTTCAGTATATTTCAACCAACCTTCAATGCACTATAAACATGTATAAAATCATTCGTTTCAGATCGGCTGATGATGGTATAGAATGAACTGTAGCGATTACCATCACTGTCGAGCATAGAGGAATCGTTATAAAGTATGCTGTAACAGCTAATCATAACGTGTCTTATATATTACTTCTCTGCGTAAATCATGTGCTAATATTAACAACCTCTTTTAATGATGTTAGCAGATATGTAAGAACTAAGTTCAAATGCTTTTTTGTGTTGTTTTATGGAGGTAATGAAAGAAAATGCCATCTTTGTATTGATTGTTGGCTAATACAAACCTTTCCTCAACATCTACATGCTGCTTTTGCATTTGTACATCCCTAAGAGGAGTTTAACATGAGTTACAGTCTGGCTCCGATTAATATACTCTATAAGTGATGACGTCACTATTCGTAACGTACAGAAGCTTGGGCTGAATAAATCTCCCTTCCCCAGCAATTTTCTCTTCCATATCTAACTATACATAAAATCCAAATGGCATAACACACAGCCAATAGGAACGTTCCTTCCTACCGGGAGCAGAAACATACTTCTCAACTCTCGATACGGCGTTTGTTTTGGTACATACCGTATAAATACCGTTTTTAAGCCAGAAGCCATTGGAACCTGATTTAGATAGATGACGTCGGACTTAAATGGTGTATAGCCACTCCCTCAAAAATTGCTTTACGAGAATCAGAAAACGAGATTCAGCCAAGTAACCAATCAGCTTATCTAAAACATATACAATTGTATACAATTAGCCAGATCTAAATCATAACTAGTCTAACTATACATAAAATCCAAATGGCACAATACACAGCCAATAGGAACGTTCCTTCCTACCGGGAGCAGAAACATACTTCTCAACTCTCGATACGGCGTTTGTTTTGGTACATACCAAATAAAGACCGTTTTTAAGCCAGAAGCCATTGGAACCTGATTTAGATAGATGACGTCGGACTTAAATGGTGTATAGCCACTCCCTCAAAAATTGCTTTACGAGAATCAGAAAACGAGATTCAGCCAAGTAACCAATCAGCTTATCTAAAACATATACTATTGTATACAATTAGCCAGATCTAAACCATAACTAGCTAGTTTTGCACTATTTATGTTTATTTGGTTTCGTAAAAGTATTATGAAGGAAAGATCGATGGGAATCGTCCAGAAAGATTGCCCTGGATATAAAAAAAAAAGGTCATTTTTACTGTTTTTTCCCAGCATTTTGATATTTTGAAGTTTTTTTTTCTAAAAGCAAAATCTTTTACTTTCAAAAACAATTTCCCCTTTATACACAAATAAAATGGTTCAATTTATACTGTTTTACAAAATTATCGTTTGCTCATTTCCGTTTTGTTACAAAAGGAACAATCTCCATTTCGTTCCTAGAAAAGGGCTAATCTTAATTTTTTTTGTTCTGAAGTTACAATAACAATCTGAAGTTATAAAAACCTTTATTATTTTACCGTTCACTATAAATATATCTTTTGTGAGAAACTTTTCTAGGAACTATTTATATCTTTAATCGAAAGTTGTGAGCATATTTCAAATTTCTTGGATACATTTGACTTTACATACATTCGATATTGTTTTAGTGACGTATGCGAAAGGTCCTGGGAGAAAAATATGACGATCCATTCTTCGTTGAAATTGAGATCCCAATGTCTTACGCTTAAATACGGGATTGTACTTTTATTTTATCAATTTATAAATTGTAAAGAACGATGATATTTCGACAGTTACATATTTTCTTATCTTTAATTCATTTTTTATTAATTATTGGCACTAAATATTTTTCGAAAGGTCCTTTAGCCTTAGATGACACACAAACGGTCACCTGTTGGTAACTGTCTCCTGTCACACAACGGTAACTTCAAATATTAGTCATCAGTCCAGATCATAGACGGAAAACATGTTTAATCAAATGATGGCTGAAGATCCATGAAAATTTTTTTTAAACAAATGTATAAAAACAAGGCACCAAACTAGGTTATAAATGCCAGCGATATAGTGAGACATTAGGTAAGGACGTTTTCGTCAGTTTAAAAGAAACCGATTGACTTTTAAACGGAACTCTAGTAACGAATGTTCTATTGTAACCTGGATTGCGCTACTTCAGAAGTAAAATGTAGTACGTTCCATTCACATGGAGCTACTGTGATATCTTGGTGATCACAGTTCGTGCAAGGAGTTTTGGGGATACATGCGAGCATAGATTCGACACCCCACTTTGCACAAAGCGAGCATTTTGCAGGATATCTGTCAATCTGGTATTTTTTTTTATTTCGTAAATTAGTTTATATTCGTTTTTAAAAAAGTGCAATACGTCCTCTGCCCTGTTCAAATAAAGTATGGGGGAAAACTAAACTGATTTATCAATAATAGTCTGTGTTCTTTTATAAACTAACACAATTACTGAAAGAGAATGTATTATATGTAAAACATTCCAATGTATGAGTAAACAATGCATTTAAATAATATATGTACCGTAACTTGGGGTTACTCGAACTCAAAGTAAAAAATATTTTGAATCGTTATTGGGTCTCATGTCATGAAAATGGAGAGATGGTGAATCATATCTATATTTGCACGACAGCAGACCCAGTAGTGAATAATTTTTTGTTTTTGTTTTGGGTTTAAGGAACCCCAAGTTAGGGTAGCCAAATTGACTGTTCTAAAGTAAGAAGTCAAAGTGGAAAAAATAATCTACATTTGAGCTTTTTCACTAAAATCTGGCTACCTTACAGTCTGGTTCTCTAAGTGACCGCTTGAGCCTTAAACCAACTTTGCTGGTTAATGTTATTGACGCGCACCTCAATTTTTTTCTTTAAATTGAATGCCAAAAATATTAGAGAGGGAAAATTAGTCGCCAACTTGATCGCCAAATAATAATTTACCATCTAAGATGATGATCAAAGATTCGAAACGTGTTCTGTCAGATTAAGGTGATACTATGGAAAATGCAAATAACCTTTCCTAAAAGCATTGACGCATGTTCCATTCTTTGAAAGTTTATTTTAATGGGACAAAATGTGTTTTGGACGAAAAATATAGCTTAGTTGCTAAATAAAAAATTTAAAGGCGAAATTAATGACGTAATATTATAATTTTCAGAAATTTTGGACAAAACACGTTTTGTATGTTCGTTTCTCAGATATCCTACAAACAGAATCCGTCTATTATGTCAAATTTACTTGGAAACGACAGTATTAGTGTTCTGCAGCATGATAAATGTAGCTCCGTCTGAAAGGAACACTCGGATGTCTAAGGATGTATGCCCACCACCCTTTATTGAAGCGTAACTCGCCGCTTGTTGAGAAAGTGGAACATTCCTAATTTGTTGATGCTGAGAAACAACCTCAAGTGTGAATCTTATTGTACTCTTGTGCGCATGCGCATTCCTCGTCACTTATAAATCGGAACTTTGTCGTACCATAAGCATGAAGTGATTGGTGAATAAAAAAATTGCTTTCAACTTTATATTCTGCGTGATTTTTTTTCCTGAACCAATTAACAGTTTCTTTGTTTAACCATATTATAAATTAATAATTCATTTGATGCAATGTATTTTTTTAGGTTCATTATACCAATGGCTTAGCGTACTGATATGTTAAAGTAACACGGTATCATTTAAACTTTATTTTTTTAAATCATTATTTTAATGTATATTGCTTAAATTTATATAAGAGAACAATACTTCACACAAAAATCCCACAATTGCTTGTAATTTTTCAAAATTTAAACATTTAAAATTTTTAAGCTCTTTGTTTTTAAACGCTAAAGCTTTTTAAAATATTTAATTTTTTTTACCAACATTTTTTCTGAGAGCCTTTGAATTATAATACTTAAGAATTTGCATTAAAATTTTGTATATTACATGTATTTAGTTTTATATAAACTAGGGTTCTCCTTTTTTTTTTTTAAAATAGAGAGATATTTATTCAGTTTAACGCACAAATTTTCTTTAAAACTAATTTTTTTTGCTTTAAAAAGAAAAAAAAATATTAGTCATAAAGTTATTTGCATGCCAATTTATAATATACAAATATTTTACAATGCGCTTAAAAATTATATTTTTTTTTCCATAAAAAAAGGCTTAAAGTTTTGAATAACTTAGTATCAAGGAAAACCAAACACTAAAAAAAAAAATCGATGTAAAGTTTTCGTTTTTTGAAAAGCTTACCTGTTATCTAGCATATCTAAAAAAACTCATTAAAAACATACACATTTCTAGAATTTTGTAAGCATGTTCAGAAGATTCCAAACTGTAATTTTCGCAAATAATAATAAAAAAAAACGGTATAATATTACAATTTTTTAAGTATTGTGTCCTCTTAAAGTGTATGTTTTGTAAATTTGGGTGCAAGTCATTCTTAAAACTCCTGTACAACTCTCAGTTGGTTCAGGCGTCGTAGCGCCCTACCTCATTTGACTCCTAACATTGATTATCTATGTAGTGCCTGGTTATGGTAGTTGAAAAAGAAATATCTGAATTGGCAGATTGTAATATTTTTTTTTCAAAAGTCAAGTGATTCCATGACGAAAATATTGTTAAACAGAGGCGGACTGGCACTCATAAACAACCCTGGAAAATTTTGAATTTCGGCCACTAAAAAAATTTTGAAACTGATGGTTGTTATTAAAATAATGAGCCCGTAATTTGAAAACAAAATAATAAATAATATCAACATTTAACTCTTTATATAAAGTTTATTACTATCTTTCAAAATTTATTAAAATATTTTGAAAATTATTAAAAAAAAAATTAAAAGATTTTAAAATTTATTAAAAGATTTTAGAATGTATTAAACAATTTTAAAATACATTAAACAACTTTAAAATTTATTAAAAGATTTTTGAATTTATTAAACAGTTTTAAAATATATTAAACAATTTTAAAATATATTAAACAATTTTAAAATATATTAAACAATTTTAAAATATATTAAACAATTTTAAAATATATTAAACAATTTTAAAATATATTAAACAATTTTAAAATATATTAAACAATTTTAAAATATATTAAACAATTTTAAAATATATTAAACAATTTTAAAATATATTAAACAATTTTAAAATATATTAAACAATTTTAAAATTTATTAATATTTTAGTTGGTAATTAATATTTTTAATTATTATATTGGAATTTTTAATACGTTTAGAAGATTTTTAAGAGGAAGCCACCAACTGTCCTGTTCAACCAAAATTATTCCTTCTTTCACCCGAGAAACACTGTTCAAAAGAAGGAAGTGGGGGCTGGGCCATGCGGCCTCTCCTTTACACTCTCACGTTTCGACGCCTTTGAAACTGACTTCACGTTGGCCGCAGCTCCATAGGCCACAGCTGGAACGTAGTTTCAAATAAGAAAATAATTTCGACTTCTTAGAGATACCATGGCTTCCCGTTTTCAAATTTGAAACATTAATTGAAAAAACTGTGTTGGCTTTTAATAAATTATTTTTCAAATATTTTTTACTTTTCAAGAAATCACCGGCCACATTCTAAAAATATTAACCGGCCAGGCGGGAAAATTCCAGATCAACTATATGGCCAGTTCGCCACTGCTGTCGAAATGGACGAAAGTAGCCATGACCATCATATAATGCTAAAAAAATAGTGTTTGTTGCTGAGAGTGCAGGGTCTCGGACGACAAGCGCCTCCAGCTTTAAGTAAAACATTTATTTGTCATAACAATAAAATTGCATACTTATAAATTCATTGACTCCCCGAAACTATTTCAATCCATTAATCACACATTCCTAAAACTAACTCATTAAAATGATTCTGCCTTCTGAAGAACCATTTCAGACGTCCCTTGATAGTCCTCAGAATCAAATTCTCAACCACCACCAAACAGAATCCTCGCCAAAAAGAATCGCCACTTATCGATACATCAATTTTCACGCCGTTGATGAAAAACCAGCCAAATAGGTGCAGTTCAAAAAGTTAATCGCCGCCAATGATTAGACCTCTACCTTCGAACGCATTTATCCCTTCGTCACACCTTCGTTAAACGGCGCGTCCATAAAAAAAACGGACCGACACCTCTTGTTAGCAGTAGCCATTATTTAATTATAGTCTACCCTTAATAACAGGCGTACCTGTGAAAAATTGCTCCGATCCAATAATCTGTAAGTTGTTTGCTCTAAGTTAAAAATTATTGTCGCCTATCGATGATTATAAGATAGGATGGACTTTCCTAGAAATATATAATAAAAAAATGGTCCACTTCATTATGTTTTATTTAGGCGGGTTGCCGGTCCAGTGGTGTAAGTCACTAACATCCAAATATAAAATAACACCCTTTTTCATTACTAGGCATCAAAATCTATCATTTGGCGAAGAGGCGTGGGTCCTACTTCAATAAGTTAGCCAGTACCGAGTTGAATGTCACCCCACTTAACATTATAGTCAAGACAAGTTGAAAAATTTAAACGGTTGATCTGGGTAGTCCTTTTATTTGGACTTGCGCCACTTGTCTGGCGACCCACCCATTTATTTCTTCATTCTGATCAATGTGGTTGAGGTAATTTTGGTGGCGGTAACCCAGCGTATTTGGGGATTTTGATGTCTGAATACGATAAGAGTATTTTTTGTTTTTGTAATGGATGATATAGTGGGATAAAAAGCGGCCATGGCACAGGTGAAGATGAGTCATGATACGGGTGATGACATTTTAAATATCACATTCCCCTTGCCCAACCTTCAGAGGAATTCCTCTTTTTTTTTTAAGTGGAACCTTCAAAGAATATTAATCTCACCATGGAACATGGAGAAATGAAAAATTCTTTCGTAGCTGTATAAGAAATGTCACTTTTAAAAAATATATATAAATAATGTCTAGCTTTGTTTGTATATCAATGCAATAAAAATATTAAAGCTCATGTTTATATAATTAAACAATTATTGCACAACTGGGGATTCCGATTTGTGCATGTAAAACGTGGTAGTTGTTTACAATTAACACTAACATTTAGCAGTCATAAAGTATCGGACATGTCGATTCTCGTTAATAGTAATCTTACGTGCAGCTCAAATGTACTGACTTGCTCACAAACTGGATCGCGTATCACCGGCTTTCTACGTAGTCATCTCTGCACATCCCTCTTTATCAATATTAGTTATCTCTAGATAGCTTTTCTCGACTTCTACTAGTTATCTCTACATTCCCTTCTATGTATTGCATTCCTTACATAATTATCTGCCCCCCCCCCCCCTTCCTGTTCATACACAGCTACATACATCTCGCTACAAAGCTTTTTCTGCGTAGTTCTCAATACATAACTTCTTTAGACTCAGTACATATTTTTCTCTACGTAGTGTATCTATTTAATAATATCGTCCCTTATCACTTTCATAGCTTTTTCTACATATACTTATATACATAATATTCTTTTCATAGCATACTCTCAGCATATCCATATTTACTAGTCCTCTCAACATGACACTCAACCACATGACCCTATCTTAACTGGTCCTTTACGTAACCATTTCGATATATACATATCTCTGCACAGTCTTCTATATATACATAACTTAACATATCTCGCTCTCTACATTTTCTTCTCTACATGGCCCTTTCTAATCCCATAGTAAATCTTCTCTACATATCCCTCTGCACATGTATATTTTTTTTACAAAATTCTTTCTACAAAGTCCATTCTACAAAATGGACTACATAGGACTATCTATGGACTATGGTCCGGACAGTGTCTATTGATTAAGTCTATACGCCTAGGACAATCTGTGGACTATGGACCATGGACATGCTCCTGTGCACAGTCCATATTTAATCCTCGCTACGGAGTCCTCTTTTGACTTAATTCAAAAGTAAACATCTCCAAAGGCGGATCCTACGCAGCCCGGAGCCATTCCCACTCGAGTTGTTTGGGTGTCTGGCGTTGAAAAACCACACCTCGAACAAGTCCGGGATTATGCAAGCGTCCCCTTTCAATGCAAGAGACAATAAATGGCTTGGCGATTGACGTTTCCCACGGATGCCACGCCACTCAACCATCGCCAAACAAAGGGGGCACCGCTCGGGTTTATGTAAACGAGCCCGTCAACTGCCCCGCGCTTCTCGTTCGACCGAACTGCAGCGAGGTGGTAATTACTAGTCGCCAAGTGATAAACTTTTAACTTTTTTGAATCTCACAAAACTTTGGTGAGCCGGGTGGCTCGGTGGTAAAGTATGCGGCTAGTAATTGGAGGATTGCGTGTTCGAATATCTACGTGGACTTAGCAAGTTGTAGTGATCTCATGATCGGAGAGCTGCTAGGTTGATTACTGAAAAGTTATTTAAAAATATCCACAATTTTCGCCGACTGATGCACGTTAAATCCGATCGTGGTCAAATATCCTTACAAATATTGAGGTAGTGTCGGTGCCAGCTCAGGTGTTGCCATCGTTCAGGTGTTGCCATGACCGTTGTTCAAAAATACTAGGCAGTGTTCCTGGGTCTTTCCTTCGAGATAGGCCCCGAACCATCGCTAATACCCCACTATTTAGCTCTAGTGCGACGTTACTTAACCAAACCAAAACCACTGTGCATCTCTAGTACAACATTAATTCAACCAATCAAATCATAAAACTTTCCTGACCGGTTGGCCCATGAGTTATAGCATCGGACTTGTGATGTTGGTTATTGGCGACGGTAAGGAACTCAAAGGAAAGATTCGGAAAGAAAGATTTGAAAATACTACCTCGTATTTTTGAACTGTGGTCAGTTTGGTTTGGTTTTGGTTAATTAACGTCGCACTAGAGCTGCACAGTGGGCTATTGGCGACGGTTCGGGGTCTATCTCGAAGGAAAGACCCGGGAACACATACACATTCACACACATTCATACATGCACCTCGTTATTTTAGAACCATGATCAGATGACGAGGAAACACTTGAACTGGCACCCAACGCCTTCAATAGACGTCGGGACTTTGGACCCCGATCAGATATATCGTGCACCAGTCCCTTATACACGCCGTTAATATTTGCGGATGTTCTGGACGACTTTTCTAGTATTTTTGTAGCGAAGCCAGCAACCCTCCGATCACAAGATCACTACTTTTTTTTACTTTTCTTTGTCAAGTCCATCGCGCGGGTTCGAACCACCAATCCTCGGATTAGCAGCTGAACGCCTTAACCGCTCGGCCAAAAGTTGCCAACTTCACTACCAAAATACTAGAATGTCTTCCAAAACAGTCAAAAAAAAAAACGCCGTGTATACGGGACTGGTGCACAATAAAACAATCGGGGTCCAAAGTCCCGACGTCTATTGAAGGCGTTGGGTGCCAGATCAGATGTTGTCCTCGTCTTCTGACCATGGTTCAAAAATACGAGGCATCGTTCCCGGGTCTTTCCTTCGAGATAGGCCCCGAACCGTCGCCAATAGCCTACTGTGCACCTCTAGTGCGACGTTGTTTAACCAAACCAAACCGGTACAATAATATTAAACAAAATAAACCAACAACCACTTGAACCTCTGGTCACCTTTTTCTTAAAGATTCGTCAGCAGCTATGAGCGTCCGTTCTATTCGATCAGTTCTTGCTAATCACTCATTCGTAATAAGTGTCGGTCTCTAATACTAAGTGATGTCATTCCAGTAAGAATGTTTCCAATTCATCTCGCCATCAATTCGATTCCCTTTTGCCCGAGCGCTGCAAGGTTAATTCAAATATGGTATATCTTTTAACAGGACAAACTAATGAAAACAACCGACACAATATTTAATATCTACATTATATTTTAAATCTAAATTTATACTTTGTACCCGAATTAATTGTATTTAAAACGCCGCGATGGCCTTTATATAATACACACCCTTGTACTAATACAGTAGTACGTCATAACGAGCATTAGAAAATTGTCTGATCAGCTCGTTAATTTCCAATCCTTCAGAAAAACAGACAGTAAATTAAAAAAAACATCTCGATAAGTTAATATACAAGAAACTCAGCAATGAAACATACCCCCCTCCCCTACACCATGCATTCCTTTCAATTCTGAGGTGCGACAATTTGACACATTCTGATGTGACAACACCCTTATCAAAATTCATTAGGTGATTCCCATTTTCTCTCGTTCAGTTCGCCCGTCACTAACCTTGCTTGCATCAATGCTTCCAAAAAAGTCATCAAGCAGAAGGTGAGAGCGGGTACAACAAGAATTGACTGGAGAAGTGTTAAAAGCTTCTTTGCACTTAATGGCGCGGCTTCAGGTGTTTATGGTTTAATAAGAAAGCTGTTGAGAGTCTGTACACGTGCCTACTTAAAAGGGGGGGGGGGATACACACCTTTATAAGGACTGAGATTATTATGTTCTGTTTCTAGTACATACGTTCGAAAATTCTTTATCTTGTTCTTGTTAAGAGCGGTATATAAATATTTAATAAGTTCTGACAACCTGCGAATGAATGGAAGATCGAAAGCATCGATTAGTCGGAGTTGATCTTTTTCCCATTCAGAAATAATCGGGGATTTGCATTTGGCTTTGTGGCTGTAAATGAAAGTAGGGGGGATTAATTCAGTTTTGTTTTGGGGCTTTCGTGTGAGTATTCAATTATGCAGTGATCGTGGTGACTGCGTTTTTGTTTGGTTGGCCGATGTTTTACTCTAGGGTGGCGTTTGTTGCGTAGAATCGTTGGACGAAACGCTTTTTTGTTGGTGCTTGTGATTATCTTTAAATGTAAAACTAACCCCCTCGGGAAATCATCATTTTTGTTTTCTGAGTAAAATCTTTCATCTTCACAATAACTTGTGTTTTTATGTCTATATTTCATATATATTTACACAAACATCAAAGAAATAAAGAATTTGATAACATACCATAAAGAAGCCTATCTCGCTACGCAAGTCACACATACACAAAGCCTCCAGTTGATAAAGGCATTCGGCTAGTAATCAGAGGACTTGGCAAAGAAAATTAAAAATGTAGTAATCTTGCGATCGGTGGGTTGCCAGATTCGCTACTAATATACTAGGAAACAGTATAAAAATATACAACAAATTATACTGGCTTGTATACGGGACTGATGAACGAAAAATGTGATTGAGTCCAATGTTCCGACGCCTATTGAGGTTCCGTCGGGTGCCAGCTCATGTGTAGTCCTCGTCATCTGACCATGATTCAAAAATACGAGGCATTGTTCCCGGTCAGTCCTTCGAGATAGGCCCCGAACCGTCGCCAATAGCCCACAGTGCAGCTCTAGTGCGACGTTTATTAACCAAACTTAAAAATATTCAACAAATTATACTGGCGTGTATACGGGACTGGTGCACAATAAATCTGATCGGGGTCCAATGTCCGGACGCTTATTGAGTTTATGTCGGGTGCCAGTTGCCTCGTCCTCTAATCTAACCATGGTTCAAAAATACGAGGCATTGTTCCCGGGTCAGTCCTTCGAGATAGGCCCCGACAGTGCAGCTCTAGTGCGACGTTTATTAACCAAACCTAAAAATATTCAACAAATTATACTGGAGGGTATACGGGATTGGTGCACAATAAATCTGATCGGGGTCCAATGTCCGTACGCTTATTGAGGTTGCGTCTGGTGCCAGCTCAGGTGTTGTCCTCGTCATCTGACCATGGTTCAAAAATACGAGGCATTGTTCCCGGGTCTTTCCCTGGAGATAAGCCCCGAACCGTCGCCAATAGCCCACTGTGCAGCTCTAGTGTGACGTTGTTTAACCAAACCAAACCATTTTCGAAGAAAATTTCGTCATTGTTGATGACATATTTTCATGTCATTTTTTAACTCTTAATTTATGAGTACCCCCTTCTCTCATAACCTTTCTCACATATCCCTCTACGCGTAAAAAAGTAGTATAATATTCTTAAATTGGCTGCTATCAAACGACCCAAATTGATGGACTATAATATTAGATTTTACTCATTATATTTATTAATTGCAGGTGTTTTCCGCCGTCATTAACATTATTATTTTCGCCCCCCCCCCCCCCCTCACACACACTAACCAGACCTTCGAGCATGGATCCCTCATAGTAGAGAAAGGTCATAATTTCGCTAACATCAAAGTGAGGCCAACATGTATGGCTTCAGACACGTGGTTTATTACGTCATCCATTCATAAAAAATTTCTAGTTCATTCATAAAAATATCATGTACAGCCGCGGAAAAAAAACGAACCACCGATGATTATTTCGTTAGTTTTTATAGTAGAGCTAAACTTAATATACCATTTTGTAGGAAATAAAGTCTACTATACACTGATATACAAAAAATTTGCATAGGGGACTATCTTCATATTAAAATCCGCACCAACTTTAAAATTTCCAATAGCAACACCCAATTTTGATTCAATATTTAAAATCTACGACAAAATTTATCGTTGAATATCAATTTGCAAGTCATTTGGTTAAGTAGTTTTTTAATTATGAATATCGAAAGTTTAGAACTCGTAATGTTAAATGAATTTCTTAAACTTTTAATCATATCTTTCGAAATAATAATTTTATTAAGCTGATATTTTTATCTGTGTTACTTCTAAAAAACCCAAATAAAATACACTAACTTTCATTACTTATATGTATATTTTTTAATTTTATTTAAATTAGGATATTAATATTCATAAAATTTATGAATAGCAACCATGCTATATTTTGATAGGGATGGATTCAGAAAAGCGTTTTATATGCATATCTAAAATTTCATGATTTTCCTCTTTGTAGTTTTTTGGCAATATTATAATGTGCATCAAATGATCATTTAAGGGGTCATACACAAATTTAAAATCTGCAGAACTTAACAGAAATCTACTAATTTTGAGAATTAAAAGCGCAGTGATCGCGTTGGCATAATATTCTAAATTCTTATATAGAGGCGAAGGGTATACGGGAGTGGGGGAATGAATGACCATGGAAAAAGAAGAACCACGACTAACTACGACTTTTCTACCAGCGTACTTTATTTCGAAGTCTCACTAATACTTTGTTCACTGTGGAAGTAGCCCCTCAAATAAGATCGATACATATTGTCTAATATCTCTGCATATAAATGTAGGAAATTAACCAAAATTTGTATTTAGATTATTTTGAGGGCGGGGAACATTTCTGCGCTATCAAAAGTAGGTGTTGCTATTGAAAATTTTAAAGTTGGTGCGGATTCGAGTATGAAGATAGTCCCCTATGCAAATTTTTTGTATATCAATGTATAGTAGACTTTATTCCCTACAAAATGGTATATTAAGTTTAGCTCTACTATAAAAACTAACGAATTAATCATCGGTGGTTCGTTTTTTTTTTCCGCGGCTGTACTTTACTATTATTTCCAAATCACATCACAAGACAATCGCGAACGTTTTTTCATTCATAAATTTTGAAAGGAAGTCACGTGTTTGGTGCCATCAGGTCTCAGATGTTTGCATCACGATGATGACGTCCTATTCGCTCTACCACAGTCCATTCATGCTCGAAGAACCAGACCACCACGTAACTCCAGAGGCCAGAGTACCACAGATTAAGAACCGCTAGTGCAGACGATTGACAGAGTGTCTTCGGGGAAAGCTCCGATAAAATTCGACTTCCAAAAAGTAAATTACTCACCTGTAAAGTAAAAGTAAATTACTCACTATTCATAAAGTGTTGATCTCAATTTCAGTAAAAAGTGGACTTACGTCGCTTCCGTTGTGGACCCCTTCATTTTGTTACTGTCGCTTTAAAATAATTTCGAACTATTGAAGTTTCTCAACGAGACATTGTATCGCGCATTTTATTCTACACACACACATCCTGAAATTGATTGGTAAATAAACAGACAGCAAACCATCAATCAAGACGCATTATTCACACAGCGTTCTGATGCTATCACAGGTAACGCTTTCAACAAAATACCCCTTAAATCTAAAACTCACGAACTGCCCGTGATAAAGCCGTATCACGAATTAATTTCCATGACAGCAGCACACCTAAAAGTACAAAATCGGGCCTTTTCATCGGTAAAAAAAACCAGTTTATTGGAAGTATTGGTCACTTAATGACCCCATTAGAGTCTTAATAGCCAAATTAAGGCTCTGTTTTTGCACATATTTCTTTTTCAGAGGGTTGATATTTATGGCTTAAGGTATCGAAGAAGGCTTGGGGAAATTATTTCGGATTAGTTCCGGAATATAATCAGGCGTTTTCCGATTGACTTTGATGGGATTTTTTTTTCTGTGTGATGGGATGCTTTAATTGAGCGATGATGCGAGCAATCATTCAATCTCGGTGTTTAGGTGAAATGGAATTCATTAAGGAATATAAGTTTCAGAATTGCTGCTTTTTTGGTGGCTGGTTGTTAGTTATGTTTTGTTATGTTAAAAGGTTTAGGGGAAAAGGCTGGCCTATGAATGGTACCAACAAGCGAGGCTTATCTACAAAGGCTTTTCAGAACTATACAAAAATGTTAATGACTTCGAAGATATAGAAAATTTAAGTTATTCAATTTAAAGATCGGGACTCTACATTCTTTAAAAAAGGAATTTTTAATTTTATTTTTAAATTTGAGTTATTTATATTAAATTTTTTATGAATTATATTTTTATTTATTTATATAAAGTTTATTTCGATTTATTTATATTTTTTAATTTATTTTATTTAAATTTTTTTAAATTAATTTTATTTCAATTTATTTACATTAAGTTTATTTTAATTTGTTAATATTATTTTAATTTGTCTATTATTTTAATTTGTCTATTATTTTAATTTGTCTATTATTTTAATTTGTCTATTATTTTAATTTGTTTATATTATTTCAACTTGTGTATATTATTTTAACTTGTTTATGTTATTTTAATTTAAATTATATATTTTTACAGTTTATTTTATTTCGCTTATGCTATTGCATTTTGACTTAGTTATATGAATATTATTTCATTTTGTTTTATTATTTTAATTTCAAATCGTTTATATTTGTTTTATTTCCCTACGGTTTTTAAAAAAAATATTTTAAAATCGTTTATATTAATTTTATTCGTATTTAAGAATATTGTTTTAAAATATTATTATTTTTTAAATTTCTGTGGTATATTTTGTAAAGTTATTGGTCTACACAACAAGCTTACAAGAACATTGCTGAACAAGAATAAAACGTTACTCCATTATATAGATTCAAACAGATCATAATAAAAGAAGAATCCCAACCGTCGAATCAAAACAAATTATTCAACCGATAGATCATGCCAGTCCAATTTCCCTTCCAATTCAAAACCCATTCCGTGGCCATTGCTCAATCCACTAGAAACAATAGAACAAAAAAAATGGCGATACATTTTCGAACGAGGAAGCATCGCCAGGACGGAAAGATACTTCTGTTCCACGTTCCACGAACCCTATTTGCATCTGCCTGACAAGAGGGAACGAAAAACAAATGAATAAAAAACGATTCTCGCCGTCATTACGATGGCAACATGTTTCGATCAGAAACAATATTCCCTGTTCTAAAACCCTTGCTCGTGATCGTGGAACAACTGATCAGGGGGAGCTAAAAGGCCACGAATCGGACATCAATAGTCAATCATTAATGGGTTTTTGACAGGCACCCTTTGATTTTGCCAGCCTTTCACGATATCGTGCCTATTATGTGGCAATTACCTGTCAGTGGCAAGGGGATCTTGGGGTTAGGGCCACTGGAAATTTTTATTGTTCTTCATGTTTGGTAATACAGTAGGCGGTAAAAGAAGTGGAGCTGTTCGGCTTGCGACCGTAAATATTCGGTAAGTGATTATCAGTGTTTTTGTAGTTTTAAAAGGTTTTAGTTTGGTTAATTAACGTCGCACTAGTTTACTAAAAAATTTCAGAGATCATTGAAAATCTAACCTTTCGCAACGCGCCAACATAATTCCTGACGGGATGGTTAAAAAACGTCACACTAGAGCTGTACAGTGGACAATTTGCGGTGGTTCGGGATCTATCTGGAAGGAAACATCTTGAGAACATTGCCTCGCATTTTTTAAACCATTATTTCCAGTCGGGAATTTGGATCTTTCCTTTGAGATAGGCCCCGAACCGTCGCCAACAGCCCAATGTGCAGCCAGGCCCGCCGCACCGGTGGGGGGGGGGGGGGGAAGTCTGACCCCCCAATTATCTGGAAACCCTGAAAGTTGGGAATTTCAACTTCTAAAAACCCCGAGTTGGGAAAATTTATGCCTAAAGAAAATGAATATCATTAACAAATGAAAGCTAGTGAAGATTAGAAATCGCCCAAATTATAAGATTACATTTAAATTAGACCTCAGAACGGACACTGCTTTGGAATAGGGGTGCAACAAATCAATGCTTATGAGAAAACTGTTTAATGTTACCTAAAATATATTTAAAGAAATATGAAGAATGTCGATAAGTTGGAACTGGGAACTTTCAGCACTCTTGAGTGGGAATTTCGAATTGTTAAGTTGGGAAATTTTTTGTTTCACCCCCCCCCCCCCCCAAAAAAAATACTTTTTGTGTAACGGCACTGTGTGCAGCTCTGTGCGACGTTAATTAATCAAACCAAACCAACCTGTCGGGAATTAAAGACGTTTTAACTAAAAAGTACCTACTCCGTAGTTTCGAAAAAATTATTGGCCGTGAAAGTGTTAAATGTATTGTTTATTGTAAGGCTTCGATGGGATTTTTTTAGCTGCGCAGTGGGCTATTGGCAGCGGTTCGGGGCCTACCTCGAAGAAAAGACCCGGTAACGATGCCTCGTAATTTTGAACCACGGTCAGATGACGAGGACAACACCTGAATCCAACGCAACCTCAATAGGCGTCAGGACATTTTACTCGTTCGTGTAGAATGGGCCTCACACATTCGCTGCCGGTAACGCACCGATGCGTGACCTTCTTCAAAATAACACGAAAAAGGCAATATTCAACGTGCATGTTTTTTGGCATCGGCAGTGAACGTGTTAAGGACCTTATGTGATACAAAACAAAAAAAAATCAGCATAAAACCATCATCAAAATTGTGAATTTAAATGTTTTATGCAGGGCTACAGTTTCTTTTTTGTTTGGTGAAGATCTGTTTAGTTTTTGTGTTTCAATATCTTTCGTAAAACCTCCAAAAAAAGCTTTAGAATAACCTGCGAAAACTTTAATTTTAAAGCATAAGGGAAATTGCAAATTTTTCGAAGGTTTATGCTGGAAAATTAAAAAAACTGTAGTTTTTTTATCTCAAATTCCTTTATAAAACGTTCCAAAATACCGTCTGTTTCGCAATTTTGATGAAGGTTTTATACTGACTGTTTTACTGGGTAGCTTCAGGTATATTCGTGAAAATTCAAAATATGATCGAATTTATGTCCCGAATTCGACGATGTAAGCCATTTTCGAATGTGTGCAGAGCTCAAGCAGCAATATATGCCCAGTCCTTTATATTTTCTAAACTACCTAGGTTTTTTTAACGCACCGAATTCCACTCTAACGTTCCTTCAATATAGAAACACATTCCCACACTTGTGACAACACCCAGAAAAAGACGATCCTAAAAAAACCCAGAAGGAATATTAATAGCCTATCACATCAAACAATTTCCCTTTAACACCTGTCTTTTTGCACCCGAGCCTCAGAACCATTCAAAAGCAGGCACAGATCGTCCATCATGACGACGATTTTTAAGCGAACTTTCAAGGTACAGACCATCAAAGCCTATACAAGAATAAAAAAAAACCTCTTCTGAAAGTAGAGAATTGCAGCAGTAATAGGGAGGAACCTAAAAAAGATATATTCTGATGGCAGATGACGTTTTTGGCGTAGATTGAGATAAATGGTTGGAATAGCCTCAGGTCAATATCATGGTCAACACCTTCCGGTTTTGACCTTCGTTGACTTAGATTCCGTTTTTTAGAATGCATGTTGATAAACAGATTCAGATTCGTTGTGATTTTTAAGTTTTTTTAAATAAGAAATGTAATTTTTTTTTCAAATTTTAAACGATTTTCACTACGTCAATGGAGGAGAATATGAATTCGAAAGATTTTTTTATATGAAGAAATAATTTACGTAATGACTTGTTCTCTAATTCACCTATTTTTATAATTATTTTGTTGTATTTTGAACTAAGGAATGCTATTGTTATAGGATAAATTGAAATAAAAGTGTGATTATCCGGGAATCTATTTAACGGAATTTTCTATAAACCGGGTCTTATTTTTTCATAATTATCTAGGTTATCGAAAATTTCCTACCGTACACAAAGGATAAAAGTGAATACAAGATCGATTATACAGCATTCCAATAACCAGAATTCTAAACTAATTGAACATTTTTCCATTGTCTCCCATTTAAATTTTTTGTTAGCTAAATAAGGTATGTCGTATAATGGAATATAAATGGAAAATGAGAACGGTTTTACGTCATTCAATTAACCGAAAATTTGAATTAATTGGAAACCACGATTAAACAGAAATCTCAAATATAATGTGATCCAGTGCTCGATTTCTAGAAATAGGGGTACCGGAACTGTAACCTTCCGTGGGGTGTGGGGGTACACTGCATCAGCCAACCCATATCTGAAATCGTAATTTTTTTTTCTTTAAGAGAGGTATCGGAACGCCGTTCCGGCTCAAATCGAGCCCTTGATGGGATCTATTAATTGAGTATATTAAACTTAGAATAAAAAAATAATTATATTTATTATACTGCATTCAATTAACTGAACTTTATTATTTTGTTTGCTGAATAAAAGTATGGTGTCAAATCATCAATACAAATGAGATTTTTCGAGGTATTTTTCACAACAATTATTTTATTACTTTTGTTTAATTCCAAAATAAAAAAAAATTACGTCAACCAATTCTCGAACCCATATGCCGACATGCAACTGGGTCGGTGAAGGAAAACCAAAACCACGAGCGAATTCATCAGTGCCCAGCGAAAGTAAAACCAACATTCATCACCAGTGTCGACTAATTGGTGACAAGGGGAATTCCGCCCCTCTGGGCCTCATGCAAATGCCATTAGCATCTGTAAATAGATAAGAACTCGTAAACACCGCAAATCAATCACGCGATTGAAATGGGAACAAATGACAATTGGTTTCTGCAGCAACTGTCATCATCATCCCTCTTGAGATGTGTCGGTTTTGCGTATGATGAAATATGCCGCCTGCCGCTTCGGAAGATTTGTTTTAACTATTCTTGGTAATTAACGGGAAATTATGAGACGGTTATTTTCACAGACATTTCATTTGGTCGATTTGATTAACGTCATACGTACCTGCACGACGAGAGGATAAGGGCAACGGTAATAGAATAATAAATAATAAATACAGGTAGTCGGAAAATTATTGGACGCACATTACAAATATATGTAAAACAAAAACTATAAGCAATTGAAGAGGTGGGCATACGAACCAGGTTGAAACAAGAAATTTCCCAACTTAACGATTCGAAATTCTCAACTCAACTATTCGAAATTCCCAACTCAACAGTGCTGAAAATTCGGAGTTCCAACTTATCGACATTTTTCATCTTTTTTTTTTTAATATATATTTTAGGTAATATTAAACAGTTCTCGTTCTCACACAAGCATTGATTTGCTGCACCTATATTCCAATGCAGTGTCCGTTCTGAGGTCTAATTTAAATGTAATCTTACAAGTTGGGCAATTTCTAATCTTGCCTAGCTTTCATTTGTTAATAATATTAATTTTCTTCAGGCATAAATTTAACCCCCCGCGGTGCGACGGGCCTGAATGGCACTTAATTTCTCCTTTAGGCAAAATTCTATATGTGACAGACGTTGTCACCCCCCCCCCCCCCACTACCCTTTCCCTTAAAAAGTTATTCTGTAATAAACATGAATACAACATTGAAATAACTCTGATAAAGTTGCAAATGTAGCTACGTCTTTTCAGCGATCACAAATTATCGTCGTTGTCCAATGTCATAAAAAAATCCGTTAATTCAAATACTTAATTTTTTTATTTTTAGGGAAACTCACATATGAAGTACAAAATTCGAATTGGAAAACCTATTACATATAAATAATAGAAAGCATCCAACTACTATTACTGCATTTAGCTACTAGTCTACGTTTTCTTTCTGTGGTGAGCATTTAACCTCAAAGGACAATAGAAACGCATTTCCACGCAGCCAATGACAACATGAAGAGCGATCCGTCACAACAAATGCCAACAGATATGGTCTTCGTTGGTGGGCCTGCGTCAAATCCCTTTGAGTCTGACGATTTTGAGGGAGATATCTTGCCCCATTTTCCCCTCCTCCTACTCCAATCTCGCAATAATTAGGGAAAAAATTTAGTGAAGGTCGCGTTGACAAAATTTGGTTATGAGATTTTGATGATTATTTCTGACCCTTAAAATATTTCATATAGGGCTGAGGTACCCTAACCCTTTAATTCAAATCTTTATTTCTTGATCTCATTTCGGCATTGATAGACTGTTTATAATGAAACTGGACTTGGGTTTCTAGAGTTTCTAGCTCTTTCTTAAATTAGTACTTTTAAACGCTTTACCGGTGGTGGCCGAGTGGTGAGGACACCGGACTATTATGAAATCGAAAGTTGCCGGAATCCTTCTATTTTGCACCAAAAAATATTAACCTTGTAGAGGTAAATGTTGCACTTTAAAAACGCCGTGATGTAATTGTCATCTAACCATACTTAAAATTACCAGGAGGGATTCACTCCCAGGTCGACCGACTCCAGGTCGGCAAGGTCACTAATAGCTCACTGTGTAGCTCTAGTGCAACGTTGATACAATCCTCCAACTAGTTGAAGACTTGTCGTGTGGAGGTAGCTTATTCCCGTTATATCTGTTCTGTTTTGGTTCAAAACAAAATGTCTTCACTTTGGGAGTAGTACAGAAAACGGAAGAGAGTCCAGCTGAGCCACGTCTCGGTTATCTGATTGAAATTCAAAATTATGAGGCAGTATTCCTTAGTCTTATTTTCAGAATTTATCACGAACCATCATTGTGCGTTTGAAGGTATAAAATAAAAAATAGTTTATGCTTTTAAATTCGAAAATGTACCGATTAAATTTTTTAGGGGATTTTTCGTTCAACTTAAGTAACCATGGTCTAACCGTCAGTAACAGTATCTTTGCGCAAAACTCTACTGGTATTTTATTCAATACCAATCCATCTCGAGCGACGTCAAGCCGCACACCTATTATTGCATAGTTCATGAGACTTACACCGGAACAAACAAACCATACGACATTTTGGTTGATTAAACATAAAAATTGATGTCTCCTTAAGTCACTCTAATTAGAATGCAAATCAGCTCGGTTGGAAAGTTCGAATCCCCTAAAGAACTCTAACCCAACAACAGCGATCTATCCAAAGAAGAAACAGTCTCTCCAAATACCCACATCTCCTCCAAGGGAATGACCATCCCAATACGGGTTACACGTCCCGGTCGCCAATAAAAGGCCTTGGCGAACTTCTCCAACAAGAAAAAGGGGAGAACGACTCCAGTTTATACCCTTTTCCTCAAAACTCTCCCTCTAAACCCCCCCCTCACCGCTTTTCTAATTAAATCCAGTCTCGGGGGACCACCACGGGCATGCGCCTAGACATGGCCCCCTAGGGGCGTATATCGCCCTCAACCCGTCTCGCCCATTAAGCGCCCCGAAATCCTCCTATTTATTGTGTTCATCTATTATTGAAGAAAGAAACCTTCTCCAAAAGGTTTTGGGACCACTCGGGAAATTTAGAGTGCAGGGGCGTCCCCTAAGAAATATGCAAAGCCCCCCCAACATAAAAGCCCTCTAAGCATAAGATGCATCATTGGGGCCATGGGCAGGGAGAACCGGAGCGAAATTAAAATGCCTTTATTTTGTTTGCATCCACCCTCTGCAAGGGCCGCCCTGGGATTACACCAGCGGCTGGAATTTCTTGTTCCCTGGATGGCCTTTTCCGGATTGATCGCTTCTCCTGTTTTCCTGTTTTCTCCCGGAATCCGAGAGAACGTCGTTCCTCCCTCCCTCCCCAATTGCATTAAGCCACGGTCTTCCCCAGGGACGTTTTAATTTACTTTTTAATCCCCTTCAGGCCTCGCCTACCTCCAGAAAGAAGGATGGCCCGAATTTTTACCATCCTGTGGGATTAAGAAGGATCCTGCCTCCGAATTGAAGAAGGTTCGCCATTAGGCAAATCGAAATATTTGTGTTTTGGGTGCAATTTGTCCGGGTGTTGTTTTCATTAATGACCTCCTGTCGTTGGAGTAGCAGTTTCTGTCACACTATGGAGACGCATGGCAGGATTAAGAGAAATGCCCGACTTTTTTTTAATTTTAATTACCCCATTGAGTTAAGACTTTTCTCTGCGGATGCTAATTATTTCTTGAAAACGAGTGCAGCCACCTAATGGAGAGTTTTCAGTGTTAAATTCATAAACTCGGATGATTATTATTATGAGTTTAGAGCAAGATTTAATGATTATGGGGATTAAATTACGATTTTAGTCAATCTCCTCCAGTTGCGTAATTCAATGTGAAGTAGTGTGTTCCAAATATTAATAAGCAATAATAATATGCTCTCCTTGTTTTCTACTCTTCGATTATACATATATTATTTTTGTTTACATTTTTATTTACCTAATAAAAAACATAACATATTAGAAAAACAAATAAGAGTATAAAATAAGTAGCCTAACTGCAAAAGAAGTTATATCAAGAAATTCGAAAAATGAAATTTTGGTATCAATAGATATTTTATAACTTTGTCTTCAATTTTAAAATATAATAATGAAGCAAAATCAGTTATTTAATAATAAACATTCCAAAAAGTGACTTTAGACTGCAGTCAGACACTTTTAGTCAATATAACTTAGCTAGGTTACATTGTGGATTAAAAGTTCTAAAAAATAAAAGATTTTTCTAAAAAATATAAATTGAGCCGGTTTTGATACCCAGTGTTCACTCTAGAAACAAAAAGGGGCAGGGCGCTGTTGGCGATAAAAGGGCAACCGGTTTTTAAAAAGGCACTTCTTGTTTTTAAAAAGGCACTTTAAAAAAAAGTTTGGGGTGGGCGTGTCCATTTGTTGACAGATCGTATACGTGACCAAACAAAAAAATGTTCCAATGTGGGGTTGACATTGCGCTAGAACTGCATCTCGAAGGAATGACCCGTACAAAATTGATGTCTTTTTATGAATACACTACTTAAAATAAAAAAATTAACATTTGTAAATTAATTTTTTCCTTAAAAACCAAATCTGTACGTTGCCCTAATGAGACCCCTTACAAATGAAAAGGCTACTTAAATCAAAACTTTGGTAATAAAATGCCTAATGTTGTAACCTAGCCCCAAACCATCTCCTCTTTTAAAAAACACAGTAAAAACTTAGCATTTCATATGCGAGCACAGGCCGTCAATAGGATTCGTGGAATGCCCCGTGCTTGAAATTAAAGCGGAATCATCGCGATTGCACAACACGCGCAGTTAAAAAGGAGGTTGTTTTTCTACTGTCATAATTAACTTAAATCCAGTTTACACAAAAAAAAAAAAAATAATCGATGCTTTTTTTTAAAAGACATCTAGGGAAGCAAGGACACTTGTGTTTGACTGAAAAGGGTAAGAGGGGCGGCATTTTTTTTGAAAAAAGGGCATAAGGGAGCTATGAAGATGGAAAAAAAGGGGGGGGGGGCAGGGCGAACCGCCCTTCAAAAAACGCCTAGAGTGAACACACCAATCGCCTCATTGAATTTATGGCAAATTCAATCTCGTAGTTTTTATTTAGTGTAATGTCACCTCTCCAACTAAAAAATCTATATTCCTTATTAGCTCTTACGTGCATCCATCTTTTTTTAAAAAACACAACCTTCTTATGAATATTCCTCTTCCAAGAAACACGAAACCAAAAATGGCCGCTATCGTAACCCGACATCGTTCGCGTGAGCTGGCCCTCGAGAGACCAACAGTATCCATCCCCGATAACATCCCCTGGGGCCCCCTGCGCGCAATATGATGGATGGGTGGGCCCCCTTTCACAGGAGGTGGCACGGGCCCCACCCTTACTCCCCCTCCAAGCAACGATATTTTTTTTGTTTTTAATTCTCTTTTCGTCGTCATATTTCCTCGTGTTCTTGTCCAGGAATAAGTCACCCTTGGGAAGGCAGACGATAATTTTCGTGGGGGGTCCCGAGGGGGTTCCGCTGCGGAACCCTTCTCAAGGGAACACCCTACCTGGGCCCATCTTCTCGTTTTATGTATCGATTTTTATGAGGCCTTTGTGTACCGGGGGAGGTAGATAGAGGCTTATTGCTGCAGAGATAGAGGGTGTTTTTCCGTGTATAAAATTCGAGTTAGGCTGGTCGTTTGGATTGTTCGGGTCTCTTGTAGAGGGCGTCATTTTGGTTGACCTTGGATGACCGTTTCTCTTTTGGTAAAGTGAAGTTATTTTGTCTCAAAAAAGATGTATTTGTTCGTTGGATGTCGTGAGATATGCAACAATTTGTTATTAATTATTTTATAATTATGGGAGACCGGACATCCAGATTAATTCCGATTTTTTTTTAATTATCAGAATGTATGGAATCGTATTTTTAAAATGATATCTAATGCTAGATAGTACGAGTATTAGAATTATTTTTAAATATTTTTTTACTTAAAAGATATTTTAATTAAACTATTTTTTTAATAAAACTGTAAACTTTGGAATATTTTTCAAAAATTTATATTTTTAAAAAAATATTTACAAATGCATAAGTCAAAGTACGTAAAAAGGTTAAAATATTAATCATGTAAAATCTTAGATCAGTTTTATTGAGTACAAAAAAAGGCCTACCCAACGCAACCAGAATAGGCGTCAGGACATTGGACCCCGATCAGATTTATCGTGCACCAGTGTCGTATACACGTCAGTATAATTTTTTGGATGTTCTGGACGATTTTCTAGTATTCTTGTAGCGAATCTGGCAACCCTCTGATAGCAATATCACATATTTTTCACTTTTTCTTTGTCAAGTCCATCGCACGGGTTCGAACCAGCAATCCTCTGATTAGTAGCTGAACGCCTTTATCCACTGAACAACTGGGGCTCTAAATATGTTTTGGATTAACATCAATGTGGAAAGGTAATGAATTGGGTGAGAGAGAAAAAAAAGAGCTTAGGGAAGAAAAGGGAAGTTTGTTACAACATTTGCATTTTAATTTTGTTCGAAAGGCAGGATTTGCAGTTTATCCTTTAGTATGTATCCGTGGTTATGTTTTACTGGAGTTTTGTATTATAGCAATAAATGGCAATTCATAAAAATAAGTTTTTGTCTGAGCACATTTTTATGACAAACTTCCCCGATACCAGGTCGGTTGTGATAAACTTTTGGGTTGGCTGCCAGGGCTAATATAAATGTAGAAAATAATGTTTTTAATTTTTCAAAAAATTGTATTATTGTAAGAACAGAATAAAGCTAAAATTTAAGGAAATATTTAAGTTTTTTTTTTTACATTAGTCACTTTGAACGCACTTTTATAATTTTGACGAGCATAAAACTTATTCAGACCCGAAGTATGAAATTCATGAACTCAGTCCTGACTGTGTTGGTTTCCACACGTGACAACTATCCCCGGGGTACACTGTTAAAAAAAACGTAAATATACAGCATGATACATGTACAAAAGCTGCACAAATTGCGATATATCTGACACATACTGCACTGTTCCCAATGTTTACAGCCAATAGTTCTGTTATTTTTCAAAATTACCATGCTGCTTTCTATTCCTACAACAGAGAGCGTTGTATGTGCTTAAACCATCAAAAGTTGTATTATCCATTTACTTCAGAATGTGTAAGAATCCGCTAGGGACGCTCGTGATAACCACAAATTGTGATGTTATTATTATTTCAATTAATCTGAGTGTGAGACTATTTCAATGTCCGCGTCTGCCCAAACCATGTCTGTCATGTGTGAAAGGAACTGTTTTGAAAGAAAAGTAAGTGATTTATTTAATCTTTTCACATATTATTTCATGACTTGTGTTTATTTATTCTCTGGATCAACGTTATTTCTATTTCTTATGATATTTAAACTTTCCCCTATTTGAAAACATTAGGCCTAATATCTAGATTCTGTCCAGGTTGGGCAATAAGCGATGGGCTTGTTTTGTGAACATACCGGCTTCTCGGAAAATCTGAAGACAAGCGAAACATCGTTCGCGGGTCAGCGTTTAACGTGGGTTTAGCATGTTTGCGATCGACCAATGAGTTAATATTCTATTTGAGGATTACTTGAAACTAACTATACTGATTAAAAATATAATTTATAAATAAAGTTATATATTTATTAATATTTTGTTTATTTAGGGAAATTTGAATTATTTTTTTAGGTTTTTCTGTTTATTTTAAAGGTACTTTTTATAATGTGAAATAGGTATAACTTTTTGTTTCAGAAGTGATAGTTTTACAGAAATATTTAAAACTTATGTGCCGCAGTCGACCCTAACCGTCGTAGTACCTATTTTACAGACAGTACCTTGAAAATGCTAGATTATCAGACTTTTATTTGAATTATTAACTATACAGAAAAATTATGTGGAATAAAATGTTTGATAAGAAAACTTAAAAGCATATTTTCTGGTTATTTTGTTCACTAATGTACTGAGGTCTCCGTGGCCGAGTGGATTAAGGCGTCAGCTGAGAATCCGAGGGTTCCCGGTTCGAACCTGTGCGACGGACTAGACTAAGAATAGTAAAAAAAAGTAGTGATATTGCGATCAGATGGTTACCAATTTCGCTACCAAAATACTAGAATGTCGTCCAGAACATCCACAAAAAATTAACGACGTGTATATGGGACTGGTGCACGATAAATCTGATCAGGGTCCAAAAGGTCCCGACGTCTATTGAAGGCGTTGGGTGCCAGCTCATGTGTTATCCTCGTCATCTGACCATGGTTCAAAAATACGAGGCATCGTTACAGGGTCTTTTCTTCGAGATAGGCCCCGAACCGTCGCCAATAGCCCACTGTGCAGCTCTAGTGCGACGTTAATTAACAAAAACAAACCACTAATGTACAGAAGGAAAATTAAGATTGTGATTTTATCTAATTTGCCTCTCTATAAAAACTAGACTTTTGTTAAAGGATAGTACTATACAGCAAAAATAATTTAACGAACTAAATGAAATGTGCACTTATTTAGTCTTTCGCCTGCGACTAAGAAAATAAATAAGATTTTTTTTTATTTTGAAACTGTGTGGTTTTCTTTCCAAACTTTAACCACAAAAAAAGAAAACAGTATTCTATTCTGGTTTGGTTAATTAACGTTTGCACTAGAGCTGCACAGTGTGCTATTGGCGACGGTTCGGGGTATATCTCGAAGGAAAGACCCGGGAACACATACACATTCACACACACATTCATACATGCACCTCGTTATTTTAGAACCATGGTCAGATGACGAGGGAACACTTGACCTAGCACCCAACGCCTTCAATAGACGTCAGGACTTTGGACCCCGATCAGATTTATCGTGCACCAGTCCCGTATACACGCCGTTAATTTTTGCGGATGTTCTGGACGACTTTTCTAGTACTTTGCAGCGAAACTAGCAACCCTCCGATCACAAGATCACCATTTTCTACTTTTCTTTGTCAAGTCCATCACCTAGGACCGAACCAGGAATCCTCGGATTCCCAGCCGACGCCTTAACCGCTCAGCCAAGGAGGCCTTGGATTCTATTCTGATAAATCAGGGTGATCATCTGTCAATGCATTTTGGAGGACTCCGTGGCAGAGCGGTTAAAGGCGTCAGCTGGGAATATGAAGATTCTTGGTTCGAGCCTAGGCGATGGACTTGACAAAGAAAACTAAAAAGTAGTGATCTTGCGATCGGAGTATTGCCAGCTTTGCTACAAAATACTAGAAAAGTCGTCCAGAACATCCGCAAAAATTAACGGCGTGTATACGGGACTGGTGCACGATAGATCTGATCGGAGTCAAAAGTTTCGACGTCTATTGAAGGCGTTGGGTGCCAGTTCAGGTGTTTCCTCGTCATCTGACCATGGTTTTAAAATAACGAGGTACATGTATGAATCTGTGTGTTTATGTGTTCCCGGGTCTTTCCTTCGATATAGACCCCATCGCCAATAGCACACTGTGCAGCTCTAGTGTTTAATTAACCAATACAAACCAAACTGTCAATGCATTTTGGTGTAATTATATTGTTTTAAAGAAGTTTTGTAAATATGTATAGCAATAGAGAATAACCGCTTCAAATGCATTGACTTGCATCTTGACAATGCTGCGTGTGGGAGAACTTTTATCCATACAGGCCAATAAATTTTGTGGCAATCGGTTTTGTTGCCAATAACAGAACTATTTTAATTTCTCCTGCACGGTTGATGAAAAAGGTAAAGAGATTTGGTGAAAAATCAGAGGAACTGGTCATTGCATTTGAACATAGTATTCTCTGTTACCACTGATGTTCAGTGTTATTCTAGGAATACATGCAGAATTTCCAGCCCTTTTGTCAGTATATTGTGCAAAATAAGCATTCAGTCATAAGAAATTAATCTTTTGGGCTACCGGACGCTCTGTCTGAGTGATTCATACTCCCTTCCCTAATAATGTTTTTTAAAGAAGTTTTGTAAAGTATTGTAATAGAGAATAACCGGTTCAAATTTAACTTTTTAGAACACAAACAATGGTTATAAGTTAGTAAATATGAAAGAAAATTAATTAATATATTTTTTAATAAAGCGTGTTATGTAATGTTGGAATTTCTTGTATTTTTTTATTTAAATATCTATTACTTAAAAAAAAAAAAATTAATATTCGTTTATGTGAATTATTTCGTATAACACCAATGTCCAACATAAATACCAAAAATAATATTAAATATAACTTTTCCCAATGCCATAAATGTAAGTAAGGCTATCTTACCAAAACAAATTTTAAACTTTACAAGCTACAAATTGGGGAAATGTGTATGCTCATTTCCTGTGAAACCTTGCTTAACATAGTTTTAAAACTCGTTATTTTTTAATTTCTTTACGTTTGTGTATTTCATATAATAAATTTAAAGTAGTCGAATTCTATGAGGATTGTTGGAAAGGGGGCTATAGCCACATTGGAAATAGAGGCTAGTTACACCAGTGAATTAATGTACCTTTTTCAATTTCAGAATTTCTTCATGCCTCTCGTAAAAGTTTGGAACCATGATAGATGTATCTGCAAGTTAGAAAAGGCTAAGAGTTACTGGAAGAAGGGGAATTTTGAAACCATGAAAATGACTTTACTTTTTCACAAATGATGGTTTCTCCACTGTGTTCTTGAGAAGGATGCTTACTCAGGGCTGATGGAATAGCTTATTTTATGTAAAATCCCCAAACTAGTAATAATGCACTAAGTGTTCCAAGAGTATGTATATGTACAAATTAAAATTTTGAAAATATGTACAATTGAGAATAAGATACAATTTAGCTATTTTATATACAGTTATTAAAAAAAATAAGAATTTTGTTAATTTTTTTTCATTATCCATCTAGATTTTCATAAAAGTGTTGGTGTTGAAATTTGGTATATGTAACTAAGTACTTTTTCTTTGACATATGTTATTATTAAATACATAATTGCCAGACCTGAATAAAGTATTTATGAAAAAATATCTGGCATTTTTCATTTGGTATAAAAATAATTTTTTGTACCGTTCTTATTTGACCACCAAATATAGCTATTACCAGGAGTAATTGTGATTCTGAATTTTAATTGCTTTAATAACATGGTTTTAATATAGTTTTAAGTGAATATCTGCAGTTTTCATGAATTTTTTAATCAGTTTGCGATCACCCTGGCAGTCCTTTTAGGGCATATTAACCAAGTTAATTCATGCAAGGTCGTCTGCCAACTTATAAGAGCTGCTGGTGTAAGTAATATATATATATATATATATATATCTATATATATATATATATTTAAAAATCGTGAAATATTAGATTGCCTATCTTTTCAATTACAAGAAAAAATTCACGACCAAACTTCACACCCAGAACTCGGCAGTCGAATAACAAGTACCCAAGGTAAAGGTTTAGGACGTATCATATGCGTAGTATAGTATTTGTTTTGACTATAAAATAGTAAAACTATGAAATCTGATAATAAATATAAAAATCTATATGTTCAATTAAATTTGAACTTAAAATACACATAAGTATAATTTATGACTAATGAAAATAAAAAATAATTAATGGTTAGGTTTGGTAATTTTTTTAAGATACTTTAATTTTAATCACAGATAAAAAAAAAAGCATATTTCTGAAAGTGATTAAAAAATAATACATTTCACAGACTTATTTAAATTCAGCTAATTTTTTTTTTGACTAATTACAAGCAAACAATTTTTCAAATTTTATTTTTGTTTCTTCCAAATCCTGTTTTTAAGAAAAAATATATCAGATTTGAAAAATTGTTTGCTTGAAATTAGAAAAAAAATTTAACTGAATTAAAATAAGTGTGTGAAATGTACTACTTTGTAATCACTTTCAGAAATATGCTTTTTTTATCTGATTAAAATTAAAGTATCTTAAAAAATTGCCAAACCCAACCAGTAATTTTTTTGACAATTTTTGCTGTAAATACGTAATCCGCACATGTTGTAAAAAAACGTCCCTTGCTGTAATGTTTAGGCACATTTGCTGTAAATACGTAAGCAGCAAACGTTGTAAAAAAACATCACAAGCTGTTAAGTTTAGGCACATTTGCTATAAATACGTAATCAGCACATGTTGTAATAAAACATCACATGCTGTTAAATTTAGGCACATTTGCTGTAAATATGTTAGCAGCACATGTTGTAAAATAAAATCACATGCTGTTAATTGAAATAAACACATTGAAGTTTTAAGTTTTACAACACACTGTCATGGCACAATTTTTACCCGGACAGTGTGCTGTTTTCAGTCTGATTTTTTTTAACAGTGTACTTTTGGCGACCAATCATCAACGGACATTTCAGACAGATCGCGACTTGGCGGAAATACCATTCAACCTACACAGATACAGAATCATATCATGGTTTGGTTTGGTTTTGTTAATTACCGTCGCACTAGAGTTGCACAGTGGGCTATTGGCGACGGTTCGGGGTCAATCTCGAAGGAAAGACCCGAGGACACATACACATTCACACACACATTCGTACATGCACCTCGTTATTTTAGAACCATGGTCAGATGACGAGGAAACACCTGAACAGGCACCCAACGCCTTCAATAGACGTCGGGACTTTGGACCCCGATCAGATTTATCGTGCACTAGTCCCGTATACACGCCAGTATAATTTGTTGGATATTCTGGACGACTTTCTAGTATTTTTGTAGCGAAGCTGGCAACCCTCCGATCGCAAGATCACTACTTTTTTACTTTTCTATGTCAAGTCCATTTCCCGGATTCGAACCACCAATCCTCTGATTAGTAGCTGAACGCCTTACCAACTGAGCAACTGGGGCTCCAATCATATCATGAAATGCTACAGAAAAATAGTTGTAACAGAATTGATTTTATTGAATATAGAGTGAATAACCAGAGTTATTTAAATCGTTCGGTGAATACTTACAGATGCAAAAACTGAAAAAACACCAATAAATTCAAGCTAATTGTCAAAAAGCATAAGGAAAGTTTGATTTTTTAAAAAAACTATTGAGGAAAGGATGAAAATAGCATGACATAATAAATGAATACTCTCTCAAGACTTTTAAATTATTTTTATAGAAGATTTATATATCTAACCCATAGGACTATTATAGTATTTTTCCCAGACCCTAAACCGTTGTTAGACATTTTGCAAGCCATCTAGAGCAATCAGTTATATCTCCGTATAAAACATAAAAATAATGCCAAACTATAGACTTTAATACACACATGAATATAAAAAAAAGCCCCATTATAAAAATACCGATACGGCAAAATTTCAGACGTACTTAACGTCGTTAAAAGAAGTTTTTTGATGTTTCCATGAATATTTCATAAGCACTGTGATTTAGAACTTTTCCATATTATTTTTGTGTGCTTCCCCTTAGGCGACAAATTTGGCTCCCGAAATTGAAGGGAGAAGATGTCTTTAATAAGAGACGCCAAAACCGTCACATCCTTACCTCGCCAACTACATCTTATTTTTTTTTGTTTTACTTATTATTTCAGTTCTGTATATTTACTTATTATTTAACTCGATGTGTATTTACTTAATATTTTGTTTTGATTAGGGTAACGGTGTGTGTTTAAGTTTGGCGATTTTTGGTTCTTGTTGGCGATAATGTTTGATCTCGTTGAAAGAAGAAGCTTATGTTTGATTGATGGCGCGGGTTCTGCAATGCTACTTACATACCACCAATTTTATCTCTTGCACTTGACCTTTTTAAAAGAAGATAAATACAAGGTATAGTTTTGTCTTATTAGCTTTTTTCTTGGTAGTGAGATAACCTCACATTAACTATTAAACCGAATGTAATTTCTTCAATATGATTGTACGGCTCTTCAGAGTCGCAACGAGCTAAATTAAAGGTTATATCATAGTAACATGCGCAACATTTAATACAAGTTAAACGGCCGGGAGTCTGGTTCAAAAAGCTTATGAAATAACATAATGCAGTAAGTTTTTTTTTATAAATCAAGACTTTTGGAAATGAAAATGTGTCGTTATAAAATAGACAACTAATATGGAATCCCGCATGGCCTGGTTGGAAAACCGGCGACCTTGTACTTAGAGCGTTGCGATCTCAGTTTTATTGTTCAATCGAATATCCTCATACAGAGGGGAATGGTGCATGTTAAATCAGTCGTTCTCCAACCATATCCTCACTTTGGTCGTGATGTTGAAATTTGGAGAGTGGGGTGTCAGCTAAAGTATTGTCATCGTCATCTGATCATGGTTCAAAAATGCGAAGTATCGTTCCCGGGTCTTTCCTTCGAGATAGGCCTCGAACCGTCGCCAATAGCCCACTGTGCAGCTCTAGTGCGACGTTAATTAACAAAACCAAACCTGACCATAATGAAAAAATTCGAGGCAATGTTCACGGATCTTTCTTTCGGGGAGGCCTCCGTGGCCGAGCGGTTAAATGCGTTCAGCTACTAATCCGAGGATTGGTGGTTCGAACCCGCGCGATGGACTTGACAAAGAAAAGTAAAAAAGTAGTGATCTTGTGATCGGAGGGTTGCCAGCTTCGTTACAAAAATACTAGAAAAGTCGTCCAGAACATCCGCAAAAATTAACGGCGTGTATACGGGACTGGTGCATGATAAATCTGATCGGGGTCCAAAGTCCCGACGTCAATTGAAGGCGTTGGGTGCCAGTTCATGTGTTTCCCCGTCATCTGACCATGGCTCTAAAAAATAACGAGGTGCATGTATGAATGTGTGTGTGAATGTGTATGTGTTACCGGGTCTTTCCTTCGAGATAGACCCCGAACCGTCACCAATAGCCCACTGTGCAGCTCTAGTACGACGTTATTTAACCAAACCAAACTTTCTTTCGGGAAACGATCCCGAACTGTCGACAGCTCACTGTATAGTGCGGGTTAATTCAACCCACGCACTTCATGAAAATAGATGGGCCAGCAAAATAGACAGCATAAAACCTTCATCATAATTGCACAATAAAAAGTTTTTTATTGAGGAAAACTGCAGTTTGGTTGAAGTTCTATTAAATTAAGGGTTTTTATTTTAATATCCTTCATAAAACTTGTAAGAAAAACTGTCAATTTGTGCTGTTATTTATAAAACCTTCAATTTCACAATTTTGATTTCAATTTTACAAATTATGCCGACTGTTTTGCTGGATATAACAAAAAAAAACTTCCATCAGTTATTAATTTGATCAACAATGTAACTTTTCTCCATTTGACCACCTCTCGGTTAAACAAATACATAACATTTCCTTGTTGTCATAACAACGCCTGCATTTTTACCAGTAGCAATCCACCAGACAATAACCCAAATAAAAACATTAAAAACAACACATCTAAAGCAACATCGTTACCGCTTCATCAAATCCAACGTATTTCACATCATAAATCCCTCCGCCACTATTCCGGGAGAATCCATATCTGTCAATAGACATCCAACAAACCCAGCGGGGCGGTCCAAAAGTCCAACCCATCATTTCTTCCAAACCCTTTTTCTTTGAGCTTGCATAAACAGCCGCCGTGTGGCAGTTCGGAGCCGCGATGATCAATAGTTAAAAGCTTATTAGAACCCCGCTGACTAGGAAAATACGGGAGTCGTTATAAAACAGTAGGCTTTAACGGATGTTGTGGTTTTTTGTGCCATGTGTTTTCCCACACAGCGGGCAATGAGTTTTAAGTTATGGAAACCTACACCGGCATTGTGGGTTTTAAATAATGCGAGTGTGTAATGGGTTCAAAAAGGTATGATAAATGGATGTTTGGATCGAAAAACAAAACGAGAGTTGTTTAGAATGGAGGACTGGGTCTGGGGTTAGGTAATAGTAATAATTTGTTAGTTTAAGTAACATGCGATGAAATGTGTTTCACCTGACTTTTTATTTCCAACTATTTGCATGTCTGTGAGTGCTGATGCCCTTTTTCCACAAACAACTGAATAGCAGACCAAAGAAATAATTTATATACAGTGGGGGGAAAAAAGAATGTGAACATTGCTTGTTTGTTGTAATAATATTTTTAAAAAAATAAATGAAAATGAACTCAATTTTTAAAATTTAAATATTTTAAATGACTTTATACAAAACCTAAAAATTAGCATAAGTTTCATTACTTAAAACTTATAAAGGTTAATATATGCATATATCAAAAGGAAAAACAGTATTTGGACAAGCAATGATATACACTGAAATTTTTGAGAAAACGTACTGAAAAGAAAAAATATAAGAAAATTTGGCAATAGCCTAATTGCGACCGAAGCGGTGCGGGTTTACCATATTCTCAAAGAAGAAAACATTTGTTTATCGCCCAGACAAAAGGTTGCCATGGGCCGCAATTGGAACTTTCCGGAAAATATATGACTCATGTTAAGTTTTTCAATAATTTCTGCCTGGTTTTGCTCTTGATCATGACAAGTCGAATGTTCTGAAAATGTTTAGTAAGTAAGCGAACTTCATGTATGGGCGATAGAGAACTGTTTGTGCAGGACTTAAGATTGCACTAACTGTCAAATTTCTGAAACTTTAATATTAAATGCATTGTCTATTCCACATAAAATAAACACTAAACCACCGGAGATATCGAAAATAAAATGAGAACACGAGTAAGTAATAAGCGGTTACAGCAAAAGGATGCAGAAAAATGTGAATATCGGTAAAATATCCTGTCAATAATAAGCGTATAAACCACACTTGACATCAGGTGTCTGTGTTCACATTTAAAAGTCAGAAATTAACGGGATAATTATGTGTAGAATTTGTAGTGTTAGGTAAAAACTATTTGTTACTGAAAATACTGAAAACAAATGTCTTCATTTCGCAAATATATAAACAAGCCAATGAAGTTTTGGTAAATTGTACTATTCACGCATAAAAGTAATTTTTTTGTTTTTGGATTTCATAGTTATCAAACTGTTTGGTAAACAAATAAGCGTGCTTTAATTCCTATTAAAATGCACATTTAATTGTAAAGCACAATTTTTCTGTTGTCCATATACCTATATTTTACTATTCACTCAAACTTGTTTTTGTGCGGTCTTTTTTGTGCGATTTTTTTTGTGTGGTATATGAAAATTTCAATCAAATTGGAACATAATTGATTATATGGCTACCGAAACATATACAAGCATCTAGTGAAACAACAGTTGTTGCAAAAACTAATCACTGACTACATGGTAACTGAAAAAAAGTCAACTATAAACGAGTGCGAGGTAGTATCTTCAAGTGACGAAAGCGATTTTGAACCAAGTTCGCATATTGTCAGACTACGAAGGATAATGGTTATACGTTTTGAAAAGTTTGTATGTGTAAAATAAGTACATATGTAAATAAAATATTAAATGTTCGCATGTGTATTTTCAAAATCAGATTCCAAAAGGTTTGGCGATATTCCAAGTAGCTGTCAAGCCTCGTAGCTTGATTTCGTTTAAAAAAGCGATTCCTAGTTATTTCGTAAGGTATTGAGTTATTTTCTATGCGAGACTTTTTTTATGCGGTCCCTATGCACCGCATAAAAAAAATATTTTTTAATTGTGTTGCGAAAACTATTTTTTATAGCTACTCGTGGTGTTTTGTGCAAATTTTTTTATGCGGTCCCCATCCACCGCACAAAAACAGGTTTGAGTGTATTTTCAGAGAGTTGTAATATTAAATAGAGAGCGCCTTCAATACCAGACTCTCGTAAGGCCGCGGTGTCAACATTGAAAAGAAAAACTCACATCACGTGGTTATAGGGCTGCCACATTTGGCGTTCACACATCTGCAGGAGTTTCAAATTTGGCGCACTTTCTTCTTTTTTGGTGATAAGGAGTTCTGTCCGTATTCAACTTTTTAACATATATGTACGTGTTTACTTATTTTCAAACAATATGCGCTAAATATTTCCTCTTCATTAACGAAACGAAAATATTTTATTTGTGTTCAATACTCGAAGAAGCGAAACTCTTTATATTTCTCAGGTTTTATTGTTTATATTTTCTTATTGAAATATACAAAATAACAATTGAAAGAACTTCGCTTATGGTAATTTTTTTACATAAAAACGTAATGCAATTATTTCAAAACTACAAAGTAAGAAAAATCTCCTTAATATATCTGTTAAACTCCCTTAAATTGTGCCACTCGTTCAAAAAAAACTATATTTAAATACAAAATTAAACACAAAACCATATTACAATACTTCGATCTCGTTTAGTTCTTAAAGTCGTCAAGGCCTGCCAAGTAATATTGGGGCATTAATGAATTGGCATTTCCACAAATCACGTGGTTTCAATGATGGACACACGGAAATCAGCATTTTTATTTTCTATTTGTATCATTACTCTATGTGTATTTACTGTTGAGTATCAAAGTACATTCACGGCTCTTATCTCTAACCGTAGTTCTAAGTTTTTTTAAACGTATCGTCTCAGTTAAAAAAATCTGCTACATTTAATCATTATCACACACATGGTGACAGTTTTCTTTTCCACCAGGTGCGCTGAAACAATACACCTGGAGCAACATATTTTGAACGGACATCTCAGCGACTGAACCCTTCTCAACTTTGTTCTCTCTCTTCTTTTGTTTTTTTATGTCGCCTTTTGTCTTTCGTGTTATTCCAAAAGCCGAAAAGGAAAATATTCTTTCATTATCTGTTGATATTTTTCGAGAGTCGGGTCAATCGAGGTGCAAAGACCGACAAGACGGGAGGGAAAAAACTCGAATTTTCTTTTATGCCAGGTGTGAAAGTGTCATCGAACAATGGGGGTTTCGAGTCCTGCATGAAAAGGTGTGGTCATTTACCTGATAGAATAATTAATTTATTTGTTGTAGTTTTCATGAAATACAGTGCATATTATACACCGCTGAACACCGGGCCATCCTTAGAATTTAGGTAACCTTAAAATCGCCAAGTCTCAAATATGGGTTTTTTAGAGTCAAATTACCAACTTTTTTTAGAATCTGGTAATTTACTGTTTTCTTTTTCTTTGATGAGAAAAACTAGTTTTAGATGGGAAATTTCCAACACGACCAGAAGTAAAATTTATTAAAATCTTGCAGTTTTGCAATGATTTCCCAAACATTTTTCATGCCTACGTGGGCCGTAAGAAAGTTGGAGAATTCCTGTAGACTTGGCAAAATTACAAACCCAGTAACATGTGAAACATTTGATTTTTTTAAAATTGAAACTTCGTTGTTTTATTTTTAAAAAAATATGCCAAATGTTTCATAAGTTTGCCAACTAGATGGAAAATTTGCCAATCCGACCAGAAATAAAATTTATTAAAATTTTGCAGTTTTTTTTAAATGATTGCCTCAAAATGTTTCATGTTTACGTGGGCCGTAAGAATGTTGGTAAATTCCTGACTTAACTAGGTTTCCCGTTAGATGTGAAATTGCCAATCCGACAGAAGTAATATTTAACGAAATATTGCAGTTTTTTTCAATGAAAAAATATTTCAAGCCGTGGGCTGTAAGAATATTGGTAAATTCCTGTTGACTTGGGAAAATCACAAACTTTAGTTGGCATTTGGCTTTTTTTTTTAAAGTGGAACTTCTTGGCTTCATAAAAAAAAAGAAGCAAAATTTGTCACAAATTTGCCTACTAGATTTGTGATTTTGCCAAGTCTACAGGATGACATTTCGCATTGAGAAATACACTGAACGGTTCATATATAGGGATTCATAGTTTCTTATGTGAAGACTTCCTCACCAAGTAATATGGTATATAGTTTCAGGTCATACGAATTAATAAAGTATTAGGTATTTAATAATTAGAAAATAATACAAGAATATACTTTACTTTAAACTATTTATTGGACTGTGAAACCTATTAAGGCATACATTCAAAGAAATTTAATGCCCCCCCCCCGACCGTGGGGTCGGGACTCAAACTCGCGTAATATTATTCTGATGTCTTGCGCGCTAATCGACTAAGTGACAAAGGATAGTTTTTATATCTAGGAATTATTTTTTTTGGCGACGTTTCTTTATGCAGCATTTCTAAAATTGTATAAATCATTTCAATAAAAATTTGCAAATCCGAGTCTAAATTGCACATCTTGAGGATGGATAGTACTTATACTTAAATTTTTAGTCTTTTATCCGCAGGGGTTGGTTTGTTAGATTTTTGGGGCGCAAGGGCCAGTTTTGGCCATGCTGTGCCATTCTCCGCAGGGGAAATAGGAGTTTTGCGATCTGCAGACAGACTTTCCTTTATTTCAATTGTGTATTGTGTGATGATGGATAAACCTATATGAACTTTTAAGTTTTCACTTGCATAGCCTTGATGCAGAACGTGTTATATCCAAAATTTTTAATATATATATATATATATATATATATATATATATATATATGTAATAAAAGAGCAAAAGGCTGTCATTTCATAATACAAACTTTAACCCTTTGCACTCCGTTGGCGCCGCTCAGGCGACAACATAACGACTCGTTCTTTGTGTTCCCTGTTCTTTAAAATAAACGATAACAACATGATCTTGTGTTTAAAAAACCTCGATATTATTTTTAAACTCGTTCTTTTGCAGATCCAAAACAGATTGTATTTCTTTTTTCTATAAGCATAACAAATTCTAGGGTAAAAAACCTAAGGCTGAATAACTGTTCCGTAGAAAGAACGGAAAACGCAACGAGTTCTTGGAGTGCAAAGGGTTAAAAAAAGTGTCTGGAGAGGCAAAAGCAGCTATATCCACGCTGGATACAGATGTATAAAGCAGTTATAACCATCAAATGTGATTAATGTGTGTTTGGAATGTGGAACAAGATAGAGACACACACATGTGCAAAACCAGCTAACTCCTTCACGCAGTACCAAAGCAAGTTATAGGACAAATAAAATTCAGATTTTAATTTATTCAGTATAATGAGAACTTATACATTTTGGTAAATAAAGAAAATTTATAATGTTAAATCCACAAACCCTATCTGAATCCCCGAAAGAAAATTACGCCGAGTGGATTGGGGCGTCAGCTGGGAATCCAACGGGTCCCCGGTTCGAGCCTTTGCGCGGACTAGACTGAAGAATAGTAAAAAGTAGAGAAATTGCGATCGGAGGGTTGACAACTTCGCTACCAAAATACTAGAATGTCGTCCAGAATATCCACAAAAATTAACGGCGTGTATACGGGACTGGTGCACGATAAATATGATCGGGATCCAAAGTCCCGACGTCTATTGAAGGCGTTGGGTGCCAGCTCAGGTGTTGTCCTCGTCATCTATCCATGGTTCTAAAATACGAGGCATCGTTTCCGGGTCTTTTCTTCGAGATAGGCCCCGAACCGTCGCCAATAGCCCACTGTGCAGCTCTAGTGCGACGTTAATTAACCAAACTAAACCAAACCGAAATAAAATCAAATGAAAATTATTCAGCACTTAAAATGCGCCTCGCAGTGTAATCCTGATTGATATTCAATTATCCTCCATCATTTAAGGATGACCTACATAAACGAAATTTCTCAGCTAATCAATCCATCTCCCGTTTGCAAATTAACTTTTCTCACCTTTCAGTTTCGCCATTGTCATATCATCCACTTTGAAAAAGCCACGAGGCAATATGGAAAACCTATTCTTTGCCCATGGTGATTCTGATGTCTTTTCTGCCCAAAATAAGATCTCCAGCGATAATCGCCAAGAGATGCTCTGGAGCAATAAATCTGCAGCCAACACACACGCAACCAGAGAGGTGTGGCGGACTCGGTACCGTATCATTAATGGCCGCTTCTTCAGCAGTTGCATTCTTCTTGGAGCAAGTGGGACAGTCTGTGGCCGGTGGAGATTTACAGTCCGGTGCAAATTATGGAAGTCCGACAAAGAGTCGTGGGCAACCTCGGGCTTTTGGGATCGGGTTCCTTCACCTTAGATGGTAGATGCGAAACTGATCCGAAGACAATTGAAATTGGCGATAAACACACGTTCGTTTAGTGAAAAATTGAGAACAATTCATTTAAAGTATTTTTTCTTTCTAATTTAACCCTCCAGAGGTCGTACTGAGCCTGGCAGTTTTCATTTCCGGATCTTTTCTACAGGGTAAATTTTTCTATGGCCTATCTCTTACACAATTGCGGGGGGAAACTTAACTGCCTTCGTCACCTGACCATGGTTCAAATTGACGAGTCAGTGTTTTCGGGTCTTTTTTTCGGAATAGATCTCGAAATAGATCTCGCTGCGACTATTTTAATTGCATTCGACTCCAGGTTGCCACAATTCAGATTTCGAAATCACCAAAGTAAAGATGGAAAATCACCAAACCCGAATTATTACATTCTATACAAAATCGTCAATTGTCGTTTATTAATTGCAAAAGTTGTTAGGACGGTATCGAGCAAAATATATTTTGTTCGATAGTTCGTTGTCCTATAATTGCTAAGTGAGAGGATAGAATTTGAGTTTTTCAATTGCATGCAACTAAATTGTTCAGTTGCCAGTGCGCGGCTAACTTTTAATTAACGTCGCACTAGAGCTACACAATATTGACAACGGTTCTGGATCTGTCCCGATGGCTAGTTAATTAACGTCGGTATCTGCTGCACAGTGTGTTATTGGCGATGCTTTGAGATCTATCTCAAGGGAAAGACCCGGGAAAGCTGCCTCGTAATTTAAAACTTCATTAGAAAAACCGGTCAAAAATGACGGGTTACTGCATAGGCATAACAATGTGGTGGCAGGAAGATGTTACTAATGCAGTGTTAACGTGGACTAATTCATTCTACACAGTGAATATTTTATGTGGACAACGAGAAACGTAACTGGCAACTTCTTGATCGGTAGTTCTCTACATTGCCAAAGACAATATTCGGACTACCAACCACCGATTATGAGACGAATAATATATCGCTGGGTCAGTTAGTTATATGAGCGATTCATTTAAATTTGACTAACCTCGTAACTTTTTGCCTATTCACCAGAGCATGACTGCGGGATTGTGATCATAGTTGACTGGATGCACATTTGAAATTTATTTATTTATGTAAACTTGATACAAAGAGACTTTTTTTCCGAATAAAGTAACGGAGTAACAACTATAACAAAAAGAATAGCCTAAAAAACTTAAGAAAAGTTACAATTATAAATAGTAATACACCTTGGCTTTTTCAAAGGTTAAAAACCCAAGTTTAAACACACTGCACTGGCCGACGGTGTTTTGCTGTTGGACCTACCTGCCAACCATTAACTTTCCTCGCTGATTTAATACCCAGACAAGCTCTCGGCAGAATAAATTGAGCCGGGAATTCATTTTAAAATCGATTCTGAAAAGTATTAATCACCTGGAAAAGGAATCGCAGAGGCAGTTTAACTCCTGCAGTTACCATAATTTCGACAAGAACAGACGGTTCGGTTCTTGATTGTTATCCCATCTATAATGCCTACCCTTCGCCTAAATGCCGCGACAGACGCCGTAATAAAGGCATCATAACTGGTCATTAAACAACGCTTTATCTCTGGCCGTGCATGGCAGCAACCTGCCAATACCACAGGTGATATGGCAACATAAGAAATAAATGGTTTTCTGTACCGCGGACTGCTTGGATTGTGGAGTCAATTAATTAGGCGTTGCTAGTTGAGATTTTTTTTCTGCCTAAGATAGGCTTGATGATAGAAATGATTTTTTTAGAGACACATTGAGTCATATTGTAGTTGTTTTCGATTTTCTGGTAAATGGGTTATGGATAGAGTAATTTGCGTAATGGTCTTGTTTAGGAAAAAAAAAATGTTCATTGAAGCTGTTTGGGGTGTACCTATTGATGTGGATTGTATAGCGCAGATTATGAGAGCGGTCATAGGAAGTTGGGCGTACGATGTTTAACCCACTGACGGTCGATGCGATATCACGTCTTGGATACTTTTTGTTTTTAAGGCAATGAACCCGATTTTAATCACAAAAATATTTATTTACGACATTTGGCGCTGCGATGGTCGCGTCTGATCAGAAATTATCTTAACACTACAAGAGATGAATCTCTCAGCTTCGAGCAATACCATCGGAGTGTTAAAAAGAGTATTGCTTTGAGGTGTAATTTTAAATGTAGTTTATTAACTCTGCTTCGATTTGCGAGATTCATCTCTTATAGTGTTAACATAAGAGGTGATCTCACAGTCCGTCGGAGGGGATGTTTAGATAAGGGGTCAATTAACCCCGTGCAGTGTTAAGTACTCCCCAGCAAAAAAAGTCAGCATAAAACCTTCATCAAAATTTTGAAATTAAAGGTTTCATGCAGGAAAACTGCTTTTTTTTTTGAAGATCTATAAAATTAAAGGTTTTTGTTTCAATGTCCTTCATAAAAACTGCAAAAAACCTTCATAAAAAACCTTCATAAAAACCTGCAAAAAACCTTCATAAAAACCTGTAAAAAAACCTTCATAAAAACCTGCAAAAAACCTTCATAAAAACTGCAAAAAACCTTCATAGAAACCTGCAAAAAACCTGCAAAAAAACCTTCATAAAAACCTGCAAAAAATCTTCAATTTTTAATCATTAAGGGAAAATGCAGATATTTTAAAGGTTTTATGCAAAAAATTAATAACTAAAAAAACTGCAGTAATAATAAAAAAAACTGCAGTAATAATAAAAAAAACTGCAGTTTTTTGTTTCAATATTCTTTATAAAACCTTCAATTTGACAATTTTGATGAAGGTTTCATGCTGACTTTTTTTGCTTAGCCGCACGGCAAACCGCCGGCCTCTATCTTTTATTAATATGTTTATCCAATCAACAAATTAACTTTTTTCCATGATTCGTAGTGCAAAAAGTTATTTAGCTCTTACCTGCGTTCGAACTCACAACCTCCGAATAGGAGTTCAGTACTTTACAACTGGGCTACTACCGCTGGACGCGACATCAATTCAAACAAACCACCTAAATTTTACTCAAAATCGGCATGTGAGATAATTTGGCTTTGTAAGAAGACAGTGCAGTTATTGACGAGTAGAAATGGAGAATATTTTATGTCTATAAAAAGCCGTGTAATTAAAATACTGTAAAATACATTACAATTCATTTACTGAACCACATTTTAATATAGGTTACTAAAAAAAAAATTATGAAATTTTTTGTGTGAAATACTGTTCTCTTATATTAATTTATATAACATCCAAAATAACAAAATTTAATATGTTGAAATTTTGAAAAAAAAATACAAGCAATTATGAATTTTCGTGTTTGTAATACTGATCTCTTATATTAATTTAAATAACATACATAAAATTTTTTATTCAAAAAGTCAAAAATAAAATTTAACAAAGTTTAGGTGGTACAGTATCCCCTTGAATCCTGCAAAAAAAAAAATTCCAATCATAAAATAAGCAAATAAAACCGTTCCACCACTCCACTTGCAATCGGTCAATCACCTATTTACCTCCCCCAAAAAGTTCACGACCCCTTTTCCTCGCCAAACAATCATGGCCATTCGATACGTAACAGAGATGACCACATTCCTTGGCTAGAATGAGGCGCTTTTTCTTGGCTCTTCTGCATGCAGGTGAGAAGGAGAGTTCGAATTACGAAGGTAAGAGAACATTAAAAAAAGAACCACCCTCGAAGTCGTTTGCTCCTGTTACCCAATCCCAAGTGGTTTTGTTTCTGCTTTGCATCCACCTTACCTTACACCCACTATCCAGGAGCTGATGCAGGGGGCGTGTGTGAATTGCGTAGAGCTAATTGTCGATGTTCTTCAGATGTTATGCGTGGTTTCAGCAGTGACCTGGTTGGAAGATTACCGAGCTCATAATCAGGGCCGCTCTTAGCAGTTGGTTGGTTGGTTTGTTAATTAACGTCGCACTAGAGCTGCACAGTGGGCTATTGGCGACGGTTCGGGGTCAATCTCGAAGGAAAGACCCGGGAACACATACACATTCACACACACATTCATACATGCACCTCGTTATTTTAGAACCATGGTCAGATGACGAGGAAACACCTGAACTGGCACCCAACGTCTTCAATAGACGTCGGGACTTTGGACCCCGATCACATTTATCGTGCACCAGTCCCGTATACACGCCAGTATAATTTGTTGGATATTCTGGACGACTTTCTAGTATTTTTGTAGCGAAGCTGTCAACCCTCCGATCGCAAGATCACTACTTTTTTTTACTTTTCTATGTCAAGTCCATTTCACGGATTCGAACCACCAATCCTCTGATTAGTAGCTGAACGCCTTACCAACTGAGCAACTGGGGCTCGCCGCTCTTAGCAGATGCGGGGCCCTGTGCTAAGGGAGCGACGGGGCCCCTTGAATCAGCTTTTAAGTGTGTTTTTTATAGGTGGACCATATATGCCCCATTTTTTTTTCAATAGTTGAAAAAAAGCGTTTATATGAATTACATGTATCTGTATTAATGGGATAACTTTTTTTTGTTTTTAAATTAATTTTTTTAAATTATTATATGAAATATATTTAGTTAAAAAAGTAGTGGCACAGCAGTCTAGTTTAAATAAAATAAAATTATAGATAAAAAATAAATCAAAGGGGAAGAGGTCGCAGCAAGGCCAGAAGAGTTTTACGATGTCATTTCAATAGACTGTATTGATAGGGTTTGGTCGACAACAGAACGAAGGAAAACAGGAAAACATGCTGTGTTGTCTAACGCCATACGAATGGGCGTCTAATGGCCTGGGAACGATGCCTCGCATTTTCGAACCATGGTCAGATGGTGAGGACAATATCTGAGCTGACACCCGACGCAGCCTCAATAGATAGGGCACCAACTGTCGTCAATAGCACGATGTGCAACTTTAGGGCGATGCTAATTAACCAAACCAAACCTAAAGAACGAATCAGGCAATATCTCCGATCATGAACTCGCTACAAATTGTCAAGTCCACTTAACTATTCGAACTCGCAATCCTTCCATTATGAGGATTGCCCCCCCCCCCCCCCCCTCACTGCCAGGAGTGTGGGATCGAATCTAGTCTTTTTACAGCGCACACACATGATGGGAAGTTAGCGAATTTTGTGCCTTGTCTTCCGCATCAAAAACACTCGGCGCACAGAAGAAACTTTCGATCATCAAACATGTCGTGGTCCACATGTCCATATGCCAACATTAGATGTGTGGAGTGCCAGCTCAAGTGTTAACCTCGTCATTTGACTATGGTTCAAAAATACGTGGCAGTGTTCCCGGGTCTTTCCTTCGAAATATACTTTAGCTCTTCGATCAACTAAATGGGCACATTCACATATTGGAGGTTTGGTGTGGTTAATTAACGTCTCACTAGAGCTGCACAGTGGGCTATTGGCGACGGTTCGGGGTCTATCTCAAAGATTTGGTTTTGGTTTGGTTTTTGTTAATTAAAATCGCACTAGAGCTGCACGGTGAGCTATTGGCGACGGTTCGTGGTCAATCTCGAAGGAAAGACCCGGGAACACATACACATTCACAAACACATTCATACATGCACCTCGTTATTTTAGAACCATGGTCAGATGACGAGGAAACACTTGAACTGGCATCCAACGCCTTCAATAGACGTCGGAAATTTGGACTCCGATCAGATTGATCGTGCACCAGTCCCGTATACAAGCCGTTAATTTTTGCGGATGTTCTGGACGACTTTTCTAGTATTTTTGTAGCGAAGCTGGCAACCCTTCGATCACTACTTTTTTACTTGTCTTTGAGTTACTTTTTTACTTTACTTTTTTTTGCACGGGTTCGAACGACCAATCCTCGGATTAGCACACATTGGAGGAGCCTGCTTGGCTCAGGTGGTGTCGACTCGGACTCAGCACCAGTGATGGCACGGGTTCGATCTGCAACAGGTGTATAGCGATCTGATAATTGGAGGGTTGCCTCATACGTCCCTTTCGCCCATCAAATATAATCTGTCCTGTAGAGGAGATTAATGAACGTTATATCTAGGTGGGGTGCCAGCTCAGGTCTCCTAATCAACCGACTGTGGTTCAAAATTACGAAGCGGTCTTCCCGGATGTTTTCATAGGGATAGATCCCACACCGTTGACAATTTCTCATTGTTTAGCGCGTGTATACGGGACTGGTGCACGATAAATCTGATCGGAGTCCAAAGTCCCGACGTCTATTGAACGCGTTGGGTGCCAGTTCAGGTGTTTCCTCGTCATCTGACCATGGTTCTAAAATAACGAGGTGCATGTATGAACGTGTGTGTGAATGTGTATGTGTTCCCGGGTCTTTCCTTCGAGATTGACCCCGAACCATCGCCAATAGCCCACTGTGCAGCTCTAGTGCGACGTTAATTAACCAAACCAAACCAAGCGATGTTAATTAACCAAACCATCTAACTGTCACTTTTCCAACTAGGAAACAAAGGGCTGAATTGAAAATCTCGTTAGCTTTTTGTGTCATGCTTTAGAAATCATTTTGATAATATAAATAGTGGTGCTCATTATATTAGTAGCACCCCCACAATGCTAGTATTACCAACAACCTGAACTCTTCAAACCCGAAGGGCCCGGCCAATAGATCGAGTATCTGTCCTTCCACCTGAATAGCCAACAGTAGATAGGTGTAATGCCTTCTGTAGACGTGGGAGGTAGACAAATTGCCCTACCTTAAGATGGTGAAAAAAAATCGAGAAATTCAATGCTAGGGGTCGTAAATAGATATAAAAATCAAAAGTTTTTTTTTATGTTGTATTGTTTATTATGAATACTCCAGTAGGTTCTGTTCTGGTTATTAACAGTGAGCGTTATATGAATGGGAGAGTTTCACGTGACGTATTAACATGGTAACTTACTAGTAGTTTCGATTTCTTCCCTATAGCAGACAACTTTGCTTTTGTTTGTTTAGTCGCTACGCTTGCAATTATGAGAAATTTTTGTTTATAATATTTGTTTTTTCCAAATAAGTAATATTTTTATTCCATATATGAAGAAATTTAAGTACAGAAATACTTATATTATATTTGTATATAATAAGAATTACAACAAAATACGAAAAAATACTTTTATTTCAACGCAAAAATACTTGATAAACGATAAGTACAATCTATCTCAGTGTATGTAGTAAATATTTCTATATTGAGGTATTATTTAAAGACTAAGACTTAAAATTATAGTTCATGAGCTAAAGCTCCATGCTAACCCTACGGAACTTCTTCAGCGTCGCGGAACTTTCTCCATGTTCCGTTGGAACAGCGGTCTTCTTCTCGGCGTGAAACTCCCCCATTCGCTAGTTTCCTATGTAGTGAAATAGTAGTTACCACCACTGGTACGCGGGTTTCTTGTGGTCCAAGAAAAGGTCCGTGTGGCTATAGTTTAATTACCAAGATTTATTTAAATCGCCTTTATTCCGAGTTGTATTTATTTAATGAAAAAATCGGGTGGTAGAGCTAGATCAGAAGATTGTACGTTCTGAGATTTACGTACGATGTCCTTTCGGAAGGACATTATGTACTGCCGGCATGGCCCATGGTTTACATGGTTCCCTACGCCACAATACTATAATAGTGAACATAAAACTCAATAGATACAAATTGCGGTCATTTTAAAGTTATGCAACTAACTAAAACTATGCAGTAGAGGGTTAAATAATTATCATGTATTATTTCTATAGTATAGATCCTTTTACGTCCCTTATACGTGACGCATCTTGATAACTGAGGTTTCAAAAGAAATATAACTTCCTGGATCACTGATGAATCATACGTTCTTCTCATAGATATCAACAGTTTGTATAAAAATTGCGTTTAAACGAATTACTGCACAAAGAAAAATCTTTAAAAAATATTTCCAAAATCTAGCTAGATTTGGTTTTTGGTTTGGTTAAATAACGTCGCACTAGAGCTGCAGTGGGCTATTGGCGACGGTTCGGGGCCTATCTCGAAGAAAAGACCCTGGGACGATGCCCCGTATTTTTGAACCATGGTCAGATGCCGAGGACAACACCTGAGCTGGCACCTATAACGCCTTCAATAGACGTCGGGACTTTGGTCTCCGATCAGATGGATCGTGCACCAGTCCCGTATACACGCCGATAATTTTTGTGGATGTTCTGAACGACATTCTAGTATTTTGGTAGCGAAGTTGGCAACCCTCCGATCGCAATATCACTACTTTTTTACTATTCTTTAGTCTAGTCCTCGTACAGGTTCGAACCGTGAATCCTTTGATTCGCAGCCGACGCCTTTATCCACTGGGCTATCCGGCCCCCAATATTGCTTTGAGGTGTAATTTTAAATGTAGTTTATTAACTCAGCTGTGTTGGTGCTTCGATTTGTGAGACTGGGAACCCTCGGATTCCCAGCTGACGGCTTAATCCGGTCGGCCACCTAGGCCAAAAACAAATTTAGCTATAATTTGCCTTTGTAGTTCGGCGGGGCTTCGAAACAAGGGGACGCGGGTTCGTGTCCCGACGAGGGCCATCGAAATTTCTCGCCAAGGGTTCCCCAGCAACGCTGGGTCAAACAGCTAGTTTTTATTATTCCAGTCGTAGTGGAGGTCTGCCACCTTTCCCGTGCCATGTCACTAGTTGGCGTGATAAGTAAACAGGTGAAGGCATAAAAAACACCGAACAACGCTGCCTTGAAAGAACAATCCATCATAAGAAAGAGGCGGTAGGAACATGGGCTGAGGCCAAAAGGCCGCTGTTTACACTCTGACCCTGATTCGCTTCTGCGCTACTTCGGGTGGCCTTTGTAGCCAAGAGATGCCGCGCTATTATCCACATTAGCATGTTTGCAGTCGCTTGTTTTTCTACAGGGAAAACAAAAGCAATACCATGTTAAAAAGGGAAGGAAGGCAAGGTTGCTAGAACGGTAGGTTGGCTTGTAACGCAAAGCTAATGAAATGTGGCATGCAAAGCAGACCAAACTTCCATTGGAGTTTCTGGTCGGATAAACGTCATACTAGACAATGGGCTCTGACTCTTGCTGAAGGTTAATTCAGATGGATATATACCGAAGGAAAGACCCGGGAACACTGTCTTATGATGTTGGACCATTGCCGGATGACAACACCAAAGCTGGCACACCACGCAAACTTACACAGGACTTATGATATTATACGACTGTGGAGGATACCGTGGAACGAAACTGGCAACTTCCCAATTACGAGGAACTACCTATTAAACGTTGAGAAGCAAAACACGACTTTCTTTATCAGACCAAAAGACCTTTTTTTCACCTGAGTCATTTTGAAAATTAGTTATCAGTGGGGTATCAGGGTATAAACAACAAGTTACCCATTTAGAGGGATCCATTACGACAATATAATTCCAAGAAAAATAGCACGAGTGCTGTGAGTTTATTTTAGTTCAAGAGGAAGATAGGCGCAGATGCGTGTGTAATCTTGAAATAAAGCAAAGGACGAACGAGATGTGGATGGGGTCCCGTGAGCGTCAGACGGAATAGCTTGTTTAGCTTGCTTCTGTTGGCGAGGTTTACCATCGGCGATATCTTTTTTATATATAATCTGCTGTAAAAACCTTTCAGGAAAAAACCTTCTGATCGTGCTCCGACACAGCCACACCAGATTTTTTCTGTGGTCGAAATCCAGGATGAAATAGAAAGTTCTGATCTAGGTTGGCGTTTTTATTGTATCTGCATCATTTTTTTAGAGATTTCGTCAATTGTATTTGTTTGCGCTAGCTACCAAGCATAAATACCTAGCTAGCATAAATGTTTTAGTATAATTCTTACTTTAACAAAATCATAAAAATTAAAAAAAACTATTTTTGAAGAGTTTCCTTACCCTAAATCAGCTGGGAATATTATTTTTTTTATATATTTAATTAGTTCTACCATATACCTAAACCTAATACCTTCTTCTGAAATTGAAATTATTCTATCAGCCCATATTTAGTTTCCAAAAGACAGTGTACCATCTATTACTAGATGACATATTACGCGACCGTCACCATAGTTACGAGCCAACCCGTCCTTTTATCAACCTTAGGAAAGTATAATGAACGAGTTAATGTCAATCCAAATGACCCCGAGAGTCGTAATTACCAGATAGTCATTGTTGAAGGAAGGTAGTAATTAAAAAGTAATGTAGTGCTTGCCCCTGTTACTCTGCAAGAAGTCACGTGTGGATTAGTGTCCACGTGATCAGATCATGTGACTTGGTGGATCATAACAGGTGTCCTTTTCTCTTTTACTTTTTAATGATCGTTTCCCTAACCTTTAATTAAATTAGGTTTGAGGAAATATAAGGCATTCCTTAAATTTTTTTTGTATCCCTGTGTTGGATATTTAAAGTTTTAATACCCTAAAGAATGATTGACCCTTTGCAATCCGCTGAGTTCCCTCAGTCCACAATAATAAAGACCAGTTATTTTAATCTGTTCTTTAGCCTTTTGTACTTCAAGAACGTTTTGGTTTTCCGTTCTTTCTACGGAACAGTTATTCATCCTTATGCTCTTTTCCCTAGAATTTGTTATGCTTATAGAAAAAAGAAACCTTATTTGTTTTGGATCGGCAAAAGAACGAGTTAAAAAAAATATCGATGTTTTTTAAACACAAGATCATGCTGTTCTCGTTTATTTTAAAGAACAGGGAACCAAAAGAACGAGTCGTTATGTTGTCGGATGAGGGGCGCCAACGGAGTGCAAAGGGTTAAAATAAATGAGAACAGCATGATTTTGTGTTTACAAATCATCGAAATTTTTCAACTTGTCTTACAGATTCTAATCAGATTATGAATTTTTTTTTCTCTAAATGGGCACAAGCAATTCTGGGAAAAGGACAGAAATAGGAATAACTGTTCCGTAGCAAGAACGCGAATGTTTTGGAGGGGCAAAGGGTAATTAACCCTTCCTAAAAAAGGACGGGGGAAAAAAAACCTGTTTCCTTCAATTTTAAATGTACGGGATGATTTTTTCAGATGATTTTCTTATCGCGCCGTAAATTAGGCTAACCACACACTCGCAAAAATCGGAAATAAAAAAATTAAAAAATTAGTTGCATGCAACTGAAAAACTCAAATTATAAACACTCACTCAGTAACTTTTTAATTGGACCGAATATCCTTCTGTTCTCTACTGCGCAAACAGCTTTGGCAATTGATCGACAATTTAGCAATTGTGTATGGATTGTAGTAATACAAGTTTGACGATTTTTCTTCTTCAGTCGATTGTAATATCTGAGACCTGGCAGCCATGCCCATGAGTTGGTGGCAATTTAATAATAAAAAACAGTTGCTGTGGGATTTTTTAGTTGCTCAATTGATTGAAAGTTGCATTGCAATTGACGATAGTGTGCGACTTGCTTTATGTCGTAAGAGAGCCAATATTTCGTAAACCATATTAACAAAGTGGTGAACATTAGTTTCTATGTTAAATATTTGTTTATCAGGCCCATTCTAAACGAACGAGAAAAACGCGCGCGAGCTTTTGAAAATGGCTCCGTCATTCGAGAATACAAACCACGTGGTTTCGAATCAACGAAAAGCTAGCACGCGTTTTTCTCGTTCGTGTAGAATGGGCCTAATATGAATTAGACCTTCTACTGAAACATAATAATTTGGATATCATATTGTATGTTCTAGACTAACCAAACTTGCAACATAAACAAGCATTTACTTGCATATGTTATGTGAAAGTAGTTTTTGCATGGTTTGGTTTGGTTTTGGTTAAAAAACGTCGCACTAGAGCTGCACAGTGGGCTATTGGCGACGGTTCGGGGTCTATCACGAAGGAAAGACAGGGAAACACATACACATTCACACACATACATGCACCTCGTTATTTTATAACCATGGTCAGATGACGAGGAAACACCTGAACTGGCACCCAACGCCTTCAATAGACGTCGGGACTTTGGACCCCTTATCAGATTCATCGTGCACCAGTCCTGTATACACGCCGTTAATTTTTGTGGATGTTCTGAGTTTTTGTATGGAAGTAGGTTGGTTGGTAGAATTAACATCGCACTAGAGCTTCACAATAGACTATTGGTGACAGTTCAGGATCTATCTCGAAGAAAATACTCGGACTCGGGAAAAAGAATCGCAATTTGGAGCCGTGGTCTGATGACGAGGACAATATCTGAGCTGGGACTCCACGGAACCTGAAATAGTCTACTTAGAATTAGACCACGGCGGATTTAACATGCATCAAGTGTCTATGCGCGGCAGATTATTATTGTGAGTGTTGAGGAACGAAATCGGTAACCATCTGATCACGAGCTCGTTACACTGTCTAATGTGATATTGGAACACATACTCACCAATTATGAATCTACAACTTTAACGCTGAGCCACTGCTGGTGTTCTCATGATAAGGAAATTCTATGTTTCAATAATTCTATGTCATCAATCAACCTTTCTAGAACCTATTTATACTACCAAGTACAATCTGGATCTAACAAGTACTCAAACAATCTACTCAAGAAATAAGGTTTGGTTTGGTTTTATTAATAAACGTCGCACTAGAGCTGCACAGTGGGCTATTGCGGACGGTTCGTGGCCTATCTCGAAGGAAAGACCCGGGAATGATGCCTCGTATTTTTGAACCATGGTCAGATGACGAGGAAACACCTGAACCCAACGCCTTCAATAGACGTCGGGACTTTGGACCCCGATCAGATTTATCGTGCACCAGTCCCGTATACACGTCGTTAATTTTTGCGGACGTTCTGGACGACTTTTCTAGTAATTTGTAGCGAAGCTGGAAACCCTCCGAACACAAGATCACTACTTTTTACAATTCTTTAGTCTAGTCCATCGCAAGGTTTTGAACCGGGGACCCTTGGATTCCCAGCTGACGCCTAATCCACTCGGCCACGGAGGCCTCCCAAGAAATAAGGACCAAATTAGCAAATATTTTTATAACGCGGTATACCATTTATATGACAGTACAGAATACGGCTAGCAATCAGAGGATTATAAGTTCGAATAGGCATGAAGTCTTGACAAAAGTTAAGATATTGCGATCTCGCGGTCCGGGGTTGCCAGATTCGTTACCAAATTACAAAAGTCCTCTGAAATTATCCTCAATTACAACCGGCATGTATACGGGACTGGTGCACATTAAATGTGATCGGGTCCAATGTCCAGACGCACATTGAGGTTGCATCGGGTGCCAGTTCAGATGTGTCCTTGTCATCTTACCATTGTTGAAATATACACATTCAAAGCAATATTTCTGGATATTTCCTTCGAGATAGACCCCCAAACCGTCGCCCATGGCCCCAAGCTCCGATTAAGACGCCTACTTTTAAATGGGGGCCCCATTGCTCTCAAATAGACCCTGGAACATCAAATCGAACTTTGACATGCACTAAAACCCTTGAAATCCTTGAATTTCTTTTTCCTTTTCGAAAAAATTTAACATAAGTGGCAAATTTTTTTAAACTAAAGTTTATAATGTAATTTTTTTAAAGCAAATTTATTAGCAAACTGTGTTAGTAATGTTAAATATTTATATAAAATGTGTGACTTGCAGACCCTTTAAAAATGTAAAGTGTAAGCTTCATGGACCTATTCGGTAATCGGGCCCTGATATAGACCACTGTGCAGCTCTAATGCACCGTTAATTAACCAACCAATTGCTTAATTGTATAAATAACGTCGCAGTATAACTGAACAGTGGGATATTACCAATGATTTGGGGTCTATCTCGAAAGAAAGACCCGCCAGCCAACCGGTACACATACCTTGTAAATAACCACGAAGATGACCCCTTCACTGTCTATCGACCCTCAACAATAAAACGTATTGCTTATAAAAACTCCCCGAACCTTATTCCAATGGATGAAATACCACATAAGCACCAATTACGTGGTAATCCAAGTCACTTACACCATTAAAACACTCCTGCCTCTCATGCCACCAGGCACGTTTCACGACCAGCACGATGTTCGGACTCAACTGTTTCTACGTTCCCACTTTTTATACTGTTTCTGCGACTGGTAATTGAATTATTTCTGATGATGCGATTAGCATGACAGGCCCTTGTCAGGGCTTAAAATTAATCCCCTGCCGTCTGGTGGATGGACAAGGGTTGGTGTCACCAGGAGTTGGATTCGTCCATCTTCGTCACACCCACAGAATAACCATTTTGTTAAAGAGGCGGTGTCCTTTGCTTTTAATAAGGTTTCGGATTCTGTGGCCTGCATCTACAGGGTACAGAAATGTGTGTTAATTAGCCTGTGGTGAGTGCTGCTATTTCGTGTTTTCCAAAGTGATATATTCGATGGGGTTTGACAGCTAATCAATATCGATTTTGCTACTGAGTATCAGCGTTGGATCAGAATAGTTGGTTGGTTGAAATAACGTCGCACTGGAGCCTAAGTTTGGTTTGGTGTACTGCTTGTTTCGGGTTTTAAAATTTAAGTCAGTAACTTCTACCAGATGTTGTGGTAGACACCAGGAACGTAATAAGTGAAAGGGCCAAAATGATCGATATAGAGAATTGATTGGTATGGTAAAAAATAATCAGAACTCAGATTAAAGAAATAACAAGTTTAATTAAATAATCACAATATAATTACAGACAAGGATGATAGAATAATAGAAGGGGACAAAAGTAAAATAAAGTTTAAAAGGGATGCTCAGCAGGTTAAAAAAAGGATATATTTAAAATAAAATAAAAGGGGAAAATCGTTATTTAGCATGTAATAAAAAGTAAAACAAATATGATGAATCGACTTAGCTGCCTGGATGGGATGACGGGAAAACAACGCATGGAAGAGCCAAGGGGAGAGTGAGTCAGAGTGTCCGGATGCCAGAGGGAGCAATGGGGGAGTGTCAGGTTGATGGCCGGACACCGGATGAGGCGCTGGGGAGAATCAGCGGTGCACGAAGAAGCCCAGTGCGTAGAGAGAACTTAAGAGCGTCCGGGGGATGGCCGGACACTGGATGAGGCACTGGGGATAATCAGACGTGCACATAGAGGCCCAGTGCGTAGAGGAAACTTTGGAGCGTCCGGGAGAAGGATGGCCGGACGTTGATGAGGCATTGGGGAGAATCTAATGTGCTCGTAGAGGCCCAGTGCGAAGAGGAAACTTTGGAGCGTCCGGGAGAAGGATGGCCGGACGCTAGATGAGGCACTGGGTAGAATCAGACGCGCACGTAGAGGCCCAGTGCGAATAGAGAACTTTAGAGCGTCCGGGAGAAGGATGGCCGGACGCTAGATGAGGCACTGGGGAGAATCAGACGTGCACGTAGAGGCCCAGTGCGAAGAGGAAACTTTGGAGCGTCCGGGAGAAGGATGGCCGGACGCTAGATGAGGCACTGGGGAGAATCAGACGTGCACGTAGAGGCCCAGTGCGTAGAGGGAACTGGAGCATCCGGAGGATGGCCGGACACTGGATGAGTGGGAGCAGTCTTGGTAAAGGTCCTGATTGATCTGATGACCAGGTATTGAGTCCGGATCCTATCCATGCCCCAGACACATGGGAATCACCCGTGAGCTTCTCGTTAGGCCGCCGTCAAGATCCCCTCCCCTCTCCTCTCTCCACTCTCGTCTTTTCTCGATCCTCTTCAAAAACAGCTTCCCTGGACTCGTCTTTCATTGGGTCCTTTTAAAATTCAAATACCCCTTCGCTCCAATGGCAACTCGAGGAGGGGACCAAGAGTCACGAGGTTCCGCGACCGCCGGAAAAACAAACCCAAAACAGTAGAAAACTAGCCGCCGTCTTGAAAGCGATGTCGCACCACAACTCAAACTCCCCACCTTGCCCCCAAAGAGGGGACAAGCTCCCCAACATCCGCTCTCCCAGAGAGGAAAACGAGCACGAAAAACAAAAACACCCTTTTCATTCCCGCTGAGCAACCCATCTTTTCAATTAAAATATATATATATAAATATTGTTCGGAAGTAATCAGAACATTGGTGTGGTTAATCGACGTCGCACTAGAGCTGCGTATTGGGCTAGTGGCGACGGTTCGGGGACTATCCCGAAGGAAAGACCGGGGAACAACGCCTCGTATATTTAGTGCCGTTACACACAAAATATTTATACTTTTTTAAACAAGAAATTTCGCAACTTAACGATTTGAAATTCTCAACAGTGCTGAAAATTCCCAGTTCCCACTTATCGACCTGTTTCATATTTTTTTATATATATTTTAGGTAATGTTAAACAGTTCTCTCACAAGCATTGATTTATTGCACGCATTTTCCAATGCAGTATTCGATCTGATGTCTAATTTAAATGTAATATTACAAGTTGGACAATTTATAATCTTCCCTAGCTATCATTTGTTAATACTACAAAATACTAGAAAAGTCGTCCAGAACAACATTCAAAAATTAACGGCGTGTATACGGGACTGGTTACACGATAAATCTGATCAGGGTCCAAAGTCCCGACGTCTATGAAGGCGTTGGGTGCCAGTTCAGGTGTTTCCTCGTCATCTGACCACGGTTCTAAAATAACGAGGTGCATGTATGAATGTGTGTGTGTGTGTGCATGTGGTATGTGTTCCTGGGTCTTTCCTTTTCGAGATAGACCCCAAACCGTCGCCAAAAGCCCCATGTGCAGCTCTAGTGCGACGTTATTTAAACAAACCAAACCATTTCTTAATAATATTAATTTTCTTCAGGCAAAAATGTTCCCAGCTCAGGGTTTTTGGAAATTGAAATTCCCAACTTTCAGGGTTTCCAGATTATTGGGTGGATAAAGGATGAACGTCTTTATCCACTGGGCCACTAGAGGCCTGCAATGTATTAAGACTGATGAATATTAAATGTTTCACAGTCCAAATGTTTTCAGGTGCTCTGGTGTTATCCTCGTCATTCGACTATAGTTAAAAATTAATAGGCATTGTTAATTTCGTCATTCCTTCGGGATATATCCCGACCGTCACCAATTGCCCATTGTGGAATTCTTGTGCCACGTTGAATAAACCAACTAACTAATCAATCAATAGACGTATTTACACGCGTGGTTTGGCAACAAGGAACTTGTTTACATTAAAAATTAAAAACAAAATTAAAAATTATTGTAAGATGCCTACGAACAATCGAATATTAACCTTCCTCCATGTAATCGTTAATAGTGTAAGTGATTTTCCATTTATGCAAAATTTGAATTATAGTTTTGTTTCGTATCTTGTCATACGATGGCGGAATAAATTGATTTGCATAGAGGATTGTTTGTTTGTTAATTAACGTCGCACTAGAGCTGCACAGTGGGCTATTGGCGTGCATAGAGGATAGTTTTGCTTCCTTGAATTGGTTGACAAGTGTTAACAAAAGCGCCGAACCCAATAGTTTAAGCTGAACGACTAAGTCGTCCATCGTATTCCAGTTTTTCTAGGAGTACGCATAAACTTTGAATTCATAAAGATATTCTATGTTCAGATAAATCTTATGTAAAGATAAATCTTAAAGCGTTGGGATGTTTTTTTGATAACTACATTTATTAAATAATAAAAAAAAATCCAAAATATGTATAATAAATGTGCATTCGAAGTATAAATTTAACGATTTGTCAGAGAAAATACCTTCACAATTTTGCCCTTTTTCTAACCTCCGAGAGGGATAGAACTAAACTACATGCCATATTTGAAATAATGTAACAGTTATCTAAAGTCTAATAACAATGCAATTAGTTGCTCTATTGCAGTGTTTTCTAACCCGTTGTCCGTGCACCACTAGTAGCCCGTTTGGCACTAGCCTGATTGGTAAATTCCTGGTTTACGGTGCCTCCTTGGCGCTATTATGAAATTTGGCGCCAAAGCCTTGGCAAACAACGTGAAACGGTGCGAGAAAAAAAAACGTAGGGTTGCCGTAGATCATGATATTACTAAGAACGTTATGAATAGTGTTGCCAAAATATAAAATTTATCGCAAACCAATTGTCGCCAAATCACATTTGGCGGGGGCACCGTACACTAGGAATTAACCGCCTGATTAAAAAAAATAGATATATTTAAAAAACACTATTTGTTAATTTTTTTATTAAAAAAAAAATATAGTAATTCTACTTGCTAACCATAGAAAAAAGTCGGTAATGATGTGTGTTTTTGGAAATAATAAATAGCAAGGTTAATATTTCCATTAACAGCTATGAAAATGGGTTATTTTCATTTCTTCGATTTATATATATAGCCCAGTAGAGATAGCTCAAAAAAAGAGGTTGGCTTGCAAAAAATGGAGTAGTTTTGATTTTCGGGTATGTTGTATGTATCAACCCCCTCGTGAAAAATCCAAGTTTTCGACCTCCCACCCCTTGTGCGTTTTCCGCCATCTTGAAAAAACCGCTAAAAAAAGGCACTTTTTGAAGTTTTTACTCAATAACTCTCTTCCAGTACATTTTAGGTTAAAAGTCACAATTACAATTTTAAAGAGTATTAAATTTCCTACAAATTTCATGTATAACATATTGGAAAATTCTGAACATGTACTGAGATATAGGGCCGTAAAAATCTATAAAAATTTCAAAAAAAATGAAAAAAGTCAAATATGTCGTTAGTTTTACTTGAATAACTTTTTTCTGTGCAGTTTAGCGTAAAATGCATAATAACCAATCTTGTAGAGGATTAATTTTACTACAAGATACATACCAAATATTTGTAATTACTACGAACAGATGCCGAGAAATGTTGAAATAACAATAATAATGTCGCGCGTACTTTCCCTTCCTTCTCTTGCATATTTCCAGTTGTAGGAGTTTCGGTTCTCGTTCTGTTGTGTTCGCTCGTTTTTTTTTGTTTTTAAGCTCTGTAGTGTGTGCTCTTTTGTTCAAAATGTCGAGTTTACATGGAACTGTGTGCTTTATCTGTGCTGAAATTTTGAGTGAAGGTGAAACGTTCGTAGTGAAAGAGCTAGGCGAATTACGTGAATCCAGTGTAAATCGTAAACTTTCAACTCATTCTGCTTTTCTGAATAATGTGAACGAAGTCAGAGTTCATACTTCATGCCAAAAGAACTAATAATGACAAGCTGATTGCAGCTTACCTCCGAAGGGCAGCTTCTCAGACTGCGCCTGGACCATCCCGTAGATCGTTGAATGAATGTGTTTTCACTTTCAAACATCACTGCTTCCTCTGTGGAAACGAATTACCTAAGGATTTCGAGGAGAAGCAGAAAAAATACACTTTGGATAGACGTGATAAAGTGTTTTTGTGTGGAAAACTGTCCATGAAAGAATCAATTTTGAGTATTGTCAATGCATGTGGGAATCAATGGGCGCATAAAATACTTCGACACATTTTCACTCTACCCAAGCCAAAATCCTATCTCTACTGGGCTAATATACTGTTCTACTTCTATTAAAAATATCGAATTTTATCAAATAGATTTAATTTCAAATATGCTCTTCATTTCTTCAGGAATGCCAAGTAATTTAGCTTACATTAGTTAATACGTTAGGTAATTCAAATAATTTAAGTTACATATAATAAAATGTATTACTAAAATGTTAATTTCCAAGAAAAAAATTACTGAATTATATTTAGTGTCAAAATATCTGACACCTGAATTTTAATTAGTAGGTACTCTTTGACAGTGGTAGTCCGCGCTTTGTCTGATTTTTAATTTCGTGGTCTGTGCCATATAAATGTTGAGAAGTACCGTTCCATCTATAATTATAAAAGAGTCTGTGTGTGAGTCTGTGGCACGCTAAACACTATCTTCCACTGCTCGGACATTTCTGAAAATTTATTTATAGATTCAACTTCTAATTGTGCACCTGAGGTTCGAAATTTTAAAATTCCGTTTAGTTTTCCGTTTATAACGGATTTAAAGGTATTTTTTTTAAATGGACATTTAAAAAAAATAGTATCTGCCTTTTTATAAAATTATAACTTGACAACAATGAAATACATTCAAACCTGTTTTTATGCGGTGGATAGGGACCGCATAAAAAACGCATAACAAAAATTCGCACAAAACTTCACGAGTAGCTATAAAAAATAATTTTCGCAACACAATTAATTTTTTTATGCGGTGGATAGGGACCGCATAAAAAAAGTATCACATAGAAAACAACTCAAAACCTTACGAAATACTAGAAAAAACGAAATCGAGACACGAGGTTCGACAGCTACTTGGAATCTCGCCATACCTTTTGGAATCTGATTTAGAAAATACACATGCGAAAATTTTTAAATATTTTATTTACATATGTACTTATTTTTCACATACAAAACTTTTCAAAACCTATAACCATTATCATTCGTAGTCTGACAATACGCGAACTTGATTCAAAATCGCTTTCGTTACTTGAAGATACTAACTCGAACTCGTTCAGAGTTGACTTTTTTCAGTTACCATGTAGTCAGTGATCAGTTTTTGCGACGACTGTTGTTTCACTAGACGCTTGTGTATGTCTCGGTAGCCAGATAATAAATTATGTTCCAATTTGATTGAAATCTTCATATACCGCACAAAAACAGATTTGAGTATACTATAAATAAATGAAAAATATATGTTTATTGCCTTAAATAATTAAAAGTTAGCGATCAAACATTGCTTTAGTGAACTCTTTCTGACAATTATGCTTCAACTATCTGATTCAACGGGAAAAGTAACGGAAAAGCTAATATTACGAGATGTCTGAACAACAGACCAGGTATTGTGCATTCCAGAAAACAAATTAGAAGTAATAAGCGAGGAGAACGAACCAAAAGGATAAAATAAATATACAACTCGTGTGAAACCGCAGGCAAGAGCTTATAGTAATATAAAAAATATACCCTTTAGCTACCATTTCTGAATGAAATAGAAGTAAAACAGGCCTCGTGTATCGGCTTAATTGTTACATTTTACCTTTCACTTAATGAACTGCGCATCAGCGAAATCTTGACATTAAAGCATTGGGCGTTCAGCAAGCGTTATTGATTACCGTAATTATAACAAAATTAAAAAACGTCATTTCGGACTCCTTCGCGAAACGATACATTAATATCAAGTTTAGCATGGCATAAATAATGACATCGGGTTTAATTGCATGTCACATCACACAGAGGGAACACTTCCTGTTCCCCTTTTCTCTCGTCATTACCGTGGACTATGCCAAAAAGGAGAATCTCCCCGTGTGGGGGGTTTCGACGGCGTGCGATTCGGGAGCCTCGGAGTTTTTTGTTGTTTTTCAGGAGGTAGTCACTCAATATTTCTTTTGATCGGCTCCTCTGCTGTGCATTGTGATGCCAGCGAGTGATTAATGAGGAAGGCTTCTTCTTTTAAATCGGCATCGTAAACTTGAATGGGGTGGGGGTTGCTGGGTTTGGTGAAATATCGCTCGCTTTGGCGAGTTATATTGAGGCGTAGATTAAAAAGTTAAAAGTAAAATCGCAGCTAGAGGTTATCAAAGTGTTTCATGAAGGAATATCTAAAACAAAAAAAAATCTTTAGTATAGTAATATTTGGATGGTTAATTAACGTCGTACTAGAGCTGCAAAGTGGGATATTGGCTACGATATGGCAAATATCTCAAAGGACAGATCCGGGAACAGTGTCTCGTATTTCTCAACCATGGCTAGACGATGAGTACAACACCTGAACTGGAGACCATCGCAACCTCACGTCAAGACATTGAACACCAATCAGATTTAACGTACATCAGTTCCGTATACACACCGGTGGTAATTGAAGATATTTTTTTGGAAGACTTTTGTAATTTAGGAGCGACAGCCCTTCGAGAGCAGGATTGCTACATCTTAACTTTTGTTAAGTCCGCTTCGATTCGAACTGTGAATCCTTTGATTTGCTAGCCAGATACTGTTCCTCGGGGCCACTGAGCCCCTTTTTAGGCCAACAACACGCGGTGTTCCCAGGTGATTACCTAGTACTGAACATGCCCAATGATGCTTAACTTCTCTGATATGAACCGGTGAGTTGATCGTGGTATATCTGTTGTAGAATATTTGCAAGCCAACATATAGCAAAAATTATTACAGATGCGGCCAGCTGTTTAGTTTGGAATATAAAATGAATTTCCCAATTTAGAAAAGCCGATAAAAAAAATCAATTAACCAATAAAAATATCATTTTTTTAGGTTGACCTTTTATAGTAATGTAGTGTAGTGTCGAATGCATAAGTATGTAAAATCTTCCAGGAAAAGCTTCACTACAGCGCATTTGAAGAGTAAACATGAATGGCCTAGACCAGTGGTCGGCAAACTTATTAGTCAACAGAGCCAAATATCAACAGAACAACGATTGAAATTTCTTTTGGGAGCCAAATATCAACAGAACAACGATTGAAATTTCTTTTGGGAGCCAAATATCAACAGAACAACGATTGAAATTTCTTTTGAGAGCCACATTTTTCAAACTTAAACTGTATAGGTGGATACAATGTTATTAACTTAATTAGGATACTGCTAAGCTGGCCTTTGCTAAAATCGTCCTCAATCTGATTGAGGTGCGTTCGCTGAGATCAACCCCTTCCAACACTTCCATCCACACTCGTCTTGTATTTCGTCTATCTCCTTTCGTTCATCCTCTTTATATGTTCAAACTATCTTAACATACCTTTCTCAATCATAATAATAATTCACAAACCCTAATGTGAACAATTGCCTTGCATCTCCTTGGAAAGTTTGTGTGTTGTTGTTTTTAATTTTTACCTTGAAGTTTCAACGCGCCCGCACATAGTAATTTGTGGAAGAGCCACACTCAAAAGGCCAAAGATCCGCATGTGGCTCGCGAGCCGCGGTTTGCCGACCACTGGCCTAGACAAATGAGTACGCACAAATTAAAAAAAAAATCTAATGGAGCTTTAAATAATATAAATTAATTTTCTCTAAAATACTTTTATTGTTTTTTAACTTGGGCGCGGTTTGCTGCACGGAAGCCTTGTCCGATGCCACGCGTACCATGCCTTTAAGGGCGGCCCTGCTTTCTGAAGCTATTTAGTAATACTTCGCATAAAAATTGCATACTTTGCAATTTAAATATAAAGTGTAAATTAGTTTACAGCATTGATATTGTTTACTAACTGCATACAAAAGTGCGAATCATGCTAAAATAATCATTAATTATGTTAACCCTTTATATGGTGAATAATTTTTTTATAAATAAAAAAAAGATTTTATGAAAGAAATTTAAACTTTTCGCATAATGTCTCCAATTGGGGTGATAGTTGGCTACGATTTGGCGGCATTGAGGTTTGCCATATTTCAGGTATACCTTTTCTGAAGCGCGGCTGAGAATGACATAAAAGGTCTGATTTTTTTTGTCAAGAAGATTAATGGAGATTGGATGAATACATATAATTTTTTTTTTCTTGCGGATTAGGTTACTTCTGTTTTCTTTCATTAATTCATTAACCGCATTTTTATATCGAAGATAATGGTCGAATCTAAACAAAGGGAATTAAAACTCGAAGGGTTTCGGGCACTCGGGTTCGGTCAGAAGGGTTCATGCCTGATTTTTAACCCAACCTGAACTTGGCTGGTGGCGCCAGTGAAAAATATACTGGAAAGGGAGATTCCTGAGATAGAACAATCACCGGTATTTCTCAGAGAGTTGTAATATTAAATAGAGAGCGCTTTCAATACCAGACTCTCGTAAGGTCACGGTGTCAATTGAAAAGAAAAACTCACATCACGTGGTTATAGCGCTGCCACATTTGGCGTTCAGACATCTGCAGGAGTTTCAAATTTGGCGCACTTTCTTCTCTTTTGGTGATAAGGAGTTCTGTCCGTATTCAACTTTTTAACATATATGTACGTATTTACTTATTTTTAAACAATATGCGCTAAATATTTCCTCTTCATTAACGAAGCGAAAATATTTTATTTGTGTTCAATACTCGAAGAAGGGAAACTCTTTATATTTCTCAGGTTTTATAGTTCATATTTTCTTATTGAAGTATACAAAATAACAATTGAAATAACTTCGCTTATGGTAAATTTTTTATATAAAAACGTAATGCAATTATTTCAAAACTACAAAGTAAGAAAAATCTCCTTAATATATCTGTTAAACTCCCTTAAATTGTGCCACTCGTTCAAAAAAAAAACTATATTTAAATACAAAATTAAACACAAAACCATATTACAATACTTTGATCTCGTATAGTTTTTAAAGTCGCCAAGACCGGCCAAGTAATATTGGCGCATGAATGAATTGGCATTTCCACATATCACGTGGTTTCAATGATGGACACACGGAAATCAGCATTTTTATTCCTCTATTTGTAACATTACTCTATGGTATTTCTAGTCCAGTCAACAAATCATGAAATAATTCGCAACAATTCATAATTCTCAACAAATCGTGAAGTCAGTTCGCAAACATAGCGGACAGAATTTTAATCATTTCCGAAAAGTGTCTTGTACGATACATTCATTTTGCACCCCTGTACTACCCAGGCGTTGGCCGACATCTTGGTAAAATGCCGCTATAAACCATTTTTTTTTTTGTAAATATCTTTAGGTATTGACTATAGAAAAAAAAGGTAAATCGACAAATTGTTTTCAAAGCAAATTCTTACAAATATGTTATTTTAAATTTGTTATGTGACTTACCATTTAGACCTTAGAGAATAATTAAGTTGGAATTAAACCACTAGTTAGCATGAAAATTCAAAAAATCGTTTTGATACGGCAGGTTTTGTTCTTTATTTTATTTCAAATATATCTTTACGCACGTATATTTTAACAAAAAAATTAGTTTGTAAGAAAATTGAGCAATACAACTTATGTATTCGTTATTCATAGAAACTAGAAACATTTTCAGTTTAAGTAATTCATCTTATATTTCTCTATTTATCGGTATCATTGTGGAAATATAGTTCTCAAAAGTTTTTAATTGCACTTCCAAAATGCTCTTCTGACTATAAGTCATAGACCACATAGAACACGTAAATTCTGACGTGTCTTTATGTTTTGACGTAATTTCTGATGCATGTGCCTTGGCCCCGTCTTTTTTAGGATCGTGGCCTCAGTAATTTTTAAATATTTTTATAGAGAATATGTATGAGAATTATTGTTGGCGATTCCTGAATTTTATTTAAAATTTATAATCTACTTCAAAGTTAATGAATACAATTTGTTGTTCTATTTTTAGGAAAAATAAGCATATCCGAAAGATAAAGTATGTTATTTATTAAAATAATTACAAATATTTATTAACT